>OY757014.1:111278769-111562292 GCA_963580285.1 Lucinisca nassula | reverse complement strand
GTCCATGCTTATAAACCCTATTGGTTTCATTGGGCTGCAGGGCTTGAGATGTCATTTCATCTCAATGTAAAAGTACCACAAAATTGAAGCAACGTCTCCAAAATGACCTATACAGTGTTGCCTCAAATCAAACAAACAAACAAAACAAACAAACATAGCCATGTTAACCTGCAAATCATGACTAAAAGACCACATTTTCAGCAGTAGATATCAGACCTAACATTACACATGAATCATCTGCCTAGCATTTTGCAGTGTTGGTGCTGGGCCCAACCTATTTTGAAGTTTTCCCATGTGAAATAGTTTGGTTCAATCACATCAGTATTTAAATTAAGATGTGTACAATCAGTCTCAAAGTCCAGTTTATCTGTCTGAGGTCGTCCATCATTCTGGCCCTTTTATGACAGGCTAAAATGTCTTCATATTAAATGACAGTTATTTTAGCCATAACACTGACAGCTCGAGATGCCTACATTAAACTTATGGAACTTAAAACAAGTCTGCCTTTCATAATGTCCTGTCTGTGTCCAGTTAAATCATAATTTGTCCATTTTTTTTCTTATTTATTATGACTTTTCTTGACCTCAGGGCTGTATAGTTTTTTTTGTACTATAGGGAATCATCAGGAAAACACATCTATATAATTCTGATCCCCTTGAACCCCGCTTTTATATAGTAAAACTGGGCTTTACAGGGCTTATTGTTCTTATTTCTGTTCTAAAATATAGATTGTGGGTCCTCGTTAGAACAGCCTCAAATTTTGAGCAGAAATACGAAAAATATCACAATATTCATCTGAAATTTTTTGGCATGACCATGTATTTGAATAGGCTTGTCTCGCAATGGACAGAGAAGCAGTCCACAAAACTGGAAGCAACATCTCCAAAATGACCTGAATAGTTTTGATGGGGAATGTAAAATTCAAACAGACAAAACTTTAAAACTTCATCCATTTAATACTGCTAAAATCTCATATTTTTGCATTGAAAAAGCTACTCTAATTAATTGTTAAAACAGTTTTCACTTTGACCAAAATAAGTTTGTTAACCTGAGGAACATGCTTTCCACCCACCCCCCCCCCCCCCCACCCCCCCCCCCCCCCCCCCCCCCCATCTCCAAGATGACCTGAATAGTTTTGACGGTATATGGAAAATCTCAACTCCAACAGACAAAACTTCTTTAAAACTTCAAACTTCATCCATTTAATACTGCTA
Organism: Lucinisca nassula; assembly: GCA_963580285.1. NCBI lineage: Eukaryota > Metazoa > Mollusca > Bivalvia > Lucinida > Lucinidae > Lucinisca > Lucinisca nassula. Next base: position 111,561,078 of record OY757014.1, on the reverse strand, counting down.
TAATCTCATATTTTTGCATTGAAAAAGCTACTCTTATTTTTTTATCAATTGTTAAAACAGTTTTCACTTTGACCAAAATAAGCTTGTTAACCTGAGAAACCTGCACCCCCCCCCCCCCCACACACACACACACACTTGCATAATACACATCTCAAGCCCCCCGCCCATCGGGCTTGAAGAAATAGATGGGCCGCATGATGCTGCCACGCAGAGCTGAAATCTGACCACACATGAGTACTGGTAACCCGCTTAGAGGATCTAAGCTTGCCCAGGTAAAGCAGTGCGAGTCGGACCGTCCATGCTTATAAACCCTATTGGTTTCATTGGGCGACAGGGCTTGAGATGTCGTTTCATCTCAATGTTGGGTAAAAGTCACACAAAATTGGAAGCAACGTCCCCAAAATGACCTATACAGTGTTGACAGGGACGTTAAACCTCAAATCAAACAAAACAAACATCTCAAGCCCTACCACCCATTGGCATCATAATGGTTTAATGAGCGGTCGGACTTCCATCACTGTTTTTTTTTTTTTAAGTTTTAAAGTAACCATTTACCCTCACAATTTTGTTTGATTTGAGGTTTAACGTCCCCGTCAACACTGTAAAGGTCATTTTGGAGACGTTGCTTCCAATTTTGTGGGACTTTTACCCAACATTGAGATGAAATGACATCTCAAGCCCTGTCGCCCAATGAAACCAATAGGGTTTATTAGCATGGACGGTCCACCTCGCAACGTGGTTCCTGGACAGGCTTAGATCCTCTAAGCGGTTTACAGTACTAGTGTGCGGGCCGGATTCAGCTCTGCGTGGAAGCATCATGCAGCCCGTATATTTCTTCAAGCCCCTATGGGCGGGCCTTACACTCACAATGCTGAACGACTTATAAATAGGAAAATTCTGTGCAATTGTTTTCTTGTTTCAACCCAGGATTTTTTGTAACAGATGGAAAATAATGTAAATATAAGTAATATAAGCAGTGTAAGTGTCAAGTACTGACTGGGCAGTACTGGTATGTGTCAAAGTTCCAGTCTACAATCAGAGACAACTGACCCACCAGTACGGTTAGTGCTTTCATTTCTTTCTTTCAAGGACATGATTCCAGTTGCTCTTGCTGCACTCTCTAAATGATTTTCAATAATATTGTCTATATCTATATCTTTTTTATGCCCCCGGAATCTAAGATTCTGGGGGGCATATAGTTTTTGGTCTGTCCGTCTGTTTGTCTGTTTGTCCGTCTGCAAAAACTTTAACATTGGGCATAACTTTTGAATGGTAAGTGGTACAGCTTTCATACTTCACATGTGCATTCCTTGTCACAAGACCTTTCAAGAGGTACCATAAATTTTGACCTTGTGACCTTGGACCTTGACATTTGACCTACTTTTGGCCTCAGTCTGTTTGTCTGTTTGTCCGTTTGTCCGTCTGCAAAAACTTTAACATTGGGCATAACTTTTGAATGGTAAGTGGTACAGCTTTCATACTTCACATGTGCATTCCTTGTCACAAGACCTTTCAAGAGGTACCATAAATTTTGACCTCGTGACCTTGGACCTTGACATTTGACCTACTTTTGGCCTCATTTTTAAAAACTTTAACATTGGCCATAACTTTTGATTGGTAAGTGATAGAGCTTTCATATTTCACATGTGCATTCCTTGTCACAAGACCTTTCTATTGGTACTATAATTTTTGACCTCATGACCTTGACCTTGGCATATGACCTACTTTTTTAAAAACTTTAACATTGGCCATAACTTTTGATTGGTAAGTGATAGAGCTTTCATATTTCACATGTGCATTCCTTGTCACAAGACCTTTCTATTGGTACTATAATTTTTGACCTCATGACCTTGACCTTGGCATTTGACCTACTTTTTAAAAACTTTAACATTGGCCGTAACGTTTGATTGGTAAATGGTAGAGCTTTCATATTTCACGTGCATTCCTTGTCACAAGACCTTTCTAATGGTACCATAATTTTTGACCTCATGACCTTGACCTTGATGTTTGACCTACTTTTTAAAAACTTTAACATTGGCCATAACTTTTGATTGGTAAATGGTAGGGCTTTCATATTTCACATGTGCATTCCTTGTCACAAGACCTTTCTAGTGGTACCATAATTTTTGACCTTGTGACTTTGACCTTGATTTTTGACCTACTTTTTAAAAACTTTAATATAGTCCATAACTTTTGATTGGTAAGTGATAGAGCTTTCATATTTCACATGTGTATTCTTTCTCACAAGACCTTTCCAGTGGTACCATAATTTTTTACCTCGTGACCTTGTGGCCTCAACCATGACATACTTTAGTGATGGGGCTTTCATATTGCACAGGCGCTGTCCGGGGGCATCGGTGTTTCACAAACACATCTTGTTTTTTTTTTTTTTTGAAAAAAGATAATGGCTTACAGGCAAATAATTAAGGCGAAACGTCACACTCTTTATCAGGCTTTGTGCCAAATAAGGCATCAATTATGCTTTTACTGGAATTTCTTGAGAAAGAAGTTCAAAAGAATTATAAGTCAATATATAGTCCGTGAAGGAAATAGATAAACAGAAATTGGCCCAGAAGCCATTAAAACAAATGGACAGAGCTGATAATGCAAATTTTCTGAACTCTTTTTTTGAACGGAAGTAAGTAGGACCAATCACTTGAGAAAACAATATTGACACAGAGTGCTGCTGAAACCTACAGTCTGGCTTGTCAGAAATACAAAGACCCTGATCTGCTTATGAACCAGATAAGCCTGTTCTGTTTCTACTCTGCCCATAAAAAGTTCAGGGACATAGTTACACAATTTTCATTCCTTGAGGGAGAAAACAAGTGCTATTCACCAAAGACAATTTTTAATTTCCCAATTGGTTTCAGCTAACTTATGTTTCAATAAATGGGGATGGTCTTGGTCCCCACGTTGCAACTCCATTCATTATATTTTCACAAAGATCAAACATATTCTTATAGCAAGACGATGCCAGATGACTTTAATGTCAGATAGACATATGAAAATGCCATTGTTCTTTCCAAATCATACAAAATTCAATTTGTGTAATGGTATAGAAAATGGAACATATTGATTTGCCGAGTTGAAAGAAGAACAATTTTAGAATTTTTGACAAGAGAAATAGATCATTCGGAGAAAGATATTGTGTCGTGAAAATTATACACTGTTTGTGTTTAATGTCTGACCCTTTGGAAGCAGGAAGCTACGTACTTCAATTACTCTAAAAATTTGGACATCTTGTCAAATTATAATGGAACTTAAGTCGCTCGAACCCATTTGGAACCATGAAAACTTGTTTGAGGGTAGTTTGAGCCAGTGAGGGTTGATCAAAGTGGGACCGTGAAAATTTGTTTGAGGGTTGTTCGAGTCAGAGTAGGACCACGAAAATTTGTTTGGGGGTAGTTCCAGCCAGTGAGGGTTGATCAAAGTGGGACCATGAAAATTTGTTTGGGGGTAGTTTGAGCCAGTGAGGGTTGATCAAAGTGTGACCGTGAAAATTTGTTTGGGGGTAGTTTGAGCCAGTGAGGGTTGATCAAAGTGTGACCGTGAAAATTTGTTTGAGGGTAGTTTGAACCAGTGAGGGTTGATCAAAGTGTGACCGTGAAAATTTGTTTGAGGGTAGTTTGAGCCAGTGAGGGTTGATCAAAGTGGGACCGTGAAAATTTGTTTGGGGGTAGTTTGAGCCAGTGAGGGTTGATCAAAGTGGGACCGTGAAAATTTGTTTGGGGGTAGTTTGAGCCAGTGAGGGTTGATCAAAGTGTGACCGTGAAAATTTGTTTGGGGGTAGTTTGAGCCAGTGAGGGTTGATCAAAGTGTGACCGTGAAAATTTGTTTGAGGGTAGTTTGAGCCAGTGAGGGTTGATCAAAGTGGGACCATGAAAATTTGTTTGAGGGTAGTTGAAGCCAGTGAGGGTTGATTAAAGTGGGACCATGAAAATTTGTTTGAGGGTAGTTCGAGCCAGTGAGGGTTCATCAAAGTGGGAGCGTGAAAATTTGTTTGAGGGTAGTTCGAGCCAGTGAGGGCTGATCAAAGTGGGATCATGAAAATTTGTTTGAGGGTAGTTGAAGCCAGTGAGGGTTGATTAAAATGGGACCATGAAAATTTGTTTGAGGGTAGTTGAAGCCAGTGAGGGTTGATTAAAGTGGGACCATGAAAATTTGTTTGAGGGTAGTTGAAGCCAGTGAGGGTTCATCAAAGTGGGAGCGTGAAAATTTGTTTGAGGGTAGTTCGAGCCAGTGAGGGCTGATCAAAGTGGGATCATGAAAATTTGTTTGAGGATAGAGCAATGTCAGGAATTCTCTGGGTACCAGTATTAAAGTGCATGTTTGTGTGTTTAAGTTTTACATCCCACTAACAGCAAAGGTCATTATGACAAAGAAGCGACCTCGGTTTGAAGACTCATCCTAAAGTCTGGAGAAGTCCAGGATCAAACTGACTGCCCCTGGTTTATAAGTGGAGTAAAAGAAACTCTCTTTAATCCCACTAACAACTGTCATATGCAGACAGGACATAGGCATAACCCTTATCCTGCCATTCACAACAACCCCTAAGTTTGCAAACAGTGTAGATCTAGATCAGATGGCTTCTGAAGAAGCCATCTGATTAGGATCTACACTGTTTGTCATGCAGTTTGTAAACTGAACAACTACATTAATGTCAAGTAATTTGATTGGTTGATAGACAGCAATGGGTGTTTCTAAATCAGTTTATTCAGCAGGATAAGGGTTAAAGACTTGTCTGAAAGTCTGGAGAAGTCCAGAATGGAACCTAAGGCCTTGGTTTATGAGGTTAAGAGCTAAACTGCTTCTGACACTGATTGCTAACTTGCTGATATCAGGGACACCTAGACATATAGGATACAGGAAACCTCATGACACTGTTCATGGGCAAATGGTGCAGGCCCAGATCACACTGCGAAATTCAGCATCTGATCAGGGCATTCACTCTTTGCAGTATGTTCAAACACTTTTAAAATTGACTGAACCTGACACTCCTAAATTTCACCAGGGACTCCTGTATATAATTGGAAGATCCCATTTCTGTGAAAAATAATAACAAACAAACAAAACAAAAGTAAACATCCTAAATTGTTTGACCCTTTTTTCCCTAAACTGATCTTTTCTTCTTATTTTTTTAGGAAAATATATGGTTTTGTTTGTATTGAGGTTTTGCATCCCCGTCCACACTATTTAGGTCATTTTGGAGAAGTTGCTTCCAATTTTGTGACACTGAGATGAAATGACAATCCAAGCCCTGCTGCCAAAACAAAGCAATAGGGTTTATATGCAGGGACAATCCGACTTGCACCACTTTGCCAGCCCTTCTAAGCAGTTTACAAGTACATGTACTCATGTGTGGTGGAAGCACATTGTAGCCTAGTCTATTTCTTCAAGCCCTGTTGGGTGGGGGCCCAGAAAATATAATAAAATTCCTATATTAAGACCACCTTTGGGACTGTTCAAAAGTGGTCTTTAAGACCACTTTTGAACAGTTCCAAAGGTGGTCCCTGACCAGTGTACATTGTGTGCAGGTAATTCGAAGAAAGAATAACTGCACCCTTCTAAATAAGCTTTATAAAGTAGACTTAGTCTTAATTTTAGGTGGTCTTAATAGCGGAATTTTATCATATATGGAGCATTGCCAAACAGAGCAGACACTAACAGGACTGCTCCTGTCAGGGTCTTTACTGTTAGTGTTCCACTTCTTTTTCACTGAAGACCACATTCAAACTAGCACCATTAGCTTCAAATGGGTATAACAGGCAGGAGATTTCCTCAACTTTCAATACCTTGATGAGTTTTGTAAAAATTAAGTATGTTTTGGAAACTAATTCCTAGAAGATTTAAAGTACTAAATTGCCTCAGGAATGGATTCCAGGATGTAGAAAACAGATGTGATTTAGATATTGGCTTTAATCTACCAGCATTTTTTGTTTCAATGACATACTCCACTAGCTTTAACATTTTAACCTTCAAGTGCCAATAACAACTGACAGATGGTATTTTCAAGAATGGGGGGGTGGGGGGGGGGGGAGGGGGTGGAATAGGGGAATATCTTCATATTTTCAATGTTATTTCCTTTGATAACTAGAGCCAGTGTTTATGAAACACAATGCCCCCAACTGCTTGACCCTAACACTGCTTGTCCCTAACAGTAATTGAGATATCTTGTTTTTATGTGGCTGTAATGCTGAAATTACACAAGAAAAGCTGTAGTTAATCAGGTCGTTTATTTATCACCCCCTACTAGTTTTTTAAGTTACAGGATAATAGCTCATACAGTTTTAGAGATACAGTCAAACTTGTCTTAGTGGCCACCTTTATTAAGCGAGCAACCTGTCTTAAGCAAGCATTTCGGATTTTTTTCAAAAGTTAATCAGTTCATCTACTCATCATCCCCAACCAGCCTGTAAAGTTTCAGGGCAATAGCTCAAACAATTTTTGAGATATCTTGCTTACAAGCTGAAAACACGAAAAAAATCAAAGGGCCATAACTCAAGAAAAAAAAATTGGATTTTTTTCAAAAGTTAATCAGTTCATCTACTCATCATACCCAACCAGTCTGTGAAGTTTTGGGGAAAAACCTCATATAGTTTTTGAGATATCTTGCTTACAAACTTAAAACGCGAAAAATTTCAAAGGGCCATAACTCAAGAAAAAAATATAGGATTTTTTTTCAACAGTTAATCAGTTCATCTACACATCATCCCAAACCAGCTTGTAAAGTTGCAGGGCAATCGCTCAAACAATTATTGAGATATCTTGCTTACAAGCTGAAAACACGAAAAAAATCTAAGGGCCATAACTCAAGAAAAAAAAATCGGATTTTTTTCAAAAGTTGATCAGTTCATCTACTCATCATCCCCGACAAGTCTGTGAAGTTTCGGGGAAAAACCTCAAATAGTTTTTTTAGATATCTTGCTTACAAACTTAAAACGCGAAAAATTTCAAAGGGCCATAACTCAAGAAAAAAATTTCGGATTTTTTTCAAAAGTTAATAAGTTCATCTACTCATCATTCCCAACCAGCATGTAAAGTTTCAGGGCAATAGCTCAAACAGTTTTTGAGATATCTTGCTTACAAGATTTCATAGTATTTTTTGCAAAGGGGCATAACTAAAAAAAGGGGCATAATCCTGACGAGAAAAAAAACACGGGTCAATTATTTTTTCATGAGGAATCCATATATGAAATTTCAAAAACCTAGCACCCATGGTTCTAAAGTTATGCTATGCAGTAAAAAGTGGGACGGACGTAAGGACGGAAGGACGGAAGGACGCCAAAACGCGAAAAATTTCAAAGGGCCATAACTCAAGAAAAAAATTTCGGATTTTTTTCAAAAGTTAATCAGTTCATCTACTCATCATCCCCAACCAGCCTGTAAAGTTTCAGGGCAATAGCTCAAACAATTTTTGAGATATCTTGCTTACAAGCTGAAAACACGAAAAAAATCAAAGGGCCATAACTCAAGAAAAAAAAATTGGATTTTTTTCAAAAGTTAATCAGTTCATCTACTCATCATACCCAACCAGTCTGTGAAGTTTTGGGGAAAAACCTCATATAGTTTTTGAGATATCTTGCTTACAAACTTAAAACGCGAAAAATTTCAAAGGGCCATAACTCAAGAAAAAAATAAAGGATTTTTTTTCAACAGTTAATCAGTTCATCTACACATCATCCCAAACCAGCTTGTAAAGTTGCAGGGCAATCGCTCAAACAATTATTGAGATATCTTGCTTACAAGCTGAAAACACGAAAAAAATCTAAGGGCCATAACTCAAGAAAAAAAAATCGGATTTTTTTCAAAAGTTGATCAGTTCATCTACTCATCATCCCCGACAAGTCTGTGAAGTTTCGGGGAAAAACCTCAAATAGTTTTTTTAGATATCTTGCTTACAAACTTAAAACGCGAAAAATTTCAAAGGGCCATAACTCAAGAAAAAAATTTCGGATTTTTTTCAAAAGTTAATCAGTTCATCTACTCATCATCCCCAACCAGCATGTAAAGTTTCAGGGCAATAGCTCAAACAGTTTTTGAGATATCTTGCTTACAAGATTTCATAGTATTTTTTGCAAAGGGGCATAACTCAAAAAAGGGGCATAATCCTGACGAGAAAAAAAACACGGGTCAATTATTTTTTCATGAGGAATCCATATATGAAATTTCAAAAACCTAGCACCCATGGTTCTAAAGTTATGCTATGCAGTAAAAAGTGGGACGGACGTAAGGACGGAAGGACGTAAGGACGGAAGGACGGACGGACGAACAGGGCAAAACCAATATGCCCCCACAACTTCTTCGAAGTTGGGGGCATAATTAAGAACAAGAGGGCCAAGATGGCCCTGAATTGCTCACCTGATAATAGCTTCTGAAAGTTCTGGCAGCAATCTTGATCACCAGAGCAGAACAATTTTAGATAATTCAATAAATGGTGACCTAAGCAACTTTCCAGTGAAGTTAAATCAAATTGGCCAAAGTGTTTAGGAGGAGTTGGCATTCAATTCAAATTTTTGATCTTATTCTATTTTTAGCTCCAGTGGCCATTTTGTTCATCTGAGCCAAAGGACTTTAGCTATTTTGGTAGATGGTCACCTCAGCAACATTCCTATTAAGTTTGATTGAAACTGACCCAAGGGCTTAGGAGGAGTTTGCATCTAAAGCAAATTATTGATAATTTTCTATATTTAGCTCTGGCGACCATTTTATTCATCCAAGCGAAACATTTTTAGTTAATCTGGCATAGGGTCACCTAAGCAACATTCCTATGAAGTTTGAATGAAATTGACCCAAGGGTATAGGAGGAGTTGCTATTTAAAGATTTTTCTATTTTTAGCTCTGATGGCCATCTTGTTCATCGGAGCGGAATCGTTTCAGCTATTTTGGCAGAGGGTCACCTTAGCAACTTTCCTATAAAGCCATCTGATCAGGAATAAGTTTGCTTATATGAATGGAACATTTTATCAAGTATTTTGATTGGTTAACAATCAGAAATGGGTGTGGTTTAAATAATTTATTCAGCAGGATAAGGGTTAAAAGAAAGCTTTAATGGCTCTGGAGCATTCCTATATATATCTGTCTTAAAGGGAAACAAACCAAATATATCTGCGTTAAATTAGCATAAATGCTTGATATGATGTCCTTTAAAGATTTCTGTTGGCCATTTTGTTGAGTGGAGCAGAACCAGTGGAAAATTTAAGTGAAATTTATTTTAAGATCAAGCCACTGGCCTCAGAAAAGCTGACATTCTTTTTTTTTTTCTTGCTTGTTCAATAGGTCAGAACAGTTTTTGTAATGTTGGTATTTGCAATGTTGGAACAGGTCCATGAGAGAACAAGATGTGTTTGTGAAACACCGATGCCCCCGGACAGCGCCTGTGCAATATGAAAGCCCCATCACTAAAGTATGTCATGGTTGAGGCCACAAGGTCACGAGGTAAAAAATTATGGTACCACTGGAAAGGTCTTGTGAGAAAGAATACACATGTGAAATATGAAAGCTCTATCACTTACCAATCAAAAGTTATGGACTATATTAAAGTTTTTAAAAAGTAGGTCAAAAATCAAGGTCAAAGTCACAAGGTCAAAAATTATGGTACCACTAGAAAGGTCTTGTGACAAGGAATGCACATGTGAAATATGAAAGCCCTACCATTTACCAATCAAAAGTTATGGCCAATGTTAAAGTTTTTAAAAAGTAGGTCAAACATCAAGGTCAAGGTCATGAGGTCAAAAATTATGGTACCATTAGAAAGGTCTTGTGACAAGGAATGCACGTGAAATATGAAAGCTCTACCATTTACCAATCAAACGTTACGGCCAATGTTAAAGTTTTTAAAAAGTAGGTCAAATGCCAAGGTCAAGGTCATGAGGTCAAAAATTATAGTACCAATAGAAAGGTCTTGTGACAAGGAATGCACATGTGAAATATGAAAGCTCTATCACTTACCAATCAAAAGTTATGGCCAATGTTAAAGTTTTTAAAAAAGTAGGTCATATGCCAAGGTCAAGGTCATGAGGTCAAAAATTATAGTACCAATAGAAAGGTCTTGTGACAAGGAATGCACATGTGAAATATGAAAGCTCTATCACTTACCAATCAAAAGTTATGGCCAATGTTAAAGTTTTTAAAAATGAGGCCAAAAGTAGGTCAAATGTCAAGGTCCAAGGTCACGAGGTCAAAATTTATGGTACCTCTTGAAAGGTCTTGTGACAAGGAATGCACATGTGAAGTATGAAAGCTGTACCACTTACCATTCAAAAGTTATGCCCAATGTTAAAGTTTTTGCAGACGGACAAACGGACAAACAGACAAACAGACTGAGGCCAAAAGTAGGTCAAATGTCAAGGTCCAAGGTCACAAGGTCAAAATTTATGGTACCTCTTGAAAGGTCTTGTGACAAGGAATGCACATGTGAAGTATGAAAGCTGTACCACTTACCATTCAAAAGTTATGCCCAATGTTAAAGTTTTTGCAGACGGACAAACAGACAAACAGACGGACAGACCAAAAACTATATGCCCCCCAGAATCTTAGATTCCGGGGGCATAAAAATTTCTATAACATGCTATTAGGTCTTGACAATCCGGCCATTGGCTTGAGAGGAGAAGCAATGTTACCATATACAGTGAAATTCCGCTATATAGACCACTAAAATTAAGACTAATTCTGCTTTAAAAGCTTATCTAGTACATGATTGTATGTTGCCATTATTCTTTCTTTGTATTTTCTGCATACAAAGTCCTCTGGTCAGAAACCACCTTTGGGACTGTTCCGACCACTTTTGAACAGTCCCAAAGGCTGTGTTAACCCTTATCTTGCTGAATATTCATCTAAGCCACACCCATTTCGTTATATCAACCAATGAATTTACTCGATGTAATTTATTGCTACAAATTTATAAATGGAATGTCAAACAGTGTAGATCCTGATCAGAAGCCATCTGATCTGGATCTACACTGTTTGCAAAAGATAGGGGTTGTCGTGAACAGCAAGATAAGGGTTAATATTTAATATAGGAATTGTACTGTATCGGGCTATAACAGAAAACATTTGCGTGAAGTTATTATTATGCAGTTTAGTGTTTTTATGCCCCCGGAATCTAAGATTCTGGGGGGCATATAGTTTTTGGTCTGTCCGTCTGTTTGTCTGTTTGTCCGTCTGCAAAAACTTTAACATTGGGCATAACTTTTGAATGGTAAGTGGTACAGCTTTCATACTTCACATGTGCATTCCTTGTCACAAGACCTTTCAAGAGGTACCATAAATTTTGACCTCGTGACCTTGGACCTTGACATTTGACCTACTTTTGGCCTCAGTCTGTTTGTCTGTTTGTCCGTTTGTCCGTCTGCAAAAACTTTAACATTGGGCATAACTTTTGAATGGTAAGTGGTACAGCTTTCATACTTCACATGTGCATTCCTTGTCACAAGACCTTTCAAGAGGTACCATAAATTTTGACCTCGTGACCTTGGACCTTGACATTTGACCTACTTTTGGCCTCATTTTTAAAAACTTTAACATTGGCCATAACTTTTGATTGGTAAGTGATAGAGCTTTCATATTTCACATGTGCATTCCTTGTCACAAGACCTTTCTATTGGTACTATAATTTTTGACCTCATGACCTTGACCTTGGCATATGACCTACTTTTTTAAAAACTTTAACATTGGCCATAACTTTTGATTGGTAAGTGATAGAGCTTTCATATTTCACATGTGCATTCCTTGTCACAAGACCTTTCTATTGGTACTATAATTTTTGACCTCATGACCTTGACCTTGGCATTTGACCTACTTTTTAAAAACTTTAACATTGGCCGTAACGTTTGATTGGTAAATGGTAGAGCTTTCATATTTCACGTGCATTCCTTGTCACAAGACCTTTCTAATGATACCATAATTTTTGACCTCATGACCTTGACCTTGATGTTTGACCTACTTTTTAAAAACTTTAACATTGGCCATAACTTTTGATTGGTAAATGGTAGGGCTTTCATATTTCACATGTGCATTCCTTGTCACAAGACCTTTCTAGTGGTACCATAATTTTTGACCTTGTGACTTTGACCTTGATTTTTGACCTACTTTTTAAAAACTTTAATATAGTCCATAACTTTTGATTGGTAAGTGATAGAGCTTTCATATTTCACATGTGTATTCTTTCTCACAAGACCTTTCCAGTGGTACCATAATTTTTTACCTCGTGACCTTGTGGCCTCAACCATGACATACTTTAGTGATGGGGCTTTCATATTGCACAGGCGCTGTCCGGGGGCATCGGTGTTTCACAAACACATCTTGTTTTCTTTTCTTTTTTTTACTTTATTGGGCACTGGAAATGAGGGTGAATGTTAAATTCTATAAACTCCCAAGTTGAAGCCCCCTCCGCAGTAGTTTTACAACTGACCATGCCAAGGCGGTCGTTCTTTCGCAGTGTCTTATTTGCTGATTGGCTTTTGGCCATTGGTTCATATTTTGTCTGATATTTTTGCATGTGCCTCCATGTTACTAAGTTCTTTAGGCGACTTGAGACGGTTGCATTCTTTGATTCTGGCCTTTCCGGAATGACCTTTCCTTACTAGTTTGGTGGCCCTTTCAAGATTATTTTCCTCACATCCAACCAATCTTTAATGAGACCTTTGTGTGTTGTACCCACTGAAAAAATATCTTACCTTCCCTTGCAGAACTTGGACATCTAACCTATGACCCGAGGGAAGTGCAAACCAAATAGACACTGCCAGTCTGCCATTGGTGTAGAAAACACAAAGAAAGAATATAAGCTTTTAAAAGCAGATTTAACCCAATCACGGTTGGCAACTTTGCTTCCCTCTTTAATTGCACGCCGGTGGGTCAGGCCTCAGATTCTATGACGGTTCCAACGTAAAGACTTATTGAGAATTAGAGAGATCTAATTCAAGGTAATGTTGGTTGGTGCCTGATGCTCTGTCTCTGGTCGGGCCCATCGGAGTCTAACTGTTGGTTTTCTTTTGCTCCAGCATTTCAGTGGTTTCTTGCTGTCAAGTCCTCACCGTTGTCTCACCTCTGTGGTTCTTTGATTATTTGTGTTCACGGAGATGTTGCACTGATGAGTTAGGAGGCCTTCGTGCATACTGAACAAATTATTTGTCTGAATCGCGACAGAAGGGCGAGGATTGTGGCCACGTAAAATCGATTTAAGCCCCCCAGTGGAAATCTTTCCATTGACCGTTCCAAGGTGGTTCTTCTGTGGCGATTTATTTATGTTGTTGTTTGTTACTTACTGTGGGAATCACTTGTGTCTTTTTATTTTGGATGGCCATATGGCCATTTTGTGGGAAAGTAACTGTCCTTATGGCCTTCCTTTGTTTAGGTTGCCATTATGTTGTACCAAATGGAATCTTCCTCCTTATATATAACAGGAGTCCATTTCAAAATTTAGGGGTGTCAGGTTGTTTTCTTCAAAACTAATTAGGTAAATTGCCCAACGTTTTGCAAACCGTGCAGGCCCTGATCAGATGCCATGTTCTGTGGCGTCTGATCTGGGCCTGCACTGTTTGCCAACTACCCGATTTGGGGTTTCCGGTACAAAATGGGTCAATTAGTACATTGCACATTCTTTGGCCAGAAACTGACAACAGCCCTTCTTTTATGTGTATCAGGGGAAGGGAAAGAATGACTGTAGAAAATATTTCATGATCAGTCTCGATGAATATTTTTTTATTTGGCTTTAGGTTTATGGCCCTTTCAAGACTATTCCACTTATTTAATCAAAAATGGAGGAAAACTGGAGTACCGGAGAAAAAACACCTGACCTTCAGTTGCAAACCTTGGCTGTGACCAGAGCGAGGCTCAAACCACAGTGATGAGAAAGCTAATGACTTAATGACTAAGAGCCAACGCACTTACCCACTAGGCCATGGAGGCCCGCAGTCTCAACAACAGCTAACTGAGATTAAATCACTAGTCATGTATCTCACTAAGCCAACACGGTTGGCCCAAATTCAATCTTGTTAATACTTTCTGGTACTTGCAGGTCTTTTTTGTATGGCAATCTGTCTACTACCCCTCAACAACCCCTACCTTTGAAAACAGTGTAGATCCTGATCAGATGGCTTGTGAACTGAACAAATATACTATATCAAGTAATTTGATTGGTTGATAGTCCACAATGGGTGTGGCCTAATTGATTTATTCAGCAGGATACAGATAAATCAGCATACAAAAACTCGGAACACAAAACTTTTAATTTGTATAGTTTTACCCATTGCATGCAGGAAACCCCTTAAGGGGTACCTTGGCAAACAATGCAGGCACAGATCAGATGTTGCAGAACGCGGCAGCTGTTCAATACCTGCACTATTTGCGAACAGAATTTTTGTCAAAAATAGAATAAAAACCAAAAAATGAGCCTGACACCCCTTTTATGACAAATTGTCCAACATATAGCAATGGAAGAGTCCACTATGGGTTAACTGTATTGGTTGGTGATGATCACAGGGATAACAGCAGATCTAGTGAATTGTTAACTTTGGGTTGATTGACAAACAATCAAGCCAATAGTAACTGCTGGCAATGAGTTTTCCTATATTAAACCAAATAAATCTTGAGTTGTAGACACTGGCAACACAGCAGCTGCTAACACTACCAATATCAGAAGAACCTCTGAAATAAATCAGTCCATTGCCTTATCAAGATGTATATATAGAAAGGTCCAGTATGAAGACTGTAGACTGGAATTTTTGTTTAACTACTATTTGAAACCATTGTCAGTTGGACCAAGTTCAGGTTCCAGTCTACACTCAGAGACAATCAACCAGTCAGTGCTGTCAGTCCTTTGATTTTGATAACTTACCAGACTGGTTTCCTTGACAAGTCCACCTCTCAGTGGTTCCTGGCTTTCAGACCTGAAAAAAAGAAGTGTAAATTGTTTCACCAAGAAATTTTAAGTCTTTAACCCTTATCCTGCTGAATAAATTGATTTATCTACACCCATTTCTGACTATCCACCAATCAAATTACTTATATTACATATTTGTTCAATTCACAATCTACATGACAAATAGTGTAGATCCTGATCAGATGGCTTCTTCAGAAGCCATCTGATTTGGATCTGCACTGTTTGCAATGGTAGGGGCTGTCAAGGGTTAAGCAAGACTGGAGACTTACAATACATTTAACTTGACACTTGTAAGATTTGTTTCTTTTCAGCACTGGGTAGAATAAGGGTGGCAGGGGAATGGAATCACCCCCTAGAATTTTGTTTGATTTGAGGTTTAACGTTCCCGTCAACACTGTATAAGTCATTCTGGAGACGTTGCTTCCAATTTTGTGGGACTTTTACCAGACATTGAGATGAAATGATATCTCAAGCCCTGTCGTCCAATGAAATCAAAAGGGTTTATAAGCATGGACAGTCCGACTCGCACCGCTTGCCTGGGCAGGCTTAGACACTCTAAGCGGTTTACCAATACTCCTGTGCGGTCAGTTTCAGCTCTGCGTGGAAGCATTATGCAGCCCATCTATTTCTTCAAGCCCAATGGGCGAGGGCCGAATCACCTCTAAAAACAAATGACTTCAAGCAGTTTTTTTTTTCTCAGAAGCAATTAAGATATGTCATCTACTAAGTGATCAGTTCCTAACATTGACCTTAGGTCACAGTATGTTTAACTGATGGTTGATTTTTAAAATTCATTTAAACTTTAAATTGAAAACAAGCTGATTTACATTAAACTTCAATATATTTAACATAAAACCTATTAACAGCCAGGTTTCAATTTACAAGTGTTTAAGCAACACAACTGATTATTTTTTTTTTTAACCCACAAAATGCCAATCACGACAATTGTTATCTGCTTTGCTGTCTGCCGTTACCTAATAGTCATTGTTTTGCAAACAGTGTGGACCCAGATCAGACTGCTCCTATACATTCTGTAGTACTGGTAAACCACTTACTTGTTTGTTTGTTTTGGAGTTTAACGGCCTAGTCAACACTATTTTAGGTAATTTTTGAGCTGGCCAGTTTACCTATCCACACTTTTCCTGGGCAGGCTTATACGTAAGGGGTTAACCAGTACAGTGCACATTCTTTCGGCAGAAACTGACAACTGCCCTTCTTGAATCAGCAGAAGGGAGAGAATGACCGTAGAAAAGATTTACTGATCAATCTCCACGAAAGAATGTTTCCGACCCCAGCAGGTATCGAACCCGCATCCTCCTGATCACCAGTCAGACGTGCATCTGACTGAGCTACTGAGGCCGGCAAGCCTTCTCGGGTAAGTGTGGTTAGGTAAACTGACCAGCTCCATGTAATATAAATGTTGTTGACTGGGCCATTAAACTCCAATTAATCTTTCTACATCACCTCTTTAAAAACACTACCTTTTTTGGTCCAAAGCAGAAACCATGTTAGTTTATACATATTAGTTACCCAATGTGGCTACTAAATCAATTTGTACCAGTACTTTCAATACTTCGATTAGTGTATAGATTGAAGCATCCTTTTCTTAAATATAATATAAATAATTTAATAATTTCAAATGATCAAAAGAAAAAAGATAGACCAAAAAGCCAGAGGCATGATAAATTTTGTTATTATATCTAAAATATATTTGAACTGTGTCAGGAGAAAGAGTCCGTTTTACTCCAAGTGCACCCTCAGCCTTTGCATCGGCACAGCCTGATTGTCTTTAAAAATCATTTACTGACAAGACCAATAAAGTGCTGGTCCACCTGACATCACTTGTCACAATAATTGTAGGCAGGTCTCCTTGCAAATCAGCTCAGCCTAATGCACTAGTCATTTGTAACCACTGCCCCCCCCCCCCCCTCCCCCCACCTACGGGGATAGGCGGGGGATAGCGGGGCTAATGTGCGGGGTAGTTACCCTCTGTGTTCCCCCGCAGTGCCGGGTTAATGCGGGGGGGGGGGGGTTTGATATAATGCAAATATACCCCAGTGGAATGAACTATTATAAACAGCGGGGCTGTGACCTTCTGGAGGTCCCCCGCAGTGCAGGGCTTCTAGCAGGGCTGTGAAAAGTGAAAAGTCACTATCCCCGCTATCCCCGTAGGTGGGGGGGGGGGCAGTGGTTACCAATGACTGGTGCATAAGTGTAAAGGTCAATGATTAACTACCAATCTCCCCAACCCCTGTATGGCTGCTTTGTAAGTTTCTGTGGTGCTTTAAGCGTTAAGAGAGGAAAAGGATGATGCCTCAAGGTCTATGTTATCATGTATTAAATACTTCTAGGTGAAATTTGAAGAGATTAAAAAGGCAGATTCTTAATATTGTACATCCTAGCTTGAAAGAGGCAATTTTTTAGGCCAGAAACTTGTTTGTTCAATTTAACCCAAAGTTAACGATACTGCAGGCATTCATTGCTGTTGTCCATGTGCTTAACCTTTGTCCTGCTGAATATTTATATATGCCACACCCACTACCGATCATCAACCAATCAGATTACTTGATGCAAATTATTGCAACAAATTCACAATCTGAATGGCAAACAATGTAGATCCTGATCAGATGGCTTCGTCAGAAGCCATCTGATCTGGATCTACATTGTTTCAAAGATAAGGCGTATCCGGGATTAGCAGGACAAGGGTTAACACTGACTAATATAGTCAAACTGTCTCTGTCTGCACTATTTAGGTCATTTTGGTGGCGCTGCTTCTGATTCAGAGAAACCGCTACGGTTGAAGGAGCGCTCCTTCCTGGGCAGGCTTAGACCCAAGTGGTTTACTGTCAGTTTCAGCTCATGTAGCCCTATCTATTTCTCCATGCCCCAATTGGTGGGGGTGCAGTACAGGAATTGTAACGGTTAAAGACACATTTTTTTCCTTATATATATGGGGTGGCCTGTCTAATGATCTCCAATAAACACTTCCTTCGGACCATAGTGCACATCAAAGGCTTATCTTATCTAAGTGATTATGAGGTGATTATGAGCAGATTTCTTGTTTAATAGGGGGCTCAATAAGGGTATTTGAGTGATAGTATAATTTACTGAGATTGTTTCCAACAAAATATGTTTTAAATTACTTCTTTTTTTTATTTTAACCCTTGTCCTGCTGAATATTCATATATGCCACACCCATTACCGATTATCAACCAATCAGATTACGTGTAGCAAATTATTACAACAAATTCACAATCTGAATGACAAACAATGTAGATCCTGATCAGATGGCTTCTTCAGAAGCCATCTGATCTGGATCTACATTGTTTCAAAGAAAAGGCATATCCGGGCTCAGCAGAACAAGGGTTAAAATAAAGTAAAGAAAAACACTGATATCCATTGTTTCCTTTACTCAAAAAAAGCAAAGAAGTAAACAAACAAGGTAAATGAATTGATTAACCTCAAAATTTAATCAATAAATTTAACTTTATTTATTTATTATTTATTTTGGTTGAAAGTATGTGACACACAAATCATATAATGTCTAAAACATTAGCATTTTATAGTTTCAGTCAAGATGGAACAATAAAATGTTCTTTGTTTTGGACACCTTTTCAAGTTTAAAACAAAAATGACAAACACAATTAAATTTCTTTTTCTTATTTATAATGCAAACATAGGTTGTGGTTCCTCGTTAGAACCGCCTCATTGAGGCGGTTTAATTGAGTACCCACAACCTATGACGCAATGAGACGATTCTAACGAGCACCCACAACCTATTCTTGGAACAGATATAAGGAAAATAATGCATACCCCCTTAAAACCCCCATTTTCTCTATAGAAAGTGGGGTTAAGGGGATGTTCCTTTTTTTCCTCGTGTGTCCTCGTTAGAAACGCCTCAAGCAGTCACACTGTAAAAACAAATTGCGGGTACTCGTCAGAACCGCTTCGCCGAGGTGGTGCTAATGAGTACACACAATATATGTTTAAAGCAGAAATAAAAAAGTTATCAGGATTTATCTGAAAAAAAAAAAAAAACATTTTTGGTGAAAAAAATTTATCAGTATATTTGAATTGGCATTTTCTGTAATGATTATAAATAATGGCTACTAAATATAAAATCGGAAAAAGTGCTGTTGTTTCTTCCATGCAGATCAAAATAAGGACTTAGGTGTAAATGAATAGATGTCATATCTCTAGGTAATTTATTACCCTCTCTTGATCCCCTACCTGTATGGCAGCCTGAATACCCCAAGAGTATTTTATCTCAATGCTGGATTCTTTAATAAACGGTCATTATGATGTTATGTAATCGAAAAATGTGTCTTTAAAAGAAACAGTTTAATTTAAGTCCCCATTTTTTGGGGTTCACACAACCCACCTATTTCACTTAGGCCAGACTTGTGAAGGTTTGTTCATTCTCAGATGGTCAAGCTCTTAGACCAAATGGTTTTGTTTAAAGCCCTTAACAAAAAATCAAAATTCGAAAGGCGAATAATTCAGTCAAAAACCGACTTGTCTAAACATAAAATCAGGTCATAAAAGTGAGCCTTCTGTATAACATTAACCCTTAACCCTTCTCTTGCTGAATATTCATTTTAGCCACACCTATCTCTGATTTTGAACCAATCAGATTACTTGATGTAATTTATATCTACAAATTCATAAACTGAATGTCAAACAGTGTAGATCCTGATCAGATGGCTTCTTCAGATGCCATGAAAAACTATGTCTCATTAGGAAAACATGTTCATTAAAATAACAGCATCGAACATGGTGTCAGAAGTGAAAATGATAACATCTTTCTTATTTCTGATAGTGGGTGCTCGTTAGAACCGTCTCAATCTATGTTTTTGAGCACAAATAAGGCAGATAATGTATACCCCCGTAAATCCCACTTTTCTCTGTATAAAGTGGGATTTAGGACTTATTATCGTGATGTGAAAATGTTGTCTGCTTATGATGTCTGCTGAACTTTTCTTGCAAACTTTTTAAAAATATTTTTTTCATACAGGCAAACAATGTGGACCCAGATCAGACTGCTCCTGGGGGAGCAGTCTGATCTGAACCCACACTGTTTGCAAAAATAACTTTTAAAGTAACTGGCAGATGACAAAGCAGACAACAATTGTCGTGATTGGCATTTTACAATCCCAACTTGTACCAAGTTCTGCCTTAATCTTATTGTATCTGTCAAGGGAAGCAATCATTATCGCTTCATAAAACTTCTCCTCCAGAGCTCAGTCTTCTGTAACTTACTTATATAGCTCAGTTTTTATGCATTTATCAACAAAATAATTAATACCTGTGTTGATCTTTCATATTTACAAGGCAAAGAAGCTGCTTCACAGAAACTTTTACCTACAACTTTACAGGATTGAGCTGGCCTAGGCAAAAACATCCCTTATCGCATAGGCAAATAGTATTCACTCAATTCTGCATATATGGCAACTTTTTGTGTTCATTTATCGGAAGCTTCATCTAGGTTCTAATTTACACCTGTCTGATCGGTGAATGTTCCGGCCGATGCAGAGGCTCGCCCGAACTTCTACTGTTCATCTATGTGAAAAATACATCTTTGATGTATTTTTCACATAGATGAACAGTAAAAGACATCTTTTTTCATGGCTTGTTAAACAATGTTTTCTACCTGTATTTTCTGTTGGCTTACCTGGCATCAAATTTCTAAAGCCTAAATATTCTGATAGAAATGAATTCAGACAATGTGTTTTATGTAGAAAAAAGACTAGAATATTTGACATGTAGAAATGAATGGGTGCCAAAATCTGGAGGACTGTTTTTAATAGAATTAACATAGTCATGTGGAAACTATCTGTCGCTAGGAAAAAACCACCTAGATTGGCATTCAAGCTTAAATTCAGACATTTTGTTTGGGGGGTGGGGGTTGTTTGTTTGTTTGATTTGAGGTTTAACCTCCCTGTCAACATTGTATAGGTCATTTTGGAGATGTTGCTTCCAATTTTGTGGGACTTTTACCCGACACTGAGATGAAACCAGTGCTTCAGCTGAAGTGCACGACCCGCCGGATGCTTTTAGCTTTATGAGTGTTAACATATATGTGTAGGGCGGCCATTTTGGTCATGTGACCTGGACATTAAACGGTTCCCCCAATAAATGCGCCTTATCATAAGGAGCAAAAATATATCTTATACTTTAGTACTGTATTTTGAATCGTTTGCAGGATAAAATGCATTCTCACTTTTCCAATACAAAAGCATATGTGTCAAAGTTTGACCTAGGCACAAAGAAGGTCAAGATCAACTCAGGGTCACCATTTCAGCAATTTATGATGGGCCTACGTCCCAGATGCTATTTATCAAGTTTCGTGGAAATCTGCCCAGTGGTTCTGGAGAAGACTATTTTTGAAGGGTTTTTACCTTATATGGCTTGGTGGCCATTTTGGTCATGTGACCTGGACCCCATGAGCAAATTTTGGTTTCCCCCATCCCATAGAGGCTCCATATGAAATTTGACTTCAATCGGCCCAACGGTTTCCGACTAGAAGCAGTTCGAAAATTTTCACATTTTTCGCCTCGGCGAGGCTATACTAAATGGAATGTAATATTTCGCAAGTTCTTTGGTTAGATCTCATTGATATCTATCAGTATGCCAAAAATTGTTTCAATATTCCAAGCGGTTAAATCACAATCACCAATTTTCACAAACGGGTTACAGACGGACAGACAGACAGACCATATATGGCTTGGCAGGCATTTTGGTCATGTGACCTGGACCCCATGAAGAAATTTTGGTTTCCTCCATCCCAGAGAGGCTCCATATGAAATTTGACTTCAATCGGTCCAACGGTTTCAGAGGAGAAGCAGTTCGAAAATTTGTACATTTTTCGCCTCGGCGAGGCTATACTAAATGGAATGTAATATTTTGCAAGTTCATTGGTTAGATCTCATTACTTTAGTACTGTATTCTGAATCGCTTGCAGGATAAAATGCATTCTCACTTTTCCAATACAAAAGCATATGTGTCAAAGTTTGACCTAGGCACAAAGAAGGTCAAGGTCAACCCAGGGTCACCATTTTAGCAATTTATGATGGGCCTACATCCCAGATGCTATTTATCAAGTTTCGTGTAAATCTGCCTAGTGGTTCTGGAGAAGACTATTTTTGAACGGTTTTTACCGTATATGGCTTGGCGGCCATTTTGGTCATGTGACCTAGACCCCATGAGCTAATTTTGGTTTCCCCCATCCCATAGAGGCTCCATATGAAATTTGACTTCAATCGGCCCAACGGTTTTCGAGGAGAAGCAGTTCGAAAATTTTCACATTTTTCGCCTCGGCGAGGCTATACTAAATGGAATGTAATATTTTGCAAGTTCATTGGTTAGATCTCATTGATATCTATCAGTATGCCATAAATTGTTTAAATATTCCAAGCGGTTAAGTCACTATCACCAATTTTCACTAACGGGTTACGGACGGGCAGACAGACAGACCATATATGGCTTGGCGGCCATTTTAGTCATGTGACCTGGACCCCATGAGCAAATTTTGGATTCCCCCTTCCCATAGAGGCTCGGATGAAATTTAACTTCAATCGGCCCAACGGCTTCCGAGGAGAAGCAGTTCAAAAATTTTCACATTTTTCGCCTCTGCGAGGCTATACTAAATGGAATATATATTGTAATATTTCGCAAGTTCATTGGTTGGATCTCATTTATATCTATCAGTATGCCAAAAATTGTTTAAATATTCCAAGCGGTTACGTCACTATCACCAATTTTCACAAACGGGTTACGGACGGACAGACTGACAGACTGACAGAATGACCGAATGACAGAATGACACGGTGATTTTGGGGCACTCTAGAAAATCAACCGGCTTCAGTCGGTCGCTTTTTCTGCGGGTCGTGCAATAACATCTCAAGCCCTATCACCCAAAGAAACCAATAGGGTTTATAAGCATGAACGGTCCAACTCGCACCCTTTACCTAGGCAGGCTTAGATCCTTTAAGTGGTTTACAAGTACTTGTGTGTTTGTTTTCAGCTCTGAGTGGAAGCATCATGCAGCCCATCTATTTCTTCAAGTCCTGATGGGTGGGGGTCGGTTCTGGGTGGGGTGGGGGGGGTGTTTAATTGCCCTTTCAAGATTATTTCACTTATACCAAGCAGATCATTTATCAAGTGAGTAAAATTGCAAAATTCAGAGATTTGATCTGATTTTGGTTTTATGGCCAATTCAAGATTATTTGATTTATATTTAACCATCGCTACTCAGAGTTTGGTACCTTGAGAAAAACCTTCATAACTTGTCAGATCACACATGACCAGAGTAAGGCTTAATGCGGCTCTTACACTGTCACGACTTCGACCATGATTGTCCACGACTGTCCTAGACCAATGGGGACCATGAAAATCGTGGCATACACGGTTCCGATTTCACTACCCTACGAATACTCACGACATTGCTACGGCACTTCTACGAACAATCACGATTGCTGTACGATAATGGAGCTGATTTACAATGATCCTCCACGATCGACCACGATGTCTTACGATCCTCTAGAATTCTTCTACAACTGCACCACGATTGCTTCAAGATATCAGACGATCATACACGATTTCTCAATCCCTGCAAGACTGCTCTATGACCAAGGCCGCATTGGCACAATGATCAAAGATTCAGTACGATCATGGAGGATTCGATACGATTTACTCACGATTAACCAAGACTCCTCCCGATTCGTCAGGATTTATAATGATCTGGGTATATAAAAGTGTTCGTCGGGATAAATCGTGCTAGCCCCGTCATCAATCGTAGTACATTCCTGGTGAATCTTGCATTGTCGTGAGCAGTCGTCATGATATCGTAGTAGATCGTACCGCAGTCGCAATGGATTCGTGGAGGTGTCATAGATGATCTTGTCTCATTGTAGCTCAATCGTGGTAGAATTCAGTCACGATTATTCACGATTGGCCAAGATTGGCCACGATTACCACGAGGGCGGCTCACGACTGAGCTACGATTTCTCTACGACCGCTCTACGATTTGAAAAATGATGCCGACTCGTCATGAATGTTTTGAACATGTCCAAAACAGTGGTGGTCACTACCGAACTATCACGATCAATCACGACTCCTCAAGATCTCTGCCGACTTCTCTACGACGTTGTTCACGATCTACCACGATTTAAACTAGAAAAAGTGTCCATAGGACACGGATGCCCCCGCCAAATGCCATTCATAAATCAGGCTCTACCTGTTACAAAAACTTTAACCTGAGGTTACAGGATCACGTATGTACGTACGTACGTACACACACACATACAGATGGACGTACACATGTACGCACGTACGCACGTACTGAAAACCGAAAAACTATATGCCCCCGGCATCATATGATGCGGGGGCATAAAAATCGTGGTGAGTCGTGGCCACAATCGTGACAGTGTAAGAGCCCCTTTAACCAATAGCAGTGAGAGACCTAATGTTTTAGAGTGAGAGCTTTTTACCATTAGGCCATGGAGGCACATGGAGAACCCTGACCTTCCTTTGCAGAAATTGACATGCAGAACTTAAGTTAGGATTCCAAAGCAATCATTACGATAAATAGTGCATTCTTTCATATCTCCAGAATGGCTACTTTTCCGATGAAAATCTGTGATATTTTTCTTATTTGTACTGCAAACATTGAGGCGGTTCTAACGAGTACCCACAGCCTATGTCTTGGAACAGAAATAAGGAAAATAATGTTTACCCCAGTAAACCCCAGTTTTTTGTATATAAAGTGGGGTTTAGGGGGTCTTTATTTTACAGACTTGTTCACGTGATGTACGGTAAATGTACTTTATTAATATAAATCTTAGATGCTTGTGTTCTCATTAAGAAATTCTTGCATTAATTCAATTTGCTAACAAAATTAAACTATTTTTAAGATACATAATTTGTATCTTAAATCTGAAATGATAAAAACAGTATTTCTAATTGGTCTGTAATTCAATTTCTGGATCAATTAAGAAGCAATATAAATCTTGCACTTAAATTCTTTGTTATAAAACATATGTTGCTCTTTATAACCAAATTTTTCAAAGAAATATAAGTAACAGTAACTGCTGTTTCTTGTCAAATTGCAAGTAAGCCCAAGACTTGATCAAATAAACAAACTCAGCTTAATTTGGCATTTAGGAGGATTTGAATTTCAGAAATTTTCTCTAGCAACTAAAATTTGGTTCAAATTTACACATTCTTGTCCCCCCCCCCCCCCCCCCGTAGGCTGTGTTTTTTTACAACTACGAGGGCTGATTGATATGTTGTTGGCTGTTGGTCTCGTACTGAAGGAGGCAAGCAGGGATGTTCTTTTAAAGTCCTACTATTCTCTGACTTTATTAAGGGCCGTGTATCCAAGGACTGGTCTCATTTGGTCAGGTAGCACTCTAAAAGTAAACAACACAAGCAGCTTTGTCATTTCAAATCCAAATGAAAGACAAATTCACAGAAAATAACACCATATTTACAATGGAAATAAACTGCGAAAGATGTTTTTAGTACGACTGAGTGATGATGTAGTGCTTATATGTGTCTATAAGAGCTTCATTAATAACATCCATATTTGACCTTGACCTACATTTCAAGATTCAATGACTTGGTGAGACTGCGTCAAATCTAGAGTTTACCCTAATGTTCAAGCTCATTTCTCAAGAACTTAATGATACTTGGTACATATTTGTACTTGCATCTGGGGATGGCATCTCTAATGCAAGCATCCATATTTGACATTGACCTACATTTCATGGTTCACAGACTTTGTGATCTATTGTGTCAACCCAAGAGTTCACCCTAATGTTCCAATGTTCATTAATGATACTTGGTGCAAGCTTGCATCAAGGAATGGCAACTTCTATAGCAAGTATCCATGTTTGACCTACATTTCATGATTCACTGACTTGGCGCTACATAGCCTTTGGTGCAATCAGGGGTATAGTCAGATTCCATACATGGCCATTTTTCTAATCATTACGAAAATACGCCTATACAAATACATTGTAAACTTAACCACCAAAAAAAACAACCATTTTAAGCTGAAAAATTGTGATACTTTTCTTATTTCTGCTCAAAATATACATTGTAGGTACTTGTTAGAACCACCTCGATAGGGTGGTTTTAACGAGTTCCCACAATCTATATTTGGAGCAGAAATAAGAAAAATAAGGTTTACACCTGTAAACCCCAGTTTTACTATATAAAAGTGAGGTTCAAGGGGAACAAAATTATATAGGCATGTTTTCATGATGACAAGTTATACATTTTACACAGATTTTTACACAGACTGAGTACTGTAACTTGTATCCATCCCAACAGTAGATTTATACAGAGGTTGTGGTGTAAATGGGCACTGGACTATTAAAAAATTCTTGTCCTGACCGGTAGTAAGAAAACTGCTACAGTTTAAATTCAACATTATCATTGCAGACAAAGAAATTTTATTGATTTAAATTGAAATCACCTGCTTCCAGGTCCCAATTTGTGATAAATGTTCTTGACACTGTTAATAGGTGTACAAAGGAAAACCCCGTACTTAACAGTTTATTGTTGAAATATGCTAATATCTAACTTTTTTCCTTTTGTCAGTTTTTATTCTAATTATCTGACTTATTGGAAAATTTTCAAACTGATTTTTATTAAAGAATTCTTTTATTTGTCCACTTTGAAATTCTGTGCAGGATGCATTGATAAATTCAGTGTCCATTTAATGCATACAACCACCATGAAAACACTCTATATAATTTTGACCCCCCCCCCCCCCCCACACACACACACACCATCTTTGAACCCCACTTTTAAATAGTAAAACTGAGGTTTACAGGGGTAACCTTTATTTTCTTATTTCTGCTCTAAAATATAGATTGTTGGTACGTACTCATTAGAACCACCTCGTCTTGACTGGGCAGTTAAACACCAATGCCAACAAAACAAACAAATACCTTTAGTACTTTGATTTTTAAGGTCACCAGCATAATAGCTCTTCAGTTATCTTAACCCTTGACCTGCTGAATATTTATATATGCCACAATCACTACTGATTATTAACCAATCAGATTACTTGATGCAAATTATTGCAACAAATTCATGAACTGAATGACAAACAATGAAGATCCTGATCAGATGGCTTCTTTAGAAGCCATCTGATCTGGATCTTCATTGTTTGAAAGATAAGCCATATCCGGGCTCAGCACGACAAGGGTTAATAGGTTAAAAGAAGCAGTTTAAATCTCAGTCCAGGATCATTTTCCCAGCGTACACTCAGAGACAATGGATCCACCAGTACTCTCAGTGCTTTGATTCAAAGAGTCAGAAACTTCTTTTTTCATACATGTTACCATGTTCTTAACCAACTGGTCAGACCAGACAGTATTAAAACACTGAACTTGAGAAATGATATTAAGTCAGAAAGTGACATCTCTTGAAATCATCCCTGCAGCTATAAGCTTAGGTCCAAATTTGCTCTGAAACCAATTTCAATTTCCGTCCAATACAGGGTCATAACTTTGCTCTGAAATGCACTGGACGATCTATCCTAACACAATAGAATCTTTGGGGAGCAATAATTATTTTCTAGATGTGATCTTGACTTAAATTCTAGGTTATGCCATATAAGTCCCTGCCACAGTTAGACAAGACTTTCTATAAAATGTCAAGCACTCCGTCAAAACAGAACGTTCTACATCCACAAACACAGTAAGTTACTGGAAATGGCCATAATTTTATTTGCAGTTATTTTTGAATAAAATTATGCAGGCAAAGCCCCCAACTTTCTCTTTACATGCATTTTATGAGGTGAACATGAGTTATGGGTCCTTGTCAATCTGAATAGAAAATCTTTTTTGTCCAGATTTATTAGTCAACAGATAGCCCCCGCCCATCGGGGCTTGAAGAAATAGATGGGCTGCATGATGCTTCCACACAGAGCTGAAACCGACCCGCACATAAGTACTGGTAAATTGCTTTGAGGATCTAAGCCTGCCCAGGCAATGCGGTGCGAGTCGGCCCGTCCATGCTTATAAACCCTACTGGTTTCATTGGGCATCATTTCATCTCAATGTCAGGTAAAAGTCCCACAAAATTGGAAGCAATATCTCCAAAATGACCTCCATAGTGTTGATGGGGACATTTAAACTCCAAATCAAACAAACAAAAATTAGTCAGCAGAACATGCTGTGTCTAGAGTTACATGTAATAATGAGACCTTGTGCATCTGAATAGGAAATGCTATGTCCAGAGTATGATGTCCAGATCCATCTCAATAGGAATTTATGTCCAGATTGATGGGTCCTAAATGTCCAATTAATCAGGAAATGCTACATCCAGAGTTATGGGTACATGAAATACTATGTCCAGATTTATGGGTCCTTGTCCATTCAATTAGGACATGCTATGTCTAGAGTTAATAATGGGACCTTGTCCATCTCAACAGGAAATGCTATGTCCAGGGGTATGGGTCATTGTCTATCTGAATAGAAAATGTAATAGCCAAGTTATAGATCCTTGTCCATCTGAATAAGAAATGTTATGTCTAGAGTTTTGGGTTCTTGACCATCTGGATGGGAAATGATGTCCTGATTTATGGGTCCTTGTCAATCTGAAAATTATGGGAACAGGAAATGCTATGTCCAGATTATGGGTCCTTGTCCATTTGACCAGGACATGCTATGTTCATAAATATGGGTCTTTTGTTCAGGACAGAGCATTTACTGTTTATCTGAACAGGACATGTTATGTCTATAGTTATAATGGGTCCTTGTCCATCTGAACAAGTCATGCAATGTCCAGAGTTTTGGGACCTTGTCCATGTGAACGGGAAATACTACGCCCAGAGGGATGGCAGACATGTTATGTCCAGAGTTATGGGTCCTTGTCCATTTGAAAAAGACATGCTATCTCCAGAGCTAAGGGTTCTTGTCCATCTGAACAAGACAATTGCTATTACCTGAGTATACAAATCCTTGTCCATCAGAATAAGATATGCTATGTCAAAAGTTATGGGTCTTTGTCCATCTGACAGGAAACCTTTTGCCAGAATTACGGGTCCTTGTCAATCTGAACAAGACATGTTATGTCCTGAGTTTACAGATCCTTGTCCATCTGAACAAGACTTGCTCATCATGTCTGGAGTTATGGGTCATTTGAACAGGGAATGTCATCCTTGTCCATCTAACAGGAAATGCTAGGTCCATAGCTATGGGTCTTTGTCCATCTGAATTGGAAATGATGTCTTGCTTGAGATATGGTCCTTGTCCATCTGAACAGGAATGCTACATCTAGAGTTATGGGTCCCTGTCCAACTAACAGGAAATGCTTTGTCCAGAGCTACGGGTCATTGTCCATCTCACCAGGAAATGGTATGTTTAGAGTTATGGGTCATCCATCTGAACAGGAAATGCTATGTCCAGAGTCATGGGTTCATGTCCATATGGGTCCATATGCTTTGTTAAGAGTTCTGGGTCCCTGTCTATCTGAATAGGAAATGCAATGTCCAGAGTTATGGGTCCTTGTCCATCTGAAATGCTACGAGTCCTCTCATCTTGAGCTAAGCATTTGTTCCATGAAAACTGTTGTTATAACAAGTTTTTGTCCTTACATCGATTGTTGGTTTAATTTGTTTGTTTGTTTTGCTAGTTTGGAATTTTATGGCCCAGTCAACACTATTTCATTAATATCCAGGGCTCAGTTAATTATACTTTCCTGCTGTGTGTCTTGTCTATGTATGTTTTCGCATTAATATGGAAAGGTTTTTGAAACAGCTCTTATATGAACTATTTTTACCGGATTTTACACCAAATACAAATATATTCCATGCATGGCATTACTTCATTAAATCATTGTATTCAAGATAGAAGGCAAAATCACTGAACCGTGAAATATAGGTCATACTGATCTAGATACATTTTAAAGTGTATCAACACTAATATCTAAGGTATGATATTTCTCCGACAAAAAGTCTTCAAGATATGATGTAAAATCACTAAAACACATGAAATATAGGTCACACTGACCTAGAAATTTTAGGTCAATCATTTGGTCACATGAAACGTACATTCCAGGTATGACATTTCTCCATCAAGTCTTCCAATTATAAGGCAAAATCACTTACCAGCCAAATATAGGTCAAACTGACCTAGATATATTTTTATGTCTATTATCTGGTCACATGGTACATATAAACCAGGTTTGAAGTTTCTCCATCAAATCAAGTGTCAAAACAAAATCATTGAACCATGAAATATATGTCATACTGACCTAGATATATTCTGAGGTCAATCATTTGGTCACATGGAACCAACATCCCAGATTTGACATTTCTCCAACAAATAGTCTTCAGGATATAAGGTAAAATCACTGAACCATGTAATAAAGGTCACACTGACCTAGATATATATTTTGGTCAATCATCAGGTCACCTGGAACTTAATTGCCAGGTATGACATTTCTCCATCAAACAGTCTTTGAGTTTTAAGGCAAAATCATTGAACCATGAAATAAAGGTCACATTGACCTAGATATACATTTTATGTCAATCATTGGGTGACATGGACCTAATATTTCTCAATCAAGGGAAATGCAAATGCAAACACAACACACACACACACACAGACGACCGAGGTGACTATCATAGCTCTCCTTGACATTGTACTTTGTGCAGTCAAGCTAAAAATTGTTCACAGTGACAGACTGAATCACTAACTTTCACCGTCAAAGACTCATGCTGAAATTACTTGGTTCTTTTTACTTGCTACAGCAGAACACAGTGAATATTCTTATGGCTATTTTATAATTTCACCCAGTGACTTGAAACAAGCGAAAAGTAATTAAAACAGATACACTGTTTTACAACTTGATTCAATTAGGCCCCCAATGTTAAGTCTGATGTGTTTTTATGTTGAAGAAAAAACAATAAAATTGAAAAACATTCTACATGTAACAAGTTTATTAAACAGCATAAAAATTGTATTTATTAGGTTTATTATTCACTCTAAAGAAACTTGAGACATTAAAATATCAATTGGATCTATAAAAGCCATTAAGATTAAGAAGAGAAGGAAATAATGATTGAACTTGGAACTATTGAGCTTGTTTTAAACAAATATTAATTAAGCCACAAAACTCAAAACTCTTTCTTACGAAGTCTTTGATACAAACTACCTGACAAAGTTTAAAATGTAGAAAGTTCATTCAGTCCAAATACGCACATATCTCTTTATAACCATATTCCTTATATCACAGTTTTAACCCATAAAATGCCAATCACGACCATTGTCGTCTGCTTTGCCGTCTGCTGGTTACCTTTAAAGTAATTTTTTGCAAACAGTGCGGCTCCTGTAGGAGCAGTCTGATGTGGGTTCACACTGTTTGCCTGTATGCAAAAATATTTTTTAAAAAGTTTGAAAAATAATTAAACACTTTTGGTTTCATTGGGCCGCAGACCTTGAGATGTCATTTCATCTCAATGTTGGGTAAAAGTCCCAATTTCTCCAAAATGACCTATAGTGTTGACAGGGATGTAAAACCTCATATCAAACAAACAAACAAACACAGTTCACTAAAAAAAACATGGTTTCTGCTTTGGACTGCAACAATAGTGTTATAAAGAATTTGTGGTGGAATTACATCCTTAACAGTATTTTTGTCATCTGAAAATGGCAGTTCTGTGCAATGGAATACAGCCTGCAGTTCAACACCAGAGTTGTTTAAGGGGAATGGGAACACCTTCAGGGGAGGCAACTCCTGCAACAGTATTTTTGTCTCCCATGTCAATAGGGGTCAACTCTTAAAGGAAAGAATGTGCTCCTAAGGAGCAAATTCTTTCCTTTAAAAGTTGACCCCTTTTTTCAGTAGGACAGGGCTTATAGTAAAACGAACAGGAAGTTCCGAAAGTTGTCGAAAAGTTGTTGAAAAATGGCAGAAAAATCTGCCAGGTGTTCCCATTCCCCTTAAATCTGGATAACTATCACAGTTGAGGAGGCAAAGCATTAGTAGCACTGATGGGTCAATTGTCTCTGACTGTACAAATTGGGACATGGTCCTGAATAGGGACATTAGAGACCATTTTTTGTCTAACCCTTAACTTCTTTAAAGCAAACTAAGTAGGCACTGATCAGAAGCCACTTTCTGTGGCATCTGATCAGGGTCTACACTGTCTGCCTAACCAGGTACAGGAGTCCTGTCCAGGTCTTATAGATAACCTTTACACGTACAGCATGCTGACTTCACAGTGCCAAGACTAGCACTAGATTAACCCCCTTATTCTGCTGATCACGACAACCCCTATCTTTGGAAACAGTGTAGATCCAGATCAGATGGCTTCTGAAGAAGCCATCTGATCAGGATCTACACTGTTTGACATTCAGTTTATGAATTTGTAGGAATAAATTACATGAAGAAATCTGATTGGTTCAAAGTCAGAGACGGGTGTGGCTTAAATGAATATTCAGCAAGAGAAGGGTTAACCCCCTTATTCTGCTGATCATGACAACCCCTACTTCAGCAAACAGTGTAGATCCACAGAAGCCTCGTGGTCTAGTGGTTACACTACTCGCCTTGTAAACCAGGGATCGCAGGATCGATCCCGGACTTCTCCAGACTTTCGGATGAGTCTTTAAACCGAGGTCCCGTCTCTGTATGACCTTAGCTGTTGGTGGGACGTAAAACTCGAACACTCACTCAGATCCAGATAAGATGGCTTCTTGATCAGGATCTACACTGTCAGACATTCAGTTTGTGAATTTGTATAAATAAATTACATCAAACAATCTGATTGGTTCAAAGTAAAAAATGGATGTGGCCAAAATAAATATTCAGCAAGGTGTGTGTGTGAATTCGGGTTTAACGTCGCTTTCAACAATTTTTCAGTCATATCACGACGGTGTCTGGTTGTGACAGGGAGCTCAATGCTCACTTTTATAGTGCTGCCTCACTGAAGTATCATGTCCAAGACACATTGCATGATACCACACCCAGTCACATTATCCTGACACTGGGTCGACCAGTCCTAGCACTACCCCGTAAATCTGAGTGCCAAGAGGGGAGCAGCTAGTACCATTTTTAACAACTTTGGTATGTCGCGGCCCGGGATCGAACCCGTGACCTCCCGTTCCCTGGAGCGGACACTCTACCAACTGAGCTATCGGGGCCGGTTCTATTCAGCAAGGTTAGGGTTAACTTTATCAGTGAGTAGCAATAATAATGCATTGTTTTTCATAAGAATGACAGTCCGCTAACAAATATTTTCTCATACTGGCCTAGTGTCATGGACAATGTGTCCGACTCTCTAAGAGTGACCAAGCTGAGCTACATCTAACTGTGTTCAATCTAGGGACCAAGTTGATCCAAACTGATTTGTTTCCATAATAGGGACTAGGCTAATCTACATCTAACTGTGTTCAATCTAGGGACCAAGTTGATCCAAACTGAATTGTTCCACAAGAGAGACCAAGCTGATCTATATCTAACTGTGTTCAATCTAGGGACCAAGTTGATCCAAATATAATATATTTACAATAGGGATCAAGATAATCTAGATCAAGCAGTGTTCGAAATCAAGTTGATCCATCACAATAGGTACCAGGCTTGTTTAGTGATAGACTGACAAACAGAGTAGACCCAGACCAGACTCAGCAAACTGTGTCATCTGATCAGTGTCTACACTGTTTGCTTAAAATACAGGAATGTAAGCATTTAGCCAAATAGCATTTGCCACCATTTTGCCATGGGCCCTTGTCCAAATGAGCTTGGAGAAATAGACTGGGCTGCACGGTGCATCCACACAGAGCTGAAACCAACAGCACACGAGTACTGGTAAACCGCTAAGAAGGTCTAGACTTGCCCAGACAAAGTGGTGTGAGTCGGAAAACCCTATTGGTTTGTTTGGGCGGTAGGGCTTGAAGTGTCATTTCATCTCGCTGTTGGGTTAAAGTCAAACAAAATTGGCAGCAATGTCTCCAAAATGACTTAAATACTGTTGATTGGGATGTAAAACCTTAATTCAAACTTGCCAGCCTACACTCAAAGACAATTTATTGATCCACCAGGATTATCAGTGCTTTGATTTTGTGCTGGTACAGAAGCTTGAATTGTCACTGAGCAAATACACCACAACCTCATTATAACACGGTTCATTATAACACGGCTTGTGATATAACAGGATTTCAAGATGGATCCCAAAAATGTATAGATTATATAGAAAAATGACCATAAATGGTCATTTTTCTATATAATCTATACATTTTTATTTGGATATAACATGGTTCTTTAACAAACACAGTTTCTGCTTTGGACCCCATTAATAGTGTTATAAAGAGGCTGAGCACATATCTGGAAACAAATTTAAGATTTTTTGCTAGATATGGCCAATATGCCAGGGCCGCTTTCTCTGCAGTAAGGTCCACTGTTTTCCTTTGTTTCCACATGTGAACAGTGTAAAGATAGCCTTGAATCTACAACTGCTTATCACAACTAGCAGATGACATTTACAAAGCATTTTCTTTTTTTCTTATTTTTCAGTGAAAACAAGGCTTGACTTTGCATGTGAATCGTCTGCTGGGCAGACGATTCACATGAATGTCAAGCCTTATTTAGTATAACAAATACAAAGTATTTTACAAAATCAGATTTTCGTCTGCTGTAGGATTCTATCTAGCAGTTGAAGGGTTTTATGAATTAAAATTCAAAATTATAATTTATGATTATCTGACAGCTGACAAGCCCTTCTGACCATGAACAAATTCACGCAAATTGAATCTCCAACAATGGAACCACGACAATTAACTCTCGGATGACTTTCACTTTTTGTTGCGCTGACAGAACAAAATTTTAAACGATATCGATAGTCTTTAAGCCAGAAAATTAAAATTCAAATAACATCTTTAGTAACAATGTGATAGTTAAAAATGTCAATCACTAAGATGGGTCACCGTTTGTAACTGTCCTGAGGTGACAATTATTGTGAGAAATTGGTAAAGTTGGAAACAGTATCAACAAACAAGGGAAAGTATTTCTACCTGGATTTTTTTAATTGAATGTTTATCATTTGATTAACCCATTGTATGCTAGTGGACTCTTCCACTGCTATAATATGTTGGACAAGTCCATTTGTCGTAAAAGGGGTGTCAGTCCTATTTTTTGTTTTTTGTTCTCTTTTTTGTGGAAAAGTTTGTTAGCAAATAGTGCAGGCCCTGATCAGACGCCGTGTTCTGTGGCGTCTGATCTGGGCCTGCACTGTTTTCCAAGGTACCCCTTTAGGGGTTTCTCCGAATACAATGGGTTAAAAGTGAATAATACTGCAACAGCTTCACAGCCAATGTCAATGACGGTATTCGACTGGAGACATTTCGTGGAGCACGACTGAGCTCCGCCCATGATGCGCAGTGGAAAATTGTGCTCCACGTTTTTGTACCAGTCAAATGTGATCCGTGCTTCCAGTTTGATGCCTAAAGCAAGAAAATGAAAAACTAATGTGACTGTTTTATATTTTAGCATTCTTGACTGTCCCTCGGTTACACAGAAAGCAATGACCTATACAGTGTTGACGGGGACGTTAAACCTCGAATCAAACAAACAAACAGAAAACAAATTATCAAATATATTCGTATATATGCTCTATATTGCTTGAATTCAATGACTCATATCGACGAATCTCGTGGCGCAGTGGATAAACTACTGGACCATGGTCATAAAGTTCAATTTGCACCACAAGGGGGGTCGTGAGTTCAAATCACAGTGGATGTTTATTTCTTTGTTGTTTTAATTATGCCCCCGCCATTCGAAGAATGGTGGAAAGGGCATATAGCGTTACCCCTGTCCGTCCGTCCGTTCGTGCGTGCGTCCGTGCGTCCGTGCGTCCGTCCGTCCGTCCGAAACTTAAACGCAGTCAATAACTTCCTTATTTCTTGATGGATTTTAAAATTACTCGGCAGAAATGTTAACCATCATGAGACGACGTGTCACGTGCAAAACCCAGGTCCGTACCTCCAAGGTCAAGGTCATACTTAGAGGTCAAAGGTCAAAAAAAGGGTCTGAAACTTAAACGCAGTCAATAACTTTCTTATTTCTGGATGGATTTTGAAATTACTTTGGAGAAATGTTAACCATCATGAGTCGCTGTGTCACATGCAAAATCCAGGTCTGTACCTCCAAGGTCAAGGTCATACTTGGAGGTCAAAAAAAGGGTCCGAAACTTAAACGCAGCCAATAACTTACTAATTTTTGGATGGATTTTGAAATTATTTTGAAGAAATGTTAGCCATCATGAGACAATGTGTCACGTGCAAACCCAGATCCGTACCTCCAAGGTCATACTTGGAGGTCAAATGGCATAAAAAGGGTCCAAAACTTAAACACTGTCAATAACTTTCTATGGATGAATACGAACATAGACATATTTTCGGGCGGGGGCATCCGTGTCCTATGGACGCATTTCTAGTTTAAACATATTTACTGCTATTATCACCTGCACGTTTGTAGATTTTTTGTCAAAAACTGAAAAATAATAATAAAAAAAAGTGTTTTAAAATGATATTTAATTCATTCTGATTAGTTCGCCGTCTTTTTAGCTCTTTTTAGGGGCAAAAACAGCAAGCTGAAATTGTATTGTTTTGTGAAACAGAAGCACTAAAATGAGATTTCTTGTTTAGTGGTTCATAGGGACACTTTCTGGTTGTCTTTTAATTGTTGTAATCTGTTGGGCTCTTTTTGAAAAGAAATCGGCATTTTGGGTCAAATAGTGTGTTATATTTTTTCGGCCCCCGCCCATAGGGGCTTGAAGAAATATATGGGCTGCATGATGCTTCCACGCAGAGCTGAATCCGGCCCGCACACTAGTACTGGTAAACCGCTTAGAGGACCTAAGCCTGTCCAGGAACCGCGGTGCGAGGCGGACCGTCCATGCGAATAAACCCTATTGGTTTCATTGGGCGACAGGGCTTGAGATGTCATTTCAACTCAATGTCGGGTAAAAGTCCCACAAATTTGGAAGCAACGTCTCCAAAATGACCTTTACAGTGTTGACGGGGACGTTAAACCTCAAATCAAACAAAAGTGTGTTATTAAAATTTCATTTTTGATAACTTGCCTTCATTCAACTTAGGACACCATAGGCGAGCTATGTTGTCTTCTGACAACCCCATTTTATCCCCTCGCAACAACGTTGTGACGGGGATATAGCATCGGTACCTTGCGTCCATGTGTGTGTTTGTGTGTGTGTGTTAGTGTGCCTGTGTGTCCGTCCGGAACCTTGTGAACACGATAGCAGACACAGTTGTCATCGTAGAAGCTTCCAGCCTTCCACAAATATTTCCCATGTATCGATGGAACGTCAGAACGTTGCGTTGGCGATAATACAGCGTTGCTTAATAAGATGTCATTTGCCCAGTGCTCGGACCCATCAAGACTCAGTGGGATTGGAACATTAAATTCAAAACAAACGTAGAACACCATTTCAGTGCATGAGAATGAAACACTCCTTCGCAAGTGCAAGATTTTACAGTAAAATTAGGTAGATCAACCTGCCCAGCCCTTACATTACCAGGAACCCCAAAACGGGTACCCTGGCAAACAGTGCATGCCCAGATCAGACGCCACAGAACGCGGCGTCTGATCAGGGCCTACACTGTTTGCAAAAGTCAAGCCAATTTCCAAATAAATTTTGAAGAAAACACAACCTGACACGCCTGAATTTTGAAATGGACTCCTGCTATATATAAGGTAGAAGATTCCATTATTTGGTACAAAAAGGGTAAATGGCTTATTAGCTTAGCTCCACAATATCTTCTTGGATACACGGATCAGTCAAACCTCTCTCATCTCAACGGTCACGTGACATTGACGTGAGTTGGAGTGGGTGTCGACGGCATGACGTTG
This sequence comes from Lucinisca nassula, assembly GCA_963580285.1. NCBI lineage: Eukaryota > Metazoa > Mollusca > Bivalvia > Lucinida > Lucinidae > Lucinisca > Lucinisca nassula. The sequence continues at coordinate 111,523,313 of OY757014.1, read as the reverse complement.
ATTCAACGTTGATTCGACGACCGTCTTTCAGTCCACTCATTAGTGTTTTTTTTTCAACTGTCAGTATGTTTATTTTTCTGTCTGTTCGTCCGTACGTCTGTTAGTCATTCATTCATTCAGTCGGTCGGTCTGTCGTCTGTCAGTTTGTCAGTCAAACCTCTCTCTCTCTCTCTCTCTCTCTCTCTCTCTCTCTCTCTCTCTCTCTCTCTCTCTCTCTCTCTCTCTCTCTCTCTCTCTCTCTCTCTCTCTCTCTCTCTCTCTCTCTCTCTCTCTCTCTCTCTCTCTCTCTCTCTCTCTCTCTCTCTCTCTCTCTCTCTCTCTCTCTCTCTCTCTCTCTCTCTCTCTCTCTCTCAACGGCCAATGTGACGTTGAAGTGAGTTGGAGTTGGTGTCGACGGCATGACTTCGAACCAACGTTGACTCGACGTCCGTCTGTCAGTCCACTCATTAGTTGTTTTCTACTGTCAGTATCAGTTTATTTTTCTGTCTAACTGTCCGTCCGTTCATCTGTTAGTCATTCAGTCAGTCGGTCTGTCTGTCGTCTGTCTGTCTACTGTCAGTTTTTCAGTCAAACCTCTCTCGCTCTCTCTGTCTGTCTGTCTGTCTGTCTGTCTGTCTGTCTGTCTGTCTCTCTCTCTCTCTCTCTCTCTCTCTCTCTCTCTCTCTCTACATGATGTTTGATCGAAATAAAATATTGTTTAAACCAAAACAAACGTTGCATGTCCATAGGAATCTTCAATTTATTAAAACTGCACTTCTAGACAGATCGTTGGACATTTTTTTAATTGCACATGTAGACAGATTTTTTCAATAGATAGATAGATAGATAGATAGATAGATAGATAGATAGATAGATAGATAGATAGATAGATAGATAGATAGATAGATAGATAGATAGATAGATAGATAGATAGATAGATAGATAGATAGATAGATAGATAGATAGATAGATAGATAGATAGATAGATAGATAGATAGATAGATAGATAGATAGATAGATAGATAGATAGATAGATAGATAGATAGATAGATAGATAGATAGATAGATAGATAGATAGATAGATAGATAGATAGATAGATAGATAGATAGATAGATAGATAGATAGATAGATAGATAGATAGATAGATAGATAGATAGATAGATAGATAGATAGATAGATAGATAGATAGATAGATAGATAGATAGATAGATAGATAGATAGATAGATAGATAGATAGATAGATAGATAGATAGATAGATAGATAGATAGATAGATAGATAGATAGATAGATAGATAGATAGATAGATAGATAGATAGATAGATAGATAGATAGATAGATAGATAGATAGATAGATAGATAGATAGATAGATAGATAGATAGATAGATAGATAGATAGATAGATAGATAGATAGATAGATAGATAGATAGATAGATAGATAGATAGATAGATAGATAGATAGATAGATAGATAGATAGATAGATAGATAGATAGATAGATAGATAGATAGATAGATAGATAGATAGATAGATAGATAGATAGATAGATAGATAGATAGATAGATAGATAGATAGATAGATAGATAGATAGATAGATAGATAGATAGATAGATAGATAGATAGATAGATAGATAGATAGATAGATAGATAGATAGATAGATAGATAGATAGATAGATAGATAGATAGATAGATAGATAGATAGATAGATAGATAGATAGATAGATAGATAGATAGATAGATAGATAGATAGATAGATAGATAGATAGATAGATAGATAGATAGATAGATAGATAGATAGATAGATAGATAGATAGATAGATAGATAGATAGATAGATAGATAGATAGATAGATAGATAGATAGATAGATAGATAGATAGATAGATAGATAGATAGATAGATAGATAGATAGATAGATAGATAGATAGATAGATAGATAGATAGATAGATAGATAGATAGATAGATAGATAGATAGATAGATAGATAGATAGATAGATAGATAGATAGATAGATAGATAGATAGATAGATAGATAGATAGATAGATAGATAGATAGATAGATAGATAGATAGATAGATAGATAGATAGATAGATAGATAGATAGATAGATAGATAGATAGATAGATAGATAGATAGATAGATAGATAGATAGATAGATAGATAGATAGATAGATAGATAGATAGATAGATAGATAGATAGATAGATAGATAGATAGATAGATAGATAGATAGATAGATAGATAGATAGATAGATAGATAGATAGATAGATAGATAGATAGATAGACTTGGATAGCGAATAACGAAAAGTTACTTAAAAACCTATTTTGTAAGTAAGCTTTCGTAAGCCATTGACATGGATCATTCACGAAGAGATTTTCGTCAATATCAAACGGATCCAGGATAAATGAATTTCAGTAATGAAAGCAAAATATCATTCTTTCCTTCTCGAGGCATTATTTCAATGTAAACGGGTATATTTTCTCTCAAAATGTCTGAATATTGTTAGCATTTTAAGTTCCGCCAATACATTTGAATAGCGATGGCCGTCGATGGCCGTTTCAATGGGCGGACAGTGCTTTGCGCATGCGCAAGAATGAGGTCATAAACGGAATCCCTAAAACCTACTATTGATTTTCAAGGTCAAGGGTAAAAGGTCAAGGCTACAATGGCCTTGACATTAAAAACCTTGTGAACAGGATAGAAGACAAATAGATCATCCTAGAATCTTCAAACCTTCCACAAATTTTCCCCATGGAAAGACGATGAACCCTATTGATTTTCAAGGTCAATGGTCGGAGATCAAGGTCACAATGGACTTGACCTTAAAAACTTATGAACAGGATGGAATACACAGTTATCATCGTAGAAGCTTCAAACCTTCTACAAATGTTCCCCATGGGGAGACGATGAACCGTATTGACTTTCAAGGTCAGTGGTCAGAGGTCAAGGTCACAATGGACTTGACCTTAAAAATCTTATGAACAGGACAGAATATACAGCTATCATCGTAGAAGCTTCAAACCTTCATGTCGATAAATGGTGTGCTGTTGAGAGGGGATGCTACGCTTGTGTTGCCTTGTTTGTTCTATCGAGATTATTTCACTTATATCTAACCGATCGTTAATCACAGGTTGGCGAAAATCGAAGCCGGCATCCCCGGAGAAAAACCACCCGACCTCCAGTTGGCGTCTTACATCTGACCCTAGCCAGTTTCGAAACACAGCCGTGAGAGAGCTATGATTAACAGTCATAAGTCAAAGAAGCACCTCCAAGCCAATCATTTATAATCAGATAGATCCAAGCTGTGTCCTAGCTCCATATTAACTGCAAATGACAAGAACAATAAATAGTTTAAGTTTCGTATTTGTTTATAAAACTTGTATTATGGTTACTTTCTAAAATTGCCTCGAGGCCTCGGGCCAATGCAGCAGACCTCGGACCTTTCTTTTCTTTCTTTCTTCCGGTTTCACCTTAACCCCAGGAGGGGACACAGACGGTGTACATTGCATACACTCCAGTTTTGCAGGATGAAAGCCTACACAGTAATCATGTAATTACGGCAGGGTTCTTTAACCTGCACAGGGGCTGGTTCTCCCTGCACAGGGGGCCTCCAGTTAACGTCCCGATCCGAAGGTCAATGCGAAATTACTTGATCAATGACATTATATTATAAGCCAGTTACTTATATTTTTATGACCTCCAATGTTTATTATAGATATATATATATATATAATTTGATTTATAGATATCTATTATAAAATTATAGATATCTCGTAAAATTATAGATATCTCGAAATTGTATTAAATAGTAAAACGGCACGCCATATACTTTTCTATGTTCAGTCATATTAATTGAGTCACGTGACTGATTTCACGCTCTTTTTCAAACGTGGTAGTTGTGCTCCACGAAATTGTTCGAAATTTCACGAATCTCCCAGTCGAACACAAAACGTGCTCCACGCTTCACTTAGTGGACCACGAAATCACCAGTCGAATACCGCCAATGTGTCTAAGCCTGGCCAATAGAGATAAACAATGTATAAATTAAGCATAAACTTTAGCATACTGTTTAACCCCTTTATTCACCAATAAAAATTTCCACCCAACAGCTTTGGAGAGGTCCAGTCGCTATATAATGTAGTAATATAAGTGTTAGGTTTTATGTACAGTACAAACAGTGAGGACCATGATCTACATTGTTTCAAAGGTTTGGCCGGTTTAAAAAGTTTGGCCGGTTTTAACTGTGAGGATACCTGATGCAGCCCAATCTATTTCTTGATCTGAGCTATGGGAAAAATTCAACATGGTGTCAAGGACAGACTTGACTCAGCCATGACATGATTAACAAGCCACTGTTGTTTGAGCTATTGAAGTTTTACCTTACTATGGTGTTGCATTTATAAAGAAGAGGCATCAATGTCAAATACAGCATCTGTTTCACAGACCCTTTCCCAGGAGGCACATGACATAACTGTGATGTCACATGGACATCGGTACAGTGTCACAACGTTTATGCAACGTCAAATCTATATGGGACCGACGTTGATTTGACCTTGCGCTAACGATGCGTGCCTTTGGGGTTCATACATAGATTTACTAGTCTTACAACATTCACCACACTAGCCTCTCAAATGCTGACCTGGGCAGCTCTGAGTCAAATGTATAGCAACAGACAGGAAGGATAGTTTTCCTTATTGCTCCATAAAAACCTATGTTGTGGGTACTCATTAGAACTGCCTCAGCGAGACGGTTCTATGAAATACGCACATCATAGGTTTTTATGGAGAATTGACAAAAACTATCCTCCAATTATCACAAAATACTTACCTTATCTGTTGCTATGCACATCTGACTGACAGGTTCAAGATTGATTGCGGAATTTTGTCTATAGTCCTTCTCTAGTCAATTCTGCTGATTCAAGAGGGGCAGTTGTCAGTTTCTGGCAAAAGAATGCACTGTACTGGTTAACCGCTCATGAAGCCTGCTCAAGGAAAGTGTTGTTAGGTATCCATCCAGATGTTCACCAGTCTCACTGCCACCCCCACCCCCCCCCCACTCCCATCAAGGCTTGAAGAAATAGACGGTCTGCATGATTCTTCCACGCAGAGCTGAAACCAACCCGCACACGAGTACTGGTAAACTGCTTAGAAGATCTAAGCCTGCCCAGGCAAAGCGGTGCGAGTCAAACCGTCCATGCTTATAAACCCTATTGGTTTCATTGGGCAGATGTCATTTCATCTCAATGTCAGGTGAAAGTCCCACAAAATTGGAAGCAACGTCTCCAAAATGACCTTTACAGTGTTGACAGGGACGTTAAACCTCAAATCAAACAAACAAATCACCAGTCTCACATTCAATAAATCGCTCAGCCCAGCCCTGAGTCTTGTAGTCCCACTAAGGCTGACACGATAAATCTAATAAACGGTGTATCGATCGATAAATTCCACAAAAATGATTATCATTACTGATTCGCTTGCAATTGATTATTTGATAAGTACAATTTACAACCAAAAGTTGTGTCTAAAATAGCCGAATGAGTGGCAAACAGTGCAGACCCTGATGAGACGCCGCATTCTGCGGCGTCTCCTCTGGGTCTACACTGTTTGCTCAGGCCTGTCTGTTCAAAAACATATGATAAAGTACAACATATGGTAGGAGTCATGCTGAGACCGAACGCCAGACAGGTAAAATTATGACCTTATGACCATATCTTCAGTGATCACCAATCGATTATCGATCACAATGGTAGGACTGATAATCAATTATCTTTTCAGCTCTGATTAGCCAGCCCGGAGTCCCACCCACCCCTCCTCTAGATTCAACACCAAACATAGACTTAGAAGTCTCAAGAGAAGAGTGGGCCAGTCAAAATCTATTGAAATGCTGCATTTCCCTCCTGGATGAAGTCAATATATCAAACCGAGTCCCAATATTCCTGACTTCTATAGGCTTCCAAGGGGTCATCTCATCTTTTATGTAAAACTTGAATACCTAAGATGATAATTAAATCTTTATTGAAACAGTTATAGATTAGTTAACTTGGAAAATTCATAAATAATTGATGCCTCTGGAAAAACAGCTGTCTTTAACTGTATCTTGGCTTCAAACCATGAATAAGTCAAGCAGGTGAAGCCAACTGACTGATATAATTGAATTACAATCCCAGGCTCTGACCATTCATAACAATGATTCAATGTATTAATTGCAGGTAACTGACCAAGTTTATAATTTTCATATCAGTCACAATGCTGAAATGCTATCCCTCCATAATCAAAGCACTGAGAGTACTGGTGGGTTTATCCTGAACGGGGACTTAGACTCTTTTGTTTAACCCTTAAATTCCTGCAATGTATGCAAAAAAATGTAGGCCCGGACCAGACTCTGAGCTCTGTGGCATCTGATCCAGATCTAAACTGTTTGCCAATGTCCCAGCATATACACCGACTCAATGTTTTACAATAATCTTTCTTTTACATTATTTACCGAGGCAAAATAGTAACCATGGTTGACCATGGTCATCATGGTTTATTATGGTCTACCATGTTTTTTCATGGTCAGATATTATAAAAAAAAGAATGTCTGGATCATGATTTTTCCTTGTCAATCATGGTCACCATGGTTGACACCATGGTCAACAATGGTCATCATGGTTTTTGATGACCGACCATGTTTTTTCATGGTCAGCCATCAAATACTATGAAAAAAAGAATATCTGTATCACATTTTTTCTTGGCCAACCATGGTCACCATGGTTGTCACATGATTGTCACCATGGTCAACCATGGTTGTCAGTGGTTTGAAAGAGATTAAAAATCACTACTATGGTTCACCATGGTTTATCATGGTCAATTGTCATAAAAAATCTAACTAACCATGTATAGTTTGAAGTTTCAGTAGCCTCCCTTTAAATTAATAATCTATATTTGTTATTTGTCGGTAGCTCAGTCGGATGCGCGTCTGACTCGTGATCAGGAGGACGGGGGTTCGATACCTGCCAGGACCGGCAACATTCTTTCGTGGAGATTGATCATTCTCTCCCTTCCGCTGATTCAAGAAGGGCAGTTGTCAGTTTCTGGTGAAAGAATGTGCACTGTACTGGTTAACCGCTTACGTATAAGCCTGCCCAGGAAAGTGTGAATAGGTAAATTTACCCGACATTGAGATGAAATGACATCTCTATCCCTGCCGCCCAATGAAACCAAAAGGGTTTGTAAGCATGATAAGCATGGATGGGCCGACTCGCAGCAATTTTCTTGGGCAGGCTTAGACATTCTAAGCGGATTACCAGTACTCATGTGCAGTCGGTATCAGCTCTGTGTGGAAGCATCGTGTGGCCCAATCTATTTCTCCAAGCCCCAATGGGCGGGGGCGGAACTGGATTGGTTGGGAAAATGCTATATATTTAGTGAAGACAAAAATGGCTGCCAATGTTTTTTTGTGGTCAGTTAACACCATGGTCAAACATGGTTGACCATGGGCAAATGGTCAAACATGGTTGGCCATGGGCATAGACCATGGTCTACCATGGTGTTCATGGTAACCTAAGACCATGGAATATGACCATGGGTGGCCATTTTACAAAACATGGTCAACTATGGTTTTCCATGGTTGTAGGACCATGGTAGTCCATAGTATTCTATGATAGTTGATGGTCACCATCATTTACGCCTAAGCATCCTGATGTCAAAATGACAAGACTAGTGTGGCTATTTTCCATAAATAACCGTTACCTGGATTTCCAGTGTATCAGTGATAGTCAAATGGACATCAGCACTGAAGTGCTACAGTGCTTAGTAGTTTTTAGTAACTTTGGGTCGACCCCAAAAAGTGACGGGCTTAATTAAGGCACCAAATGGTATCTTCCTCCTTATATATAGCAGGAGTCCATTTCAAAATTTAGGGGTGTCCGGTTGTGTTTTCTCCAAAATTTATTTGGAAAATGGCTTGACTTTTCGCAAACAATGTAGGCCCTGATCAGACGCCGCGTTCTGCGGCATCTGATCTGGGTCTACATTGTTTGTCAGGGTACCCATTTAGGGGTTTCCAGTACAAAATGGGTTAATCATCATTTTCCTATGGTCAGAAATTCCATTTAACGGCGATGCATCAACAGAACATAAAAGGTAATTTCCAAAAGTAAAACTGATACCATTAACCTTTCCCAGATGACAATTTGACAATTTTAATGCAGTTATCCCCCTTCCAATGCACTTATTCATTTGTAAAGTTTTAGGGGAATGGATACTTTTTCAGGGGAGGCAACTCCTGCAAAAGTATTTTTGTTGCCTGTGTCACTATACAGTTTTACCCTTGTCTGCATACTTACATCTATCTGTAAGTATGACTATATCTGTCCACAACATTTTTGGGGGTTGACTGTTTATCAATCAAAGCAGTTATAAAGCGCAGTACCTTTTCACTGCTCAAGTCCATGTGACTTTCACTGACTTGTAGGAAATGCCCTGGAATTGGTTATTCATACAGAAAATCAGCTGCACTATTTCTTATTGCTGTATGGTAAGTGTATTGCATAAGAGGTTTAAATTCTATAGAATCTGGACAGGAATCATGTGTTGGGTTTCAGGGGTGTAAAATTCAACTCGCCCGCTCGTATTTGCGAGTAAGTTTTAAGGCAGGGCGAGTAAGGTTTTCAAAACTGACCTTACTTTTTCTTCATTTTTAGCACCTAAAGGAAAAGTTTAGACGATAAGGGCGAGTAAGTTTGAGGGAAAGTTTACATCCCTGGGTTTGGAAAACTCAGACGCCACAAAATACGACATCTGATCAGGGTCTACACTGTTTGCTTACAGTACAGGAATTCAAGGGCTAAACAAAACGGTTTAAGTCTTTGTTCGGGACCATTTTTCCAGCCTACAAACAACCAGTGCAGTCAGTGCTTTGATTAGTACTGTTTTTCTGAAGTTTTAAATGTGATATTGTTTGGAACAGTGTACAGACTGGACTGGACCAAATGTATTACTCAGAGCTACATTTCTTTGATCAACATAGAATTTTGGGGGGCAGGGGCAAACTTCCGCTTAAGAGATTCAGTTCATACATATAATGTAGATGGAAGTTCCAACAAAAACTCCTCTCAATGCTTTTGAGCACAAGAGAAAAAAACAGACAACAGTTTTTTGGACGTTGCTTCCAATTTTGTGGGATTACCCAACATAGAGATGAAATCACATCTTAAGCCATGTCGCCCAGTGAAACCAATAGGGTATATAAGCATGTTCGGTCCGACACACATTGCTTGTGTGCGGTCGATGGAAGCATCAGGTAGTCCAGCCCTGATAGGCAGGGGCAGACAACTGTCTATGAGTGCAGGCTGGTTCTGAACACTCACTCACATTCCTGGGACTTTAAAAACAGTTTTGTTAAACACGTAAACTCCTGTATTTTAAGCAAACTATGGAGACACTGTATTCTGCAGCATCTGATCTGGAACTGTACAGTTTGCCAATGTCCCACTTTGAGACCCCTATAAACCAGTAAATTGCAGTAATGACAAACACTTTCCAGTAATTGTGAATATTTTCATTAATCTCTTTTTATTTTTAATATACAGGGGGGGGGGGTAATTATATGCTTTACTGGTCAACCATGTAGTCACATGGACATCAGCAGTATAAACTTCGGGTCAACTGATAAACAACCACCCACCACCACCAAACAAACGCAATAATACCCCCTGCCTTGGAACTTCTTGGACCCATAAACAGACAGACATCAATTCAAACTTTTTAAATCTGTATTTCTACCCCCTGCCAACCCACCCCTTACTCCCCACATACAGCTCATGGAATAAAAATTTCTTTTCATAAAATTATTATTACCCTATCAGCCATGCAGCAATAAATGTAAACACATTATGCATCATTAAGCCCCCACTTTGATCAGCATCTTTAACATGCTGCTTCTATGAAGTGATTACATAACACAAAACATGCCAGCAGCAGGACAAGAAGAGAGAACTGTAAAAAACCTAAAAATTTGGACGCCTTTAGGACCTGCTGTAAGCTTGCTGAATTTTCATTTAAGCCACACCCATTTCTGTCTATCAACCAATCAAATTACTGCTACAAATTCATAAACTGAATACCAAACAGTGTAGATCCTGATCAGATGGCTTCTTCAGAAGCCATCTGATCTGGATCTACACGGTTTTCAAAGATAGGGGTTGTCGTGAACAGCATGATAAGAGTTAATCTTGCTGAATATTCATTTAAGCCACACCCATTTCTGTCTATCAAACAATCAAATTACTTGATGCAATTTATTGCTACAAATTCATAAACTGAATACCAAACAGTCTAGATCCTGATCAGATGGCTTCTTCAGAAGCCATCTGATCTGGATCTACACTGTTTTCAAAGATAGGGGTTGTCGTGAACAGCAAAATAAGGGTTAATTCTCCTAAAATTTAAACAAATTTGTTTTACGATTCAGCAAGGAGTCCAAAAGGTGCAGACGGAATGACCAACAGTGTAGACCCTGATCAGACTGCTCCTTCTATAATCTGAACATTTTTGGGAGATATAACACAGCTAGTTGTTTGAACAATTACCATTTATGCAATGAAATCCAATAGTCTTTAAGAGTTGTGATGTGTGTGTGTGTGTGTGTGTGCGTGTGTTTTTATCCAATCAACAACTAAGGTCAAAACTGGAAACAGAACCTTGGTTAAAAGACTCACATGGCAACAGATAAGATTGGTATTTTGTAATAGCTGGAGCATAGTTCATGTCAAATCTCCATAAAAACCTATGTTGTGGGTATTCATTAGGACTGCCTCAACGAGGTGGTTCTAATGAATACCCACAACATAGGTGTCATGCCTCGTTGTGTGAGTTGGCAGCTAAGTACAGGCAGATCCTTGGCCCCCACCCATCGGGGCTTGAAGAAATATATGGGCTGCATGATGCTTCCACGCAGAGCTGAATCCGACCCGCACACAAATACTGGTAAACCGCTTACAGGATCTAAGCCTGCCCAGGCAAAGCAGTGCGGGTCGGACCGTCCATGCTTATAAACCCTAAATTGGTTTCATTTGGCGACAGGGCTTGAGATGTCATTTCATCTCAATGTCGAGTTAAAGTCCCACAAAATTGGAAGCAATGTCTCCAAAATGACCTTTACAGTGTTGACGAGGACGTTAAACCTCAAATCAAACAAACAAACTGGCAGATCCAAAGATTATGGTACAAAACCCTTTTTTTTTTTTTGGCTCTCATTATTCACTTGAACATGGAACTTGTAATGTATAGCTGACATAATTATGTACCATGAATGAGGCCCTGCTATTAACCCATATATGCCTAGTGGCCCTTTTTTGGGACGTTGGCAAACAATGTAGACCCAGATCAGACGCCGCATAACGCGGCATCTGATCTGGGTCTACACTGTTTGCTCAAAGAACATACATTTTTGTACAACTTACATTAAACAAAACAAATCTGACACCCCTATAATTGAAAATGGACAACTCCAAATTTATATGATGGAAGATTCCATTGTCATATATGGGTTAAAAAGTACCCACTACCTGCAGAAAATGTATTCCCCTGAAAACTTCAGTTTTCTCTCTATAAAAACTAGGGTTTACAGGTATGTTCTGAGAAATCTGTTCTCTTGGGTTGTGTTTACAGCTCTGTTAACAGTTTCTCTCTACATAATAATAATATTACATCATTTTAACCCCCTGGCCTATTTCCTGCCTCTGTATCTCAAATGCACACTGTGCAGTTGATTAGGAGAGAAATCTGATTTTCTACTTAAAAGTTTAATACTCTGTTGGGCTATGTTTTACAGCCATATTTGCTCTTAATTTCTGTCAGTAATATTACATCATTTAAGCCCCCTGGTGTTAAGTAGACAGCAAATATCTTGTCATCACCATCTAACATCTTTATGCATGTGTCATTAACAAAAAGGTCAGTGTTTAAATCTTAATCACTTTAAGAAAGATAAAATCAAGTGTGAAATGGCCAGCCTAATCTTTGGTACTTGTTTATATTTAACAGATGTGACAAGTGTTGAGCCCAGATGTGCATATAGGTCTGGATTAATTTAATATACAATTTTGAACCCAAAGAAAATAAAATATTGATTATGCATAATTATATTAAAAATCTGTATTAAATCATACAGACCTTGTGTAATTAACCCACTTTGTACCAGAAACCCCAAAACGGGTACCCTGGCAAACAGTGCAGGCCTGATCAGGGCCTACACTTTTTGCAAAAAGTTCAGCCATTTTCCAAATAAATTTTGAAGAAAAGCATAACATGTCACCCCTAAATTTTGAAATGGACTCTTACTATATATATATATATATATATATATATAAGAAGGAAGATTCCATTTGGTACAAAAAGGGTTAAAGTAATATGTGGAGTGTGATAGCTCAGTGGTTAGTGCACTTGCTTCCAATGCTTCAGGCCCCGCAGCAGAGATAAAATTTCGGTGTCTGATCACGCTCCACTGGCATCATTTGCAGGGATGAATGTCATATTAAAAGTGCACTGTCCTTGGGATTGGCATGTTAACTGAGGGCCTCCTGTGCATGGAAATTCTTCCCCCAGCAGGTTAAAGATCCCTACATGATTACTGTCCTGCAAAACTGGAACGTATAAAATGTACACATTGTCCCCTTCTGGGGATAAGGCCAAAAGATACAAAGAAAGATATGTTTCTTTGAACAGCCATATTCAAAATAATACACCCTTTTTCTATAAATTTTATATGAGGTATGACTATAGTAATGATCTGCTCAAAATGAAAGTGAAAGTAGGCCAATACACACGGCATAGACAATACACGTGCTGCGTTTCATTTATAAACGATACAGCATATAAAAAAAACCTGCATATCTTCTCTGATCAAAGCAGCTTTCATCAGTTTTTTGTCTCAGAACCATCACTGAAAGGCTGACCTTGAAGACAAATAAAATGAAAGTAGATCTAGATCTTAACTTAGGCAGTTAGGAAAAGAAATCGAATTGCTTTTCCTCGGTAGCCTAGGTCCCAGCTGGTGTTTACACATTTTAAACTACATTCAGCATAATGCTGAAGTCCAGCCCTTCTTCAAGCCAAGTAGGCGTGATATGTGTTTTGACATGCGCCAATACTTCACTGGCGAGCCACTGGACAAAACAAAAGCTGACATAACCATTGTTGACACAGCAAGTGGACATGTTTTCATTTTACACTCCAATAAATACAGAAACATCAATTCGACATATTGATTTTACTCACGTAGCCAGATACTGCTGTATCGCTACGACCGAATAAATATTAAATTGTTGGAATTTTAATTTAATTACTCTAATATATTATTAACTGACTCACCATAAGCGTGGCAAATCAAAGAATTGACACTTCAAAGTGGACCGCAGCACGCTCTATTTGCCGCCATTTTACCCAGTGCATTATGGGATATTTTTAGACTACAAAATATGGAAGATGATGCGGGTTTCAGCAGCAGGTAAATTAACTCAACTTTTCAATGTTTTTCCGCTCAGTTTTGTAAAAACTTTGGAAGTAAGAAATTAACTGTTTACTGGACTATAGTTTGCGAGTATTTGGTAGGTAAATTGTATTTACTTTAGTGGTATGCCGCAATTATATATAATTAGTTTAAACAATATATGAGAAACTTTACAAATAATTATTGTTTAAATATATTGTATGATATCATTCATGCCATAGGCATAGAGGCTAGTTATTTTCAAAATTATAAGTAAAACTGGGAATAGCATAGAGGCTAGTTATTTTCAAAATTATGAGTAAAATTGGGAATAATCTAGTATTTAATATCAACTGCTTTATCTGTATCAAAATGTATTTAATTAAAAAAAAAGTACCGTGAGAGTTTATTCTGTGTTAAATAATGAAATAAAAAGATAAATAATAAGCTAATAGATAAATCATTAAGTGTAATTTTAAGATTTAAATTATAAATTCTGCCCATCCCCCCCCCCCCCCCCCCCCCCCACACACACACACACAGACACAATCACCTTATTATCATGGACTTCTTTTGATGTGTTTCTCAAAACAAAACAAAAAAAAGAGTAAACAGCAGGTACATTCAATTAGTTACCACTGTTTCATCAGGATAAAACTAATGTGAATTGTTTCCAGAACTTACATAAACTTTTTGCAATTGATTGAAAAGTATGATATTTTTTTCTTAAATTTACTCAAAAGGTAGGTTGTGGGTGCTCGTTAGAACTACCAAAATGAGGCAGTTCTGAAGAGTACCCACAACCTATCTCTATGTGAGGAGAAAAAAAATATTATACCCCTGTAAACTCTAGTTTTCTGTATAAGGTATAGATTTCACTGGCTTGTACATATGATAATAAGAAAAATGAACAGTGTTAAATTGCCAAACAATCAATAATAATTGTCTTTATTTTGAGAGATAAGTCAGTTTTGCTCATCTTTACTTTGATCCACAGCAGACCCACTCCCTGATATTAAATTAAAAATCTATGAATCATTTATTGGATTCTGTGTTAAAAATTCATGCTACAAACACACCAGGAATCTAATTCAATGGATGTTATTAATGTAATTACAGAGGAAAGTCTTCCAGGGGAATATTGACTTTCTTCAAAATTCTTCCAATATTGTTATTCAGTGGTCAGTGTGTGTTATGCATAGCAGTGAAAAAGTGGGCGTGTCTTCAATATGCAAATCAGCTGAAAACCTTAGTAACAGCTGCAGTTGTTTCTGTCAGCATCTGGAGTCAGTCAATTATATTTTGTTTTCACTGCAAGGAATTCTCATGTATTTTCTGTAGAAGCAAATTTATTATAGAAAGCAATAGTGCTATTTTTGGATCTTGGTATACTGGTAAATGGATGGTTGTTGATCTAGTGATATAGGTATAATAATTACTTTCACAGCATGATTTTGATAGAAATTATGTATTTTACTTTTCTGTTAACCATTATAAAGTAAAATATCTTGAATTTTCTGTTCTGTGTATATTGCAAACTGATATCCTTTTTTAAAATAGACTGATCTTGATATGATTAAATAGAATTTAAAAATGGAATCCAGTTATTTAATTTTTGTATTTTAAAATTATTTTTTGTTTTATTATTTTTATTTAAAACAAAAAAAAATGTATGATTTAATGGTCAGTGAAAGTCTTGTTCATGAAAATATTTTTCGATGTTAACTGCAAAGCTTTATTGATGTATTACACAGCCTTTTCATGGAGAATGCACATATTTTATTGCGAGGTGAAAAAGTAATATTGTTGTCAGTTCATTGGACAAAACAGGTTTAAAAGAGAAAAGTGGACAGTTAAATAGTGTTCTTGTCATAATGATTGATAGAGAACAAAAACATCCATCATAGAAAACTTGGAGATTAATTGAACTTTGAGAGAAGGTAAACTAGCCATACATCACCACTTTAAAGATTTAAAACTTACCTTCACTACTTTTTTTATTTTTTTATCTTAGAACTTCTTTTTATTCGACACTTCAGTCAAATTATTTTCTGTATTTTCTGAAATTCACACTCAACCTAGCACATGCCAGTCAGTTTAATTTTCTGCAGTGTATAATGTTCTCCAGTTTTGGACGGACTTACAGGTGATGGTTTACATTAAAAAAAGGACATTGCCTTTATATAAACAATATAATTCTTGTGCAGTTTCTAACTGACCAGTTGAAATTTGAAGGATATGGCTTCAGTGATACAACGGAACTTGGAGATATTAGTGTTGAATAATTTTATTTTCTAAAAATTTTGGACAGTATAATACAACACACTTTGATAAATGATTATAGTGAATATATTACCTGGAACTACAGTAAGTTACATTTTATTAAGCATTATGATGATAAAAATTTATTAAAAGTTTCTTCTTCACCAAACAGCTCTTTAATTTAAATGATAATTTAATACTTTCTGATAACATGACCATGCAGCATAATTCTGACCATAAATGGTCATTTTTCTGTGTGTTAAATCTGTACATTTTTGTTTGGATATATATTATACAGTAACTGTTGTTTGACTTAAGACAATACACCTCAACCTCATTATAACACTGTTTGTTATAACAAGGGTTTTTGGATATTACAGTTTCATGATGTATAAATTATATAGAAAAATGACCATGAATGGTCATTTTTCTATATAATCTATACATTTTTGTTTGCATATAAGACAGTTAAACAGTTTCTGCTTTTGACCCCTTTAATAGTGTTATAAAGAGGTTGTGGTGTATGTGCTTTGGACACCAACAAATAAAAAAATCATGTTATAAAGAGATTATGGTGCTTTTGATATATGTTAAAGAGATGGGTTCACCTGAGGACTGATGCAGTTTCATTAATTTTGTTGGGAGGAGGTGTTGACAACCGTATCTACATTATGAAAACAGGCCTGTACAAATACATTGTAAACTTTACTGCCAAAAAAAAAAACGAAAATTTTAAGATGAAAAAGTGTGATATTTTTCTTATTTCTGCTCAAAATATAGATTGTAGGTTCTCGTTAGAAATGCCTCATGTGGCGATTTTAACGAGTACTCACAATCTATACATGTTAGAGCAGAAATAAGAAAGTTAAGGTTTACCCCTGTAAACCCCAGTTTTACTATACAAAAGTGGGGTTCAATGAGGTCAGAATTATATAGGCATGTTTTCGTGATGTCAGGCCTGCCACAGCACATGACAAATTTATGAGGTTGGCATTTTGTGATGGTTTTTGTCAATTCCCCTTTAAAACCTACATTGTGGGTAGTCATTAGAACTGCCTCGACGAGGCATTTATAATGAATACCCAGGACACAGGTTAATATGGAGAAATAAGGAAAACTATCCTTCAGTTATCACAAAATATGCCGGCCCCCGCCCATCGGGGCTTGAATAAATAGATGGGCTGCATGATTCTCCCACGCAGTGCTGAAAACGACCCGCACACGAGTACTGGTAAACCGCTTAGTCTTAATAGGATCTAAGCCTGCTCAAGCAAAGCAGTGCGAGTAGGACCGTCTATGCTTATCAACCCTATTGGTTTCATTGGGGGGCAGTGCTTGAGATGTCATTTCATCTCTATGTTTGGTAAAAGTCCCACAAAATTGGAAGCAACATCTCCAAAATTACCTTTACAGTGTTGATGGGGATGTTAAACCTCGAATCAAACCAAACCGAAATCACAAAATATGTATCTGTTGCTATGGCCTGCTGTCTGGTAAAGGTAGAGGGGGAATATCTGTTATTTCTTCTGTTTCTGCACATTCATTTTTCTTTCTCCCTGTCTCTCTCTTTCAATTTCTTCTATCCTTTTCTCCCTTTCTGTGGGAGACGACACAAAAAATGATTAAAAGGTTGAAGTGTCCTTAAACCCCAAACCGATAAATCGGGAGGCAAGACTCATTGAAGCTCAAATTGTTTCCGATTCATGTTTTAACCTAACCTAACCTTCTATATGAGGAGCCTACTGTTGTAGAAAAGTGTTTGTTCATTAGGAGCGAGTCCTTTTCTCTGATGATGATCCATAGTTCCACAATTGGCTCTTTGCATCCAAAAGGACTGATTTTTTCTTATGTCTGTATGCATGAAACGTATGTTATGGGTACTCATTAGAAGCTTCTCGGCAAGGCACTTCTAATAAGTACCCACAACATATGTTTTCATGCAGAAATAAGCAAAATAATATGTGGATACCCCTCCCTTCTCTGGAGACAAAAAAAATCAAAAGTTTCTTCTGAGGCTGTGGACTCACCAGTACTGTCAGTGCTTTTTAATCTATATAAAATGTTAGCACCAGCAAAACTATAAGTATTGTTTGAATAATGTAAGCTGTAAGTCACAGGGTGAAATATGTCAGGGGGGGCGCCAAAAATGTCAAACTGCATTAGCTTACAGTGACTGTTGTTTACTTGGTCTGACCACTGAGTCTGGCCAAAGATTCCAGATAATAATTTTCTACACATAACTCTGATACCTGTAAATTTTCAATACATTCTGATTCATACATATACAGGATAGAGTTGGCTTAGTTGAATCATAAACCTTGCATGTATCCTTTCATTTGGGCCACTAAAGGGATACTAATGACTGCAGCATAGCAATACATGTATTTTGTGATAGCTGAAGGATAGCTTTCCTTATTTCTGCATATAAACCTAGGTTGTGGGTATTCATTAGAACTGCCTCGTCAAGGCAGTTCTAATGAATACCCACAACATAGGTTGTTATGGAGAATTGACAAAAACTATCCTTCAGCTATCACAAATACCAACCTTATCTGATACTCTGGTGCTGATTTCAGATCAGTCTGTACATAGAATAGTCAAATTGAAACCCGAATACACTAAGTTGTGTCATGCAGTGCCATCTGTTAAGCATACTTCGAAGATTGATCTGACTGCACAGATGCATCTTTGCTTGGGGCAAAGTTTTACAAAATCACAGCACTTAAAGTAAAGCAAATAGTGTAGACCCTGATCAGATGTAACAATCTTCATTGTCTGATCTGGGCAATGTTTAGCACCTTATGCATATATATTTGAATAAAAAAAATAATAACAACAAAGTACATGAATCTATAACACGGTTTATTATAACACGGTTTTGGATATAACACAGTTTCAAGGTGGATCCTGTATAGATTATACAGAAAAATGACGATAAATGGCCATTTTTCTATCTAATCTACCGTATTCGACCTATTTACCGCACCGTGCACTTAGTTTTTTCAAAATTATATGAAAATATTGTGGTGAAAAATCTACCTAATAAGCGCACACTCAATACGAAAAAAAAAAATAAATAAATAAGAAAAAAAAAGCTTCCGATATGATTATTTTATAGAGTTGAAGTTCAGCATAAGGGTTCGCCATATATACATATAATTGTCCGGGTCAAAGATGCACCAAAACTAAATATGAATTTGTTGGGAGGTTACTGTAAAGTGTGGGCTTGTGTATTTTTTCCAGAAAAAACTTGGGTGTGCGCTTATAGGAGCATGTGCGGAAAATAGGTCGAATACGGTATACATTTTTGTTTGGATATAACATAGGTTTCCGCTTTGGACCCCCATTAATAGTGTTATAAAGAGGTTGTGGTGTACTCCTTACCTTATCGATAAAGGAGCCTTTGTGGTGTAGTGGTCATCCTACTCATAAACTAGGCCTGGGCCTCTCCAGACTTTTGGATGAGTCTATTAAGCAAGGTCCTGTCTCCATATGACCTCAGCTGTTGGTGGGACGTAAAACTCCAAACATAGAATTTAAACAAGTACGATTAAGCTTTACACTAATGGATGTTGTATCTAAAAAAAAGCTGGATGATTGACAAAAAGTGTCACATTCTGCTGCATCTCATCTGGGTTGATACTGTTTGCTCAGGCCTGTCTCTCTAATTAGCAGTAATGTTGTGTTAGTGGTTGGGAATGATCCAGGATTATCAAGACCCACATGTTTTTTTAGCCAAAAAAGAATAAAAAAAAGGTCATTTAACCTTTTTTGTACCAAATGGAATCTTCCTCGTAAACTTTATATATAGCAGGAGCCCATTTCAAAATTTAGGGGTGTCAGGTTGTGTTTTCTTCAAAATTTATTTGGAAAATGGCTGAATTTTTAGCAAACAGTGGAGGCCCTGTTCAGACGTTGCGTTCTGCGGCGTCTGATCTGGGCCTGCACTGTTTACCAGGGTACTCGTTTTGGGTTTCTGGTACTAAATGGTTTAATGTAGCCTTTGTCAAAACATCATATGTCACATCATATAATTTGAAGGAATATTTCAGTGGGTACTGTCAGTTGATTTTTTTGACACTCGGAGTTTGGACCTCCATGATTGAATGTTTTGAACAATAAGTTTCTGTGGGATTTATTTATGTTAGGAATTTAACCCTTATCTTGCTGTTCAGGACAACCCCTATCTTTGCAAACAGTGTAGATCCAGATCAGATGGCTTCTAAAAAAGTTTGACATTCAGTTTATGAATTTGTAGCAGTAAATTTCATCTAGTAATTTGATTGGTTGATAGACAGAAATGGGTGTGACTTAAATGAATATTCAGCATGATAAGGGTTAACAAAACAGAAATATTTCATCATGTCAGTCTTTGTCCTACTGAATAAATTATTTTTGCCACACCCATTCTTGACCATCAATCAAATAACTTGATATACTTTAATTCTATGAATTCACTATCTCCAGAATCAATCTGATCAGGATCTTCACTTTGCAAAGGTTGATCATATTCTTTTTCAGCTAGACAATTTTGTCTGTGTCATGAATGCACAGTCATGTAAACCCCACTTCATATATGTATTTTACTGCCCCTGATAGCTTAGTTGGTAGAGTGTCCGCTCCAGGGAATGGGAGGTCTTGGGTTCGATCCCCGGCCGTGACATACCAGAGTGGTTAAGAATGGTACTAGCTAGCCCAGCTTGGCACTCAGATTTACGGGGAAGAGCTAGGACTGGTCGACCCAGTGTCAGGATAATGTAACTGGGTGTGGTATCATGAAATGTGTCTGGGACATGATACTTCAGTGAGGCAGCACTATAAAAGTGAGCATTGAGCTCCCTGTTGCAACCAGACACCGTCGTGATATGACTAAAAAATTGTTGAAAGCGACGTTAAACCCGAATTCACACACACACACATACTCATATATGTATTTTACGTCAAGTCCTTAAGTTGTCCGATTTTTTTTTAGAGTTTTTACGGTATTCTTATTTCTGGTGGTTTTCAGTAGAACCACCTGGTGGCTACCTTTGGGAATGACTGACAAACTAATGTAATTTGACAGATCAGTGTATCATTCTTGGTCATTAGCTTTTATAATTCTTATTACCTACCAACTCAAGTATTCTTTAACAATTAAAACACCTTTTGTTGGCCAATTTGCAGAGTTTGGAAAGTCATTAACCCTTTTTGTACCAAATGGAATCTTCCTTACTCCTTACATATGGCACAAGTCCATTTCAAATTTTAGGGGAGTCAGGTTGTGCTTTCTTCTAAATTTATTTGTAAAAAGGCTGGCTGACCTGGGCCTGCACTGTTTGGCAAGTACCCGTTTTGGGGGGTTTCCGATATGAAATAGGTTAAACTTATGAGGGATTAGAACAGAAGCTTCTACAATCTGATTTGGGTTTCCACTGTTTTCTTTGTCAGCCTCACTTATAGTTATAATTAGATGTTTATTGTGAGACATAAGTGCATTCCCTAATATCGCAAAAACGTTCAATTTTCTGATATAATTTTGTGATATTTTCCTTATTTCTACTTTAAACATAGGTTGTGGGTGCTCGTTAGAACCGCCTCATCGAGGCGGTTACTAAAGAGTACCCACAACTTATGTATTGGAACAGAAATAAGAAAATTAATGTTTACCATGGCAAACCCCAGTTTTCTCTTTTTAAAGTGGGGTTTTGAGGGGTGTTCATTTTACGGACTTGTTAAAATGATGATCAGATTGTAGTGGCTGGACTCGTCTCAATTTTTGCTGTCAATCACCTTATTTGCAATTAGTGATTGATGATAAATTATGTATCATGCAGTCAATGAAACTGAAAGAATTACATGTATTTATGCTCAGGGCTTGAAAATTCTTCAAAATTTCACTCATCCTGCATGACCGGGACATAAAATTTCATAGGAAACAAGCAGTTCATTTCATTACCATAACACACCCGTACGACATAGTGCATTTTTCACATCTCCAAAATGGCTACTTTTCCAATGAAAACCTGTGATATTTTCCTTAAAAACTGCAAACATAGGTTGTGGGGGCTCGTTAGAACCGCCTCATCGAGGCGGTTCTAACGAGTACCCACAACCTATATCTTGGGGCAAAAATAAGAAAAATAATGTGTAACCCCCCCCCCCCCCCTCCGTAAACCCCAGTTTTTTCTATTTAAAGTGGAGAATAGGGGGATCTTCATTTCACAGACTTTTTTATGTGATGTAAAGAAATAATTCTCTACATATTCTAGGGGTGCTTTCATCATAGCAAAAAGTGCTTTTCAAGCAAGTTCAAAGAAGCCTGCTTTGTTTGAAAGTTATTTTAATTGATAAAAGTTTCAAGTGCCCAAATCTTCTATCCATAAGTACAGGATGTAACTTGCTTTAATTGTAATAGGCTCACATTTTTAATAGGACAATCCTTGTAAATTAAAAGGAATTAAAGTGGTCAGAAAAGTTAGACTCATGTCAATTATTCAACCACTTTTGTAAAACAAAACTTCTGAACCCTGTTCATAGGGTCTGTTGTTAGTTTATATTCCAACAAAATATGTAGAAAATTGACCATTTATGGTCATTTCCTTTTACCCTCTATACATTTCATTCTCATTGTGGAATTTTGAAAATATTTGTGGGTCACTGATGAGGCCTGGCCGAAACTAGCTAGTCTGGCCCAGAAAAACTTGTAAACTCCATACTTTTCAGTTCGGTTGTGTTGCTTCCAAAGGACAAACATGTCACTTGTGACAAATTCTTGTTCAGCATGTCAGTGTATTTTAACGCTTGCACTTTAACACATTTGGTACCGGAAACCCCAAAACAGGTACCTTGGCGAACAGTGAATGCCCTGATCAGATGACGCTGCAGAACGCGGCTTCTGATCAGGGCCTACAGAGTTTGAAAAAAGTTATGCCATTTCCCAAATGAATTTTGAAGAAAACACAACCTATCACGCCTAATTTTTTAAATGGACTTGTGCTATATAGAAGGAGGAAGATTCCATTTGGTACAAAAAGGGTTAATGAACTGCCTAGAGATGTATTGCTAAACTGCTAGTTGTACAGTTATATCTATATGTGTGCATCAGCACGCACACACACACAAGCAAGCTTTGCTTACTTGCGATGCTTTTGCATGCTTTTGTGTGTATAAAATACTACTGCTTCTGAGAGTCATGAAAAATGCCATATTGACCCTAAAGTCTCAGTAACACATTCACTGGTAATAGAATATGCATCAAAACTACCTGTAATTCCATGATATCTGATTTATTTACTGCTTCAGTGCTTCTTTCTCAGTGTTAAAAGTAAGTGAATTTACAAAATGCAAATTGACTAATGGTCACTGGACCAAGTTAACTATCAAACTTTTTCTTCAGAAAAGTGTAATTTTCAGAGATGTAAAATACCAATTTTTAGGATTTATGTATACTAATTACATTATGTGGAATTCTGGCATAAATTCATCCAGCTTCTCATCAGCAATGAACTGGACAATAGAAACCATATGGTTTAGAACTTCATTATGCAATGATAATGGTCAGTGATTAGAGATAGATACAAAGAATTTGCATGGTAACAGAAATTTTACTACATTGCCAGTGTGAGAGATTTTTGGTAATGAAGCTGATTTCTTGCACTTAGATTGGCTTGCAATTGAAGAGGTACCTAAGGGGAAAGCAAATGAAAAATCCTGGCTGTAAATCTCAGGACCAATTAACACTTTTTGTACCAAATGGAATCTTCCTCCTTTTATATAGCAGGAGTTCATTTCAAAATTTAGGGGTGTCAGGTAGTCCTGTCTTTAAAATTTATTTGGAAAATGACTGAACTTTTAGCAAACAGTGGAGGCCCTGATCAGACGCCGCATTCTGTGGCGTCTGATCTAGGCCTGCACTTTGCCAGGGTATCGGTTTTGGGGTTTCTGGTACTAAATGGTACTAAATGGGTTATTATGTATTATGGGGAATAAGAAATTATTATAATTTTTAATGATGGTGTCTCATATAATAGTACAAAATAAAATGGATGTTTTGCTGTTCTGCATTGCTTTTTAAATTTCTTAATTTTGCATCTATTAAATTGTTTAATTACATTGGTCCAACATGAAATAGGATTATACTGATATTTATTCTTTCTGTAATCAGTTCAATTAAAAAGGAATATTTTTCTTATTAACAAAGCCAGAGCAATAGAAAAGCAAGTTTTATATCTTTTTAATCAGATTTAAATATATTCAGAAATCATCAAAGCTTTAAAAAGTTATTTCAAGATTAACATTTTAATTCAAATTTTCGGAATGTTGAACTTCTCATTTCACTTCAATTTAAATAGATATAAAAACACCAACATTCTTTTGTATAAATGTTTTGTAAATTAGAGCATAATCTCCAGTTTGTACAAATTGTGTCAAAACAACAAACTTTAAAATCTGTTACATTTTCTATTCAAATACCTATGTTCTTAAAAATGATAAAAATCATTGTTAAATCTACTATTAAACCTCTGGGGCATGATTTGATTTTAATCCACATGACAATTATGAGAAATAAATGCTTGGCTTGTTTGTACTTTCACAGTTTTACAAGATACTTTATAATATTAAAGGGGGGTAAGGCAGGGTGCATTATTATGTCCTACTTATATTTTTATGTGGTCCAGAAATAGGTGTTATTAACTTGAAAGTGTCAACAGATGAAGTGTCCAGTGGCTGTTTATTTGGTCTTTGTTTGGTCAAGTCAATGATAATTTGTCAATAACAGATGTCTAAATTTGGTTCGAATTCCATTTTGTATAAATTTCCCAGTATGCATATTATAGGTGCCAGTTAAGTCACTTACTTTATAATATGATATTAAAATAAAAAAAAAATAAAATAAACCTTTACCATACCATGTCTTTTTAAACGTTGTAGATGCTTATCAGATGGCTTCTGAATTAAGAAACCATCTGATCAAGATCTACACTGTTTGTCATGCAGTTGGTAAATTGAACAAAAACATTGCATCAAGTAGTTAAAATGGTTGAAATCCGTCTAATGGGTGTGGCTTAATTAATTTATTCAGCAGGACAAGGATAAAAGTTTGAAATATTAATTTAACGGTGAGTCAGTGCATGAGAAAAGGTTACTAATTACATAGATGACAATCAAAGGTTCATTGGAGCTTCTAACGTAAGCGCAGTCTCACCAAGGCTAATTCCCATAAATCCCCCCTTGAGGACTCGTTGCAATATATTCACTTAAAATTTTAACAATTTTTTTTCCATGAGTCCCAAAAAGTGCAGACTGATTGACAAACAGTGCAGACCCTGATCAGACTGCTCCTGAAGGAGCAGTCTGATCTGGGTCTGCACTGTTTGCTTAAGTCTATCTGTGCCAATACTTATGATCATTATGGTAATGCTGCTTGCAGACATGTAAAAGATACCTTGAAGAAGCCATTATATTTTCTTCTTGTCAAGACGGTTCTAATGAGTACCTGAATTTACGTTTTGAGCAGAAATATGGAAAATATCAAAAGTTCTGAATTTTTTTTTTTTTTTTTGTGGTAAAATTTTCAATATATATGTACTATAGATGTGTTTTCGTATTGTTTAAACAAGAAGTCGTGCATAAATAATGTTAACCGACATTTAAAAAAAAAAATGGGAGAATGCAAAGATCTTTTTTTTTTCCCCATTGTAGGCTGAAATAGATCTTTTCAGCATAAGATTGAGAGAAAAAAAGAAATACATACACTGAAAATGCTAAATTTCAACTTAAATTTAATTTTTAAATTGTGCAGAAAAATTATGCATCATCATAAATTCTGCCTAATTTCCCCATTATAGCCCCATAATTTTATTAGCTGAAAATTATCTGAAAAAAAATAGAACAGCTGAGCTAATTTCTTTTTGTTCTGTTTGAAAGAAAGCAGCATGCTGCATTATCTGCCACATGGATCTGTGTATGCCCCATGTGGAGCCTCTAACTGAATCTCCAGCTATTGGATTTCAACCCTTCACATGGTCAGTTTTACTTACTGGTTACAATTTTTGACAAACAAGCTACAGCTGTGCTGGGATGCAGTGTGAAAATGAATCATTATCAGGATATTGATGAAATTATACTTAGAAATCCAACTGTATAAGGTATTTTTCTTTTATCCTAAACCATTGTTTTTTGTTAATAGTGTTTATGCTTTTTATGAAGTCGTTTTGTAAAATTATGATAAATTCTTTCCAAGGTTCCATCGATTTCAGGGATGAATTTCTTTTATTCTTTCTTTGAATAGATAGGTTCTTGGCACTGTTTGATCAGTGAGATTTTACGGGAGTTTGCAGGTAAAATGGATACTTGTCCAAGGGAAGCAACTCTATTCCTAAATAGTTGTGTTGCCCTTATCAGAAGGGGTTTACTTACCCTTTTTGTACCAAATGGAATCTTCCTCCTTATATAAAGCAAAGTTCATTTCAAAATTTAGGGGTGACATGTTGTGTTTTCTTCAAATTTTATTTGAAAAAATGGCTGAACTTTTTGCAAACAATGTAGGCCCTGATCAGACGCCACAGAATGTGGCGTCTGATCTGGGCCTGCACTATTTGCCAATGCCCCCCTTTTGGGGTTTCAGGTACAAAATGGGTTACAAAAGGAAGAATTTGCAAATTCTTTCTATTTAAAAAAATAAATTTTCAGGTAGGGTTGAGGAGTGGAAAAAGCCATTTTCATGTAGGTGTAATATGTTCAGATGATAAATATATAAAGTAGTTTAAACTTTTAAATTTCATTCGTAGTATGTATAGCATTTTTCTTTATATTTCTGTACCGTGAAATAAATCTCAGATATCATTAAATTGTTTGAAAATTTTAATAGATTTTATATAGGGAGAAGACCAAATAGTGTCACCTGAAATTGATTTAGCTGAATTTAATAGCTATTTTGAATTTTAAATTTAAAATTCACTTCAATAAAATTTGAACCATTTTATTACTATTTATTTAAAATGACCCATTGGGTTTTAAATATTTTTTTTCAATATTTGTTCTCTTTTCTGCAGCCTTATATCTTTCTCTCAGATTTGAATATTTTTAATTAAAATTGTTTTGTCAGTCCGTTTTTGTGAGGTTCTGAGATTTTGCAGCCTTTGTACATTAACCCTTATCCTGCTGAATATAATCTCAACCCTTTTTGTACCAAACGTAATCTTCCTCCTTATATATTGCAGGAGTCCATTTCAAAATTTAGGGGTGTCAGGCTATGTTTTCATCAAAATTGATTTGGAAAATGGCTTAACTTTTTGCAAACAGTGTAGGCCCTGATCAGATGCCGCGTTCTGCGGCGTCTGATATGGACCTGCACTGTTTGCAAGGGTACCCGTTTTGGGGTTTCTGGTACAAAATGGGTTAAGAGCGACCAGTCAGTCAGTTTATATGGTATATTACATTCATTGAGTTCACAAATTGCATGACATTGTAGATCCTGATCAGGACCAAGTTGTTCAAAGCATTGTTAGCTTAATGAGCTCATTAGTGGTCATTTTGTTAACTGTTCTAGCAAGTACACAATCTTAAATTTTGTTATTTTTGCTGAAAAAATGTGAGCAGCAGCTTTTGCATTTGCAAAAGCTGCTCACATTTTTTTCAGCAAAAATATTAGTAGTTTCATCAAATTGAATGATTCAAAGTTTTAACGATAAGTTTGCTAACAGCGTCGTTAGTTTTGAACAACTGGCCCCAGTTTTTTAGAAGCCATCTGATCTGGGTTCACACTGTTTGTACAGGTAGGGGTTATCGCGAACAGCAGGATAAGGGTGATGAAAAAATACAGATACATTTCAGGGGAAGCAAATCTTTTCTATATCAGACGGAATTCTTTCCTTTGAAAGTATTAAAATCCTTCGAGTTTGTAAACCATTTGAGGTGACATGGGAGAGGACAGTGAGATGCAAAAGGATTTTGTTCCTTGTGAAAATGGTAGAAAATTTCTGGAGTGTATTCATTCCTGTGTGTGTGTCTGTCTGTGGACATAGACAGGGAGGAGGAGGGGGAGAGGGAGAGAATGAGAGTGGACAATCAAAGAAATTAACTCATTGCATGTATATACTAGTGGACTCTTCCATTGCTATATGTTTGACTAGTCCATTAGTCATATAAGGGGATAAGGGGTGATAAGCCTATCTTTTCATTTTTATTCTATTTTTTGACGGAAAACTCTGTTAGGAAAAAGTGCAGGCCCTGATCAGACGCCGCATTCTGCGGCGTCTGATCGGGGCCTGTACCTCTTTAGGGGTTCCCTCAAAAGGCCTTGAGAATAGTACAGTTGTACAGGTGCAGTTGTTTATGGTAATTAATTGTGTCACTCCACTGTAGATCTTAATTCAACAGCAGCATGTCATTAATTTGGCAGAAAAAAAATGTTTATCATATAAGTAATTCTGGAATATTTGAGATAAACAATTGAAGGTGAAATGTTCATTGTCAGACTTCAATTTGGATATTGGCATTTCATGCTATATTCCCAGAAAGTAGGTGTGGCATTTAAAAATACAGTGACATCATCCAGGTTTGTGCCTTATAGAATTTTTGCATAACACATTTTTGTTTGTTTATTACTCAGTAAAATTAACTCAAAATCTAAGTTGTTTAGTTTCCAGAGAAAAAAAGGTGAAACACACAGAAAGAAGACCGCGTCAATATCCTCACATTACTCAGAAACATGTATTGTGGGTAACCACTCAGAAAATATTGGGACACATAGACCTTAGCAAACAGTGCAGCCCCAGATCAGGGTCTGCACTATTTGCCATTCAGTCTGCACCTTTTTGACTCCTTGTAACATGAATCAAATTTGTTACAAGTAAAAGTTAACCCTTGTCCTGCTGAATATTCATATATGCCACACCCACTACCGATTATCAACCAATCAGATTACCTGTAGCAAATTATTACAACAAATTCACAATCTCAATGACAAACAATGTAGATCCTGATCAGATGGCTTCTTCAGAAGCCATCTGATCTGGATCTACATTGTTTCAAAGATAAGGCATATCCGGGATTAGCAGGACAAGGGTTAAGAAGAATTACAGTCAATCTTAATGAGTACCCACAATCTATATTTTTGAGCAGAAATAAGAAAAATGATATTTTTTCTTATTTCTGCTCTGAAATATAGAAACTCGTTAAAACCTCCTCATCAAGGTGGTTCTAATGAGTACCCACAATCTATATTTTAGAGCCGAAATAAGAAAAATAAGGTATACCCCTTTAAACCGCAGTTTTACCATATAAAAATGGGGCTCAAGGGGCTGGAATCCTAAAAAAATATATACAAAAATATTAGAAGTTAATTTCATGTCATGAAGTTTCAGTGTTTATCTATATTCTTTTATGATGTAACAGGAATTGTGTAGGCTTGAATACATCATTAATTCTCAATACCATCCCTGATGACATTTGGGAATTGAAAAATACAGCAGCAGAAAAACCATTGTTTCTTTTTCACACAGAAGCGAAAATTGGCGAAAACTGTTAAAAATGTCAAATTAAAAATCTGAATTATTGGCCATGATCAATTACCGCTTCTTTGGAATTAATGTAAATGAAAGTCTATTTGTACAGCATCTATTGACTTCGATATTGATCCAAAAGGACTTGATAAAACTAATTAAACTGGGAGCCTATTTGAAATTTTTACTTAGAAATGCAAGCAGTCCAGCTGTTTGGGTCAGCAAGCATTAGAAATGTAAAATGGCAGACTAATAGTTAGTATGAAGGAAAACAGACACCACATTTAATAGTGGCAGATTACTTAAAAAGATTAAAAGATAGATAGAAAAGGTAGGCTTGACGTCTTTATCACATTAATGGAAACATATTGTTCTTTCTTATTTCAAAAAGTGCTTTCTTATCAGCCCGATTTTTGCTACAATTTGCTTAAAAATTTACTTCTAATTTTTGCTGGGTAGAAATCCTACAGTCTGTGGATTGAGCAAATTGGGAGCCAAACTAGTGCCATTTAAATGGGACTCATCCAAAAGTCTGGACAAGCCTGGAATCAAACCCACAATCCCTGCCTGGTCTATGAGACTAATACATGTAGTCCCTACACCAGTACCACAGAGACTTCTTGATTTCTTTTTGTCCATATCTTGCTGTTCACGACAACCCCTTTCTTTGCAAACAGTGTAGATCCAGATCAGATGGCTTCTGAAGAAGCCATCTGATCTGGATCTACACTGTTTGACATTCAGTTTATGAATTTATAGGAATAAATTACATCAAGTAATCTGATTGGTTCAAAGTCAGAGATGGGTGTGGCTAAAATGAATATTCAGCAAGAGAAGGGTTAATAGTTAGCATTTCATGTGTTGAACCTGATCAGATTCCATACAATAGCAGACTTGAATCAACAACATACCTATGGTAGAAGGGATGTTACTAAGCCTGTCTAGTGCTATGTAGATAACTGACCTGCCCAGCATGACCATAGCTGTTTACTGAGTCATAAAACCACAACACACACTCTGGCCTTTTGTCATTTACGACCTGCCCTATTCATCCTCCGGACCAGGATAAGGGATAATCTATCTTTATCCCTTGTCAGGGTACTTTTAACCCATTTTCTACCAGAAACCCCATAAGGGTAATTGGCAAACAGTGCAGGCCCAGATCAGATGCCGCAGGGCCTACACTGCAAAAAAGTTCAGCCATTTTCCAAATAAATTTTGAAGAAAACATACCTGACACCCCTAAATTTTGAAATGGACTTGCACTGTATATAAGATGGAAGATTCCATTCTTTACAAAATGGGTTAAAATTGCCTCACCAAGGCAGCTCCTTTCCAGTAACCCACAATATATTACTGGCCGCCATGGTCTAGTGGATAAAAGTGTGCTGTCTTTTAATCACTAGGTCTCTCACCCCTTGTGTTTGAGCCTGGCTTGGGTTACATGTGAGGTGCAAAGGCCAGGTGGCATTTCTCAGGGTACCCTAGTTAAGGATCAACGATCGACAGAAAATAAGGGAAATTATCTTTTAAACCAAAATATATGTTTTTGTAGAGCAATAAAAAAAAAATGACCAAAATTACTCAATGTCTGAGCTACAGTGTATGTTTAGAGCAATTTGCATTATGGTAAAAATCCAAAAAATTCAGACACATTCAGGACATGCTGTAGTTCTTCTCAAATATTAACAAATTAGTAGGTGTCCAAAAAAGTGCAGAGAGAATGGCAAACAGTGAAGACCCTGATCAGACTGCTCCTTCTGGAGCAGGCTGATCTGGGTCTGCACAGTTTGCATAGGCCCATCTGTCCCAATACTTAGGATCATTACTGTAACAGCTTAAATGGATAAAGAAGAATGTCTTATTACTGTTACTATTTTTTTAGGCATTTTTAAGCATACATAAGAAAAAGTAGAAGTTCATTGTAAAATATTTGTAGTATGTATGGTATATGAAAAATGTTTGCCTTTTTTCCAATAATTTATGCTTGACATTTAATATAGATAGCCTGCTACTTTTTTTTCTTGACCTTATTCTTCATTTAAATTTTTATAACTTTTACTATTTTCTTTAATTCTTTCAGATTTAAGATTTAGCACAAAATTTAAAAAAAAAAAATGCAACTTTGTTCACCTTTAAACCAGCAGTCACCACTGTGTCTCACGGCATTTTGCTTTTTACTTCCCCAGATAAAATCAGGCTTGACATTTCAGGTGATTACCCGCGCCCATCGGGGCTTGAAGAAATAGATTGGGCTGCTTATTGCTTAGACGCAGAGCTGAAACCAATCACACAAGTACTGGGAAACCGCATTGAAGGACTAAGCCTTCCCAGTCAAAGTGGTGTAAGTCAAACCATCCAATGCATATAAGCCTTGTGGTTTCATTGGGTGGCAGGACTTGAGATGTCGTTTCATCTCATTGTCGGTGTCGAGTCACCGTAATAAAACGCCCACAAATTTGGAAGGAGAATCTCCAAAATGACCGAGATAGTGTTGAAAGGGATGTTAAACCTCAATTCAAACAAACATTTCAAGTGAATCATCTGCTAGTAGATGATTCACTTGAAATGTCAAGCCCGGTTTTCATTGAAAAGTAATCACAAAAATTGAATTCGATATCTGCCACGCAATATCACTGGGTGCTAAATAATTGAACCCATTTGGGGCGGTATAGTCAATAGGCATCTGATCAGGGCCTGCACTGTTTGCAAAAAGAATTTTCCGTCAAAAATAGAATAAAAAATAGGCTTAACACCCCTTATATGACAAATGGACTTGTCCATCATATAGCAATGAAAAAGTCCACTAGTATACAATGGATTAAGGGTTAGAATTCACTCATTTAAAACAACAATAAAAAAAGTCAATTCTGCAACTTCTGTGGGTATTGTTTCATTTATAAATGCAAAATCATGCACATTTTTTGTCTTACAAACTTCTTGGTCTTTATTATGAAAAAAAAAAAACATGCCAGATGGCTGGGATTTTAAAGTGCAGATGAGTTTCTGATAATATTTAAATTCAAACAGATTTTAAATGAATTGTTCTCCCAGCTTTTGGAAATCGGAAACATTGTTCAATTTAGTCTTTAATTGGCATGTGCATATGATCAAGGGCTCTTACCATGTAAGTGGGCAGCAAAGACTTGGGGTCAGCAAAAACTCTGGGTCTATAATTTTGGAGATTTACAGCCGAATCAACACTATTTACATCATAATTTATAGAGCCGGTTTAACCCTTATCTTGCTGTTCACGACAACCCCTATCTTTGGAAACAGTGTAGATCCAGATCAGATGGCTTCTGAAGAAGCCATCTGATCAGGATCTACACTGTTTGACATTCAGTTTTTGAATGTGTAGGAATAAATTACATTAAATAATTTGATTGGTTGATAGACAGAAATGGGTGTGGCTTAAATGAATATTCAGCAAGAGAAGGGTTAATGTTTACCTAACCAAGCTTCCTGCCAGTCTTGAATCAGTCAGAAAGTGAGAAGAGACCCTTCAGTGTTGTCAGTGCTTTGATTGTTGAAATTTAAGGGGAATGGGAACACCTTCAGGTGAGGCAACTCCTGCAAAAGTATTTTTGTCTCCCATGTCAATAGGGGTCAACTCTTAAAGAAAAGAATTTGCTCCTGAGTAGACCCCTTTTTGAGTGGGACAGGGCTTGTAGAAAAGTGAACAGGAAGTTCTGAAAGTTGTCTCCCTTTTAAAAATGGCAGAAAAATCTGCCAGGTGTTCCCATTCCCCTTAAGTACCCCCTGACTATTCAGTATGTTGTGGTGCATTTCATTTTTAACCCTTGTCCTGCTGAATATTTAAATATGTCACACCCACTACTGATTATCAGCCAATCAGATAACTTGATGCAAATTACTGCAACAAATTCATAAACTGGATGGCAAACAATGAAGATCCTGATCAGATGGCTTCTTCAGATGCCATCTGATCTGGATCTACATTGTTTCAAAGAAAAGGCATATCCGGGCTCAGCAGGACAAGGGTTAACACGGTATAGGTCCAGATCATCTGGATCTATGCTGTTTTCAAAAAAGAATAGATCAGGATTCAGCATGGTGAAGATTAAGATATTCAGGCTAGAGTCTGACAGTTGTTCTTGCAAGTGTTTAGTCGCCATTTCCTTCAGCCTCCGCAACCGTTATTTATGTAAATTACGCATGGAATCTCAGCAGTTTCTCTGGTCAGTTTTCAGCTGAGTAAATTGGCAAAATCTATATTGGAATCTTCTCTCCTTATCTATTCATAAGATTTTCTACATGGCCCACTCTACATTTCAAGTACTAGCTATCTTTAATACTCTAGTAATGAGAATTTGGCTCAAATTTGCTAATCTTTACTGGTCATTTGGTTGCCATGGAAATGGTCAATTAAAATTCAATACCAGTTCTGACAGAAAGCTTTGGGAATATTGGAGATTGTTAGGATTATACCAAATCTTGAAAGCAGAGAATTGATTGTAGAAAAATTAGTAATTAGAAACAGGGGGAAGGATGTAAAATTGGCCTGGTCATGTGCAAAATCAACTTAATGTCAAGTGAAAATATTGTGAAGAGCCGATCAGACTCTCTGTGCAGTCTTTACTGTTCACATGAAAAAGTCATTAGATCAGCTGTGGAAACTTGATTGTAGACCCAAGAATGTTGAAAAAGCTGCACAGTAATGCAGGAAGATCTATAACACATGTTGTAACACCAATTTTTTGTGGCATATGTCAAAAATTAGCCAGCCCTGCATGCAGAACAATAGTTTCATCAAAGAAGCAGATACAGTATGTAGTACGAAACTTGGAATGGAGCAGAAAGTGCCTGTTTTCATACTTCATTGTAAAATCATATCTTGTTGATACTCATTAGAATCGCCTCAAAGAGGCGATTCTAATGAGTGCCAACAATGTATGTTTTCTTGGAGAAATGAGAAACAATAACATTCAGAAAGCCATTAAATCTGGATTTCCAGGAGAGGGTGTTTCTAAAAGACATGTACAGTTCAGCTGGTTTAATTGACTAGTGTTTTTGCAGAATTTACTCCTTGAGTGTAGGTGGTAATAACTTTCCTGTAGAAGTGAATTTATTGTCATTTTCATGGCA
The DNA here is from genome assembly GCA_963580285.1 of Lucinisca nassula. Lineage (NCBI taxonomy): Eukaryota > Metazoa > Mollusca > Bivalvia > Lucinida > Lucinidae > Lucinisca > Lucinisca nassula. The sequence goes on along the minus strand of OY757014.1, from coordinate 111,489,007 downwards.
AATTAACACACTGTTTTACTGAATGGAGCATGCATGCACAGATGATTTAATAATACAATGTACTGTAAAAAGACTAGCTAAAAGACGCAAAATAAAACATAAGGGAAAAAATGTGTAAAAAAACGTAATTATCAGGATTTCTTGAACCTTAAAAAGATGTTCTTATCGGGGCTTAACTTTGGATTAAAAGCTGCTATTTTTGATTGATGCATATGGAACTACAGTATATGGTTGGAAGTAAATACAGACACAAGACCTTATTCTCCTGAACATGACAACCCCTGTCTTTGCAACAGTGTAGATCAAGATGAGATGACATCTGATCTAAATCTACACTGTGTGTCATTAAGTTTGCGAATTCAAATAAATAGAAGCTATCAAGTACCGTAAAATCTCTAACAGACACCCAGGTGTTTATTAGAATCATTACCATTCATTAGATGAGGGGTGGGCATTTGTTAGAGGCTACTGTTCCCCTGAAAAGTCAATAAAGCATCCCAAAACTGCAGTTTCTCACAAATGGCCACCGTCTTGAAATGTACACCGCCATCTTGAAATATACAAAGGAACTGTGCGCTAGTGATGCTAAATCCGTGGACGACTACTGACATCACAATTCGTTCTTGCTGTTTGGGAGAAATTTGACTGCACAACATTTTTTATGCCTTTTCTTCCACAAATTTAGCATTTTAGTAGTCTTAATTAAAATAATAAAAATAATAGATCTAAATTTATTTTACAAAAATTGTTTCCTTTTATGACCATGTGGTAATAGATGCCAGAGGCCAAAATTTTTGTGGGAAATTCCAGCATAATTTTAGAATTCCTGGTACAGTGCACCATCATCAATACACAGAATGGCGGTATATGTAGGCTCGTTTCAATAAAATCAGTGGGAAAAGGTACCACATTTACCAAGTTGCTTATGCATCTGGGGCAGTACATGTATTTGAGTTCATTTTGGAACCTGAACATCACCATAGGGATAGTACAATCATTGTGAAAAAAGGAGATACATATAGGAGCTTTTTTCGTGACGTACTTCCGGTTCTAAAAATAGAACGGGAAAAGCCCTGGCCGTCATCTGTCGTATTGCTTCAAAGGTAGTGGGACAGATAAAGTGTTAATTACAGCGTAAAACAGTGGAATTCTTTTAAATTTTTGTCGAATTATTTTGTAAGATAATGGTAAAATCACCGATATGCTGCCAGATGTGAAATTTCGCACAACGAAAACGATATATTGTACATACGACCCAACAGGGTCCCCTCTCTCTCTCTCTCTCTTAGCGCACCAACAATTAGCGAGCGCAGGTAAATGTTAATTACAGTTTGCTGTTAAAAGTGCCACGTCAAACGACATGTAGCGTGTCAACAACGTCGTGTCTACATCAAACCAACTTCAAAGCGATGCACTGAATTTGACTTTGCAACGTTGATGAAACGTCAGAACGTTGTGTTGGCGATAATACGTCATTTGCCCAGTGCTCGGACCCATCAAGGCTCAGTGGGATTGGAACATTAAATCCAAAACAAACGTAGAAAACCCTTTCAGTGCATGAGAACGAAACACTCCTTCGCCAGGGCAAGATTTAACAGTAAAATCTGGTAGATTTGCAGATTGGTACAACCTGTCCATGGCCTACATTAACCCATTTGGTACCGGATACCCCAAAAGGGGTAAGTGGCAAACAGTGAAGGCCCAGATCAGACGCCGCAGAACGCAGCGTCTGATCCGGGCCTACACTGTTTGCAAAAAGTTCGACCATCAGTCAAACCCTCTCTCATCTCAACGGTCACGTGACATTGAAGTGAGTTGGGAGTGGTTGTCGACGGCATGACGTCGAGCCAACGTTGACTCGACGCCCGTCTATCGTTTGTTGATGAGTCATTCAACCAGTCTGTCTGTCGTCTGTCTGTCTACTGTCGGTTTGTCAGTCAAACCTCTCCCTCTCTCTCTCTCTCTCTCTCTCTCTCTCTCTCTCTCTCATTCCAACGGTCATGTGTTATTGAAGTGAGTTGGAGTGGGTGTCGACGGCATGACGTCGAACCAACGTTGACTCTACGCCCCTCCGTCAGTCCACCCATTAGTTTATTTAGACTGTCATTATGTTTATTTGTCTGTCTAAATGTCCGTCCGTTTGTCTGTTAGTCAATTTGTTTGCCTGTCCGTCTGTCTGTCTGTTTGTTCATATCACTCAAATGTAACGTAAATCAGTTTGTTTTAGGAGATGAAATTTATAAGCCTCAGACTTACTGGCAGATCGTATTTGTCAGTACAGATAGATAGATAGATAGATAGATAGATAGATAGATAGATAGATAGATCTGTCCGTATGTGATAACTATATTTGGATAGCAAATAAAATGTAAAGTTACATAAAAACTTAATTTGTAAGTAAGCTTTCGTGAATAAACGGTATCTCCAACCGTTGACATGGGTCATTAACCAAGAGATTTTCGTCAATTAAAAACGGATTTAGGATAAATGAATTTCGGTAATAAAAGCAAAATATCATTATTACCTTCTCGAGGCATTATTTCAATGTAAACGGGTATATTTTCTCCCAAAATGTCTGAATATTGGGTGCATTTTAAGTTCCGCCAATACATTTGAATAGCGATGGCCGTTTCAGTTGACGGCCAGTGATTTGCGCATGCGCAAGAATGACGTCATAAACGGAATTCCTAAAACCTCCTATACTATTTTTGGACATATTCCAGAAGGTTTGCAATTTTAGCATCAAAATCAGGAATGGGTGTTTATTAGAGTGTGGACACCTAAAAGAGATTATGGTGATGACATCATGAAGATGATTTTTTATGACCGTATTCTGTCTTGAGAATTTGACTTACTATTTTTGCATCATTTCAGAAGTTACTTTTCTTTTCAAAAAGATTTACCTCTGTATATAAAATCATGAAAAGAAGATTTATGTCAGTCATCCATAGGAACTAGTATGGCTCCTTTGGATAACTGACATAAGTCTTTTTTTAGCTCACCTGACCGAAGGTCATGGTGAGCTTTTGTGACAGTAAGATGTCCGGCGTCGTCGTGCGTCGTCCGTCGTCCGTCGTCCGTCGTGCGTAAACTTTTTCTTGTGAACACACTAGAGGCCACAGTTTTGGTCCAATTATCATCAAACTTGCTCAGAATGATAATCATGACAATATCTCGGTCAAGTTCGAATTTGGGTCATGTCGGGTAAAAAAGTAGGTCAGTAGGTCAAATCATAGAAAAACCTTGTGAACACTCGAGAGGCCACAATTTTGGTCCAATCATCATCAAACTTGCTCAGAATGATCATTGTGACAATATTTTAGTGAAGTTTGAATATGGATCATGTCGGCTTAAAAAGTAGGTCAGCGGGTCAAATCATAGAAAAACCTTGTGAACACCCTAGAGGCCACAATTTTGGTCCAATCATAATCAAACTTGCTCAGAATGATCATCATGACAATATCTTGGTCAAGTTCGAATATGGGTCATGTCCGGTCAAAAAGTAGGTCAGTAGGTCAAATCATAGAAAAACCTTGTGAACACTCTGAAGGCCACTGTTTTGGTCCAATTATCATGAAACTTGCTCAGAATGACCATTGTGACAATATTTCAGTCCAGTTCGAATATGGGTCATATCGGGTTAAAAAGTAGGTCAGCGGGTCAAATCATATAAAAACCTTGTGAACACCCTAGGGGCCACAATTTTGGTCCAATCTTAATCAAACTTGCTCAGAATGATCATCATGACAATATCTCGGTCAAGTTTGAATATGGGTCAAATGGTTCCGGTCCGTTGCACATCTAGGTCACAGGAGCCAAAAACAGATTTTTTTCACCAAAAACTTAAAAAATCTTCTTCTCTGAAACCACAAGGCCCAGGTCTTTGTTATTTGGTATGAAGCTTCATCTAGTGGACCCCTACCAAGATTGTTCAAATTATAGTGCTGGGGCCAAAAATGCCCCCGCACGGGGGCCCTTTGGTTTTACATAGGCTTATATAGGGAAAATCTTTAAAAATCTTCTTCTCTGAAACCACAAGGCCCAGGACTTTGATATTTGGTATGAAGCTTCATCTAGTGGACCCCTACCAAGATTGTTCAAATTTGAGTGCTGGGACGAAAAATGCCCCCGCCACGGGGCCCTTTGGTTTTACATTGGCTTATATAGGGAAAATCTTTAAAAATCTTCTTCTCTGAAACCACAAGGCCCAGGTCTTTGATATTTGGTATGAAGCTTCATCTAGTGGACCCCTACCAAGATTGTTCAAATTATAGTGCTGGGGCCAAAAATGCCCCCGCCCCAGGGCCCTTTGGTTTTACATAGGCTTATATAGGGAAAATCTTCAAAAATCTTCTACTCTGAAACCACAAGGCCCAGGACTTTGATATTTGGTATGAAGCTTCATCTAGTGGACCCCTACCAAGATTGTTCAAATTATAGTGCTGGGACAAAAAATGCCCCCGCCACGGGGCCCTTTGGTTTTACATTGGCTTATATAGGGAAAATCTTTAAAAATCTTCTTCTCTGAAACCACAAGGCCCAGGTCTTTGATATTTGGTATGAAGCTTCATCTAGTTGACCCCTACCAAGATTGTTCAAATTACAGTGCTGGGGCCAAAAATGCCCCCGCCCCGGGGCCCTTTGGTTTTACATAGGCTTATATAGGGAAAATCTTAAAAAATCTTCTTCTCTGAAACCACAAGGCCCAGGTCTTTGATATTTGGTATGAAGCTTCATCTAGTGGACCCCTACCAAGATTGTTCAAATTTTAGTGCTGGGACAAAAAATGCCCCCGCCACGGGGCCCTTTGGTTTTACATGGGCTTATATAGGGAAAATCTTTAAAAATTTTCTTTTCTGAAACCACAAGGCCCAGGACTTTGATATTTGGTATGAAGCTTCATCTAGTGGACCCCTACCAAGATTGTTCAAATTTTAGTGCTGGGACAAAAATGCCCCCGCCACGGGGCCCTTTGCTTTTACATTGGCTTATATAGGGAAAATTTTTAAAAATCTTCTTCTCTGAAACCACAAGGCCCAGGTCTTATATATTTGGTATGAAGCTTCATCTAGTGGACCCCTACCAAGATTGTTCAAATTATAGTGCTGGGGCCAAAAATGCCCCCGCCACGGGGCCCTTTGGTTTTACATAGGCTTATATAGGGAAAATCTTTAAAAATTTTTTTCTCTAAAACCACAAGGCCCAGGACTTTGATATTTGGTATGAAGCTTCATCTAGTGGACCCCTACCAAGATTGTTCCAATTTTAGTGCTGGGGCCAAAAATGCCCCTGCCCCGGGGCCCTTTGGTTTTACATAGGCTTATATAGGGAAAATCTTTAAAAATCTTCTTCTCTGAAACCACAAGGCCCAGGACTTTGATATTTGGTATGAAGCTTCGTCTAGTGGACCCCTACCAAGATTGTTCAAATTATAGTGCTGGGACAAAAAATCCCCCCCTGCCACGGGGCCCTTTGGTTTTACATAGGCTTATATAGGGAAAATCTTTAAAAATCTTCTTCTCTGAAACCACAAGGCCCAGAACTTTGATATTTGGTATGAAGCTTCATCTAGTGGACCCCTACCAAGATTGTTCAAACTATAGTGCTGGGGCAAAAAATGCCCCTGTCCCGGGGCCCTTTGATTTTACATAGGCTTATATAGGCAAAATCTTTAAAAATCTTCTTCTCTGAAACCGCTAGGCCCAGGTCTTTGATATTTGATGTGTAGCTTCATCTAGTGGACCTTTGACAAGATTGTTCAAATTTTAGCCTTTGTTGATGTTTGGTATGAAGCTTCACCTTTAAGACCTCCCTCAACATTATGTACATTAAAGCCCTGGGGCCAATAATGGCCCTCTCTGGGGCCCACTTGTTACACTATGGATCAGGTGAGCGATCCAGGGCCATCATGGCCCTCTTGTTTTTCAGAAGTTCCAAAACATGACCTTACAAAATTTTGAAAATGTCCTTTTCCCATGGCCTCTTTATTGAAAACATGAACAATGCTGAACAATTTAACATTCAACTATGTTTCTATTTTCTATTTTCAGGCTAGAATTTAGTTCTAACATGAAGCTATGAGCCATTCCAAGAGCTAGCCAAACTTATAACAGCAAAACGAAACTACGCAGAAGTGAAAACTACAGCAAGGAGAATGGATGCATATTCCATGAAATCTAGTCGTCGAAAACAAAGTAAACCAATACGGGTATCTCATAGTGATGATCCAGTAGGACAGATACAACCTCCTCCTCCTCCTGAGGAGGAATTTGTGAATGGAAATAGTATGGACACTAGTGATTCTGAACGTGAAAAGGAGAACGAAATGCGCAACTCAAATACATCCCCTAGTAGTAAGAACTCTGAATCATTCCCACCATTAGATCTTGTGAATAAGAAAGTAATGCCAGACATCCGTGATGAACCTAGTCCTTTGAATCTAGTGAGAGACAGCTCATACTTGACTCCATATCATAGACTGGGTAGTGAATTTTTGAAGGGTACCAGTAATTTTATTTCAAATGGACAGAGTAATAATGTGTTAGATGGAGAGAATAATATGGATAAAAATGCTAATGACACTGTTGATGGTGAAATAACTGATCGAAAAGACGATGAGGAAAATAATGGCGAAAAAATCAAGGATCGTTCTGGAATATTTCATCCTGATGCCTACTGCGATCTTTGTGATAAAGAATTCTGTAACAAATATTTTCTTAAGACTCACAAAGCCAATAAACATGGTATATATGAAAACAATACATCACCATTTCCTCCTAGTGTGAATCCACTTCCGCCTAGCTTGGTGTTACCACAGGACACTTACTCAAACTTGCCACTAAAGTTGAACATGGATTACCCTCTACCTCCACTAAAACCATTGCCAACTTCTTCTAAATCTCCAACTTCTCTCACACCACAGCCATCTCCTTCACCACAGAGGCAGACACCACCAGCAACTCAACCACTCAATCAGACCCCATCAAAACGACCTCCATCACCTCTGCTTTCTTCAAAGCCAAAAGTGTCAACAGATGTAACATCAAGTGACTCCAAGTCATCATCGAGTACAATAAGCCAAGACATGGAAGATTTTTGTGAGATCTGCCAGAAACATTTCTGCAACAAGTACTACCTCAAGAAGCATAAAAATGATGTTCATGGGATACCACCTCCAGATGCACCACTGTCTGGTGGCAAACGTGGTGGGAGACCTCCAAACTCGGAAACCAAGCTGCCTGCATCCTCTACAGAATCACCACTAATACCTCACTCTCTTGCCAATATGCCTGGTCTGCCAAACATGCCTGGTGTCATGGTGTTGAACCCATTCTTGCCACCCATGCTTATTCCAGCTGGATCATTGATGTCCCAGCCCCCTCAACTTCCTCCAAGACCACCTCACCTGCCTGTGATCAGCTCATCTCAACCTATGTCCAGTTCATCTTATCCCTTTTCATCGTCACTGCCCATCACAACATCCAGTGATGGCAAATCATTATCACCTGGATCCATAAACACATCAGCTACCTCACCGTCACCCTCAGGGCCTTTCACAGTGGAAGCCCTACGCAATATGGGTATTCCTATTCCAGATGGAGTCAGTCCAAATGAAGCTCTACGCACTCTCGGACTCATAAGTCCAGATGGACAAATTCCAAGTGACTCATTCCGTGGAATGGGGATTTTGAATGCAGAAGCATTTTGTGACATTTGTCGTAAAGAGTTTTGTAATAAGTATTTCCTGAAAATTCATAAAGCCAACAAGCATGGAATTTTCATGGATGAACCTATTCTTCCCTTATCCTTGAGTTCCGCAATGCCTCCAAAACCTAGTGACCTAACCGCAAATACCTCAGAGAAAGATGAGCCTTCAAATGAGAAGGATCAGTTGAAAGACATTCGTGACATGAAGCCAGAAACTAGTCCAAAAGCTGCCACAACCCCAGTGTCTCAGCCCCAGGATTCATATATGACATACTGTAACCTATGTAGCCAAGAATTTGCCAGTAAATATGCCTATAGAATTCATAGGATTCAAGCACATGGAATGATAAATGAGAACTTTAATGAAGCTGAACTAGCTGAAGAAGCATTTAAACTTCATAATGGAGAACTACCTAAACATATTAGTGCAAAAATAGCTGAAGAAATTGCTATGATGGAGAGAAGTTCTGAGGCTGGGTTTTCAACAATGTTTGGAAGTATGGTGGCAGCAAAACTGGCTGATCGTGTGAACTGTGATATATGTAATAAAGAACTGTGCAATAAATATTTTCTGAAAGCCCACAAGCTTAAAGTTCACGGTATTGATACAACTCAGCTTGAGAAATCGCCCAAACCGGGAACTCTGCCAAGTGAGAGAATGTTTGATACTAAACTTGACTTCAGTCCATCATCATCTAGTCGTCTAGATTTCAGCAACATAGCTAGGACATTTAATCTCAAACCAGAGCCAAAGGACAGAACCAGTCCAAAACCATTTCCACCTCAGACATCCTCTTCTCTTGACCTAACATCAGCATCAAGTGTTGAGAAACCCTCAAACGAAGCTCTTGTCAAGTTAGGGATGGATCCTGAAGCTTACTGCGAAATTTGTAAGAAAGAATTTTGCAGCAAATATTTCTTAAGAACCCATAAGCAGAACATACATGGAATACCACCAAAAACAGAATCATCTGATGCCCTGAGCAAGTTGGCTACTACTTACAGTACTGCTCCACACTTAGCATTGTCTGCTCCTTTGCTGCCATCACCTCTCTTTTCAGGTCATCCCTCACCCTCCTCGGGATATTCACAAGTGAAGCCAATGAATTTATCATCAAGCTGCAACAGTAACAGCAGTGGAAAATCAAGGGTTGATAGACCAAATCCTAACTGGAAATGGAAAGAACCACAGAATTCATCTAGAGTAACATGTGACCTGTGCAATAAAGAACTGTGTAATAAATATTTTCTCAGAACTCATAAACTGAATAAACATGGTATACCACTTGAAGATCAGTCACCAACAGGAAGTCAGAATATGTCTCCATCTACCTCGGATGTTGAAACATCCAGTAATTCTTCTATGCCTACTGATCTGACTGTTAAAGAAAAGAACACTCTTAGTCCTAAACTAAACCTTGAAAACTCAAAACTGTTCACAAACAAGCCAGATGACAAGTTTGACAATCCTTTAGCATTTTCGGAAGCTTTAAACCTGAAACTTAAAAGTGAAAATGATCGTTACTACAATCAGTATTCTGAGACTTGCCATTTATGTGACAGACGCTTTAAAAGTTCAAAATGGCTGAAACAACATATTCTAAAAGATCACGCTGGTCTGACAGCATTATCACCAACCATGGAAAAGGCATTTAGCCTAGGTATACCAGGAAATCGCTTTGCTCCATTAGAACTGCGAACATGTTCTGTTTGTAGTATTGTATTCCCAAGTGAAATGTCAATGCAGTTGCATATGATACAAGAACATAATGCTCAGGTCACAATCAAAACCGACTCTCAATCGCCAACATTCATGAATAATGGAGACGCACAGAGCAATTTCTCAGGGATTAGTAAAAAATATGCTCTGAAGCGTCACTCCACATTCTTACTAAAGCAAAAGATGTACAGCTGCTCATTGTGCAGTCAGAAAAGCAAGTGGCTGTCAAAGATACTTTCCCATGAAAGACATGTTCATGGAATTAACCATAGCTTGAAAAAGTTCAGGTGTACCACATGCAGAAAAGTCTTCAGAAGAGAAAACATTTATAAGAAACATATGATGACATGTCATGGAAACTTTGCACTAGCAGATCTTGATTCATCTAAGAAATATAGCTGTACAACTTGTGGAAAGCGTTTTCCCTCTCTCATATTATGCCACTTGCACATTCGGCAAGATCACATTCGAAGACGGAGCTTCCATATCAACAACCGAATCTCAGATCGTTATTCGTGTTCACAGTGTAGTTTTGCTACTAGATTTAGGAAGCAGCTTCAGCGTCATACACTTCGTTCTCATAGCAAGTCGCAAACTGTTAAGAACTTAAGTCATATGGGTGTCTCGGATATGGAACAGGTGTATTCAGGGAAAAATAACAATCTGCCGCTTCATGCCGAGGTCCTTGAGTCTAGTCGTAGTGGAGATTATGTTATGCAAACCTTTCGAATACAACAGTGCAATGAAGATGGTGTGTTTGTTACGTCAGTGGTCGAGATGCCTGTTCTGAAGAGACTTAAGAATACAGCCTCAATCTCATTCCTTGTTACACCACTCGAGGGTCGTTAATGCAGTCAGCTAAGTCTAAAGCAGAGACTTGTTATTGTGGTTTTCGTGTGTGTTACCTTATTATAGCATGCATTTATGCCATAGAAATGTGCAATCTATTAAGTCTGTTACTATTTGTTTATAATTTATTTTGCCTTTTATAGCAAAAATGCTTTTTGTTTTGAGATTGTCTTATTGTTATGGTTTACCTTGAAATGTTCTATTTTGTGGACTTGACTTCGTAGCTTTATTATTGAACCAGGTCATTTCAACACCAAGGTTCCATTATTGCATTCACTGACCAGTTTTATCTGTTGCCTGTTGCTGATTAGAAGCTATCTGATCTGGATCTGCACTTTTTGCAAAGATAGGGGTTGTGGTACTCAGTGGGATAAGGTACAACAAAGTGTTAGGTTAGGCTGGACATTTACATGTAGTCTCAAGTAGGGCTTTGCTGTTCCCTTATACACTATGTATAAGTGTATAGAGAACTTTTGGGGGATACTTTTTTTATTTTTCTTCTAAACACATGTGCAGGCTCATCCAAGTCATTGCATCATTACAGCAATTGGTTTTGATATGTCCTGGTTCTCATTTAGATTGCTTTAACCCTTGACCTGCTGAATATTTATATATGCCACACCCACTACTGATTATCAACCAATCAGATTACTTGATGCAAATTATTGCAACAAATTCATGAGCTGAATGACACTGAAGATCCTGATCAGATGGCTTCTTCAGAAGCCATTTGATCTGGATCTTCATTGTTTGAAAGATAAGACATATCCAGGCTCAGCAGGACAAGGGTTAATTAAGTTATTGGAAATTCATAAGCCAAATAGAGGATTTTCACAGACCCATGCATTTTCATAGGTCACCAGTGAGGCTCTTCTTTAAAGATGGTATGAAATTGTGTCTTCAGTTTCTGGCTTATATCTAACAAAAGAGAGAAAAAGATGGTGGTGAAGTTGTAAATTCATGTAAAACTTAAGGGCTGAACAGCAGTGCACCATCAGAAGACTTGGTACATGCCTCCAGCAAAGATACAGGTTTACCCAGATCAGCAAGTGTCCTGGCAGTAGGTCCAGTTGTTCTGTGTGACAAGAACGCACAAAATACCAGGGAGTGGGCAGGCTGTCCATGCTTTGCACGTGCATAATGTAAATCACCTACATAGCTGCCTTTTCCATTACATTATAGAGCTACTCTTAAAGGAAAGAATTTTCTCCCTTTGGCGCAAATTCTTTTTTTTTAGACAGAAGCCCCTTTTTTTTAGACAGATCAAATTGATCTGTATCGTGTCACTTTTAACCCATTTTGTACCAGAAACCCCAAAACGGGTACCCTGGCAAACAGTGCAGTCCCATATCAGACGCCGCAGAACGAGGTGTCTGATCAGGGCCTCCAATGTTTGCAAAAAGTTCAGCCATTGTCCAAATCAGTTTTGAAGAAAATACAGCCCGACACCCCTGAATTTTGAAATTGACACCTGCTATAATCAGCTATATATAAGGAGGAAGATTCCATCTGGTACAAAAAGTGTTATGAACAGAACCTATGTCTTTGCTGGTGGTAGCAGGAAGCTGGAACTATTTGCACTGCTCCATTATCACAAATCATTGTTGCCAAAAATGTCACGTTACTGGCAAGCCAGACTGTCCATGTAATGAGCACCCCTGAAACTGCCAACTTTATGTAGAGTAAACCCTACTTTATATCGGGAAAATTGTGTTTTGCAAGGTTGAACATTAATTTCCTTGTTTTGCTAAAAAAAAAACAAAAAAAAAAAACAGGGATAGCAGGATTGTGCATTCTGTGTTTTTTCATAGTTCCAGACATCATGTTAATAAGTCCTTGAAATGAATATTGAATACCCCTCTAAACCCCACATTATATAGAGAAAACTGGGATTTACAGAGGTATACATTAGTTAGCTTATTTCTGCTCCAAACATAGATCATGGGTATTCGTTTGAACTGCCTCAATGAGTTGGTTTCAACAAGCATCCAAAAACTATGTTCAGAGGAAAAATAAGAATAATATTACAAATTTTCATAGGAAAAGTAGCCATTTTGGAGAAATGAAAGAATGCACTGTGTCAAACTGGTGTGTTGTCTAAATTTGTGGTGTTACATGTAAGAAAATTATGTTGTGGGAACTTGTTAGAATTGCCTCAATGAGGCAATTCTAACAAGTACCTACAATGTATGTTTTTTTATTTTTTTTTTTATTTATTTATTTTTTTTTTTTTTGAGAAATAAAAAGAATTATTATCCTTTTGATGCCATGTAACCCTTCTCTAGCTGAATATTCAGTTAAGCCACACCCATTTCTGACTTTGAACCAATCAGATCACTTGATGTAATTTATTCTTACAAATTCATTAATTGAATGTCAAACAGTGTAGATCCTGATCAGATGGCTTCTTTAGAAGCCATCTGATCTGGATCTACACTGTTTTCAAAGATAGGGGTTGTTGTGAACAGCTGGACAAGAGTTAAACCAGAGCTATGTTAACTGTTCACTTTGCAAAGTGATGTTGATTTTAAAATGTTTTTCCATTTACTCCTATAAATGGCCAGCTTAGCATTACTCACCTTACAACTCTGAATAAACGTAAGAATTTTTTGCCAGCTATACATTGCGCTAAGAAACAATTGAAATAGGTCGTACATTTTATTATTCCATGTTTCTTATGCTTTGCTAGCTTGTCTGCATGTTTTCGTAGGCGTAGAAGTAGGGGTTTTTTTTTCACAATGTGTGTCGAACAATTTTCAAAGAATCTCAGTATTATATCATTGTAATTATGGTTGTTCATATTCATTACAACTTGACAAACTGCATATTTTCATCAAAATTATAATTTACGATATTTTGTTATAATGTATTGTGTGGCTTGTTAAATTAACATTAAGAAAAGAGTTAATGAGGATAATGCTATTTTTCCTTGTATAATAATGTCTGCAGAAAATGCAGAAATCTAAGCAATCAGTTAAGTATTGTTTCGTGAGATTTTCAGAGGTTTAAAACATTTTCCCTATGGTTTGTTTTTATATTTATACTGTGTGAAGTTTTGCGTTATGTGCAGCTACGTGAAAACATTTCCATTAGTGTATAATGTTCCTGTCTTAATACGTAGCCATTTTTCCTAGCCTATATTTGCCATTTAAGAAATGTAAAGAGTTTTTTTAATATATTATTTATTTCTTGAATACACAGGCGGTGTATATAATATTATCTTTACCTGTGTTTTAAATCAGGTAACTTCGGGACAGGACCACAAAATTTTTCATGTGACTGCTTCTTGTTGCAAGAGACATGACCAAAATATATGTTTAAATATGATTCATTATTTAACATGAAACAATGCAGCAATTCTGGTAGATATTGGGTTCAGTAATGCAGATCTTTGTCTGAAAAAAAAAAATGCTCCTATGCAAGAGAAAAGAATTGGCATAGCCTCAGATACGGCGTTTTTTTTTTTACATCCAAAAAGGACTGATAATTTTCTTACTTCTGAACAAAAACATATGTTGTTAGTACTCATTAGAAGCGCCTCACCGAGGCGCTTCTAATGAGTACCCACAACATATGTTTTCATTCGGAAATAAGAAAAAAAGTGTGGGTACCCCCTCTTATCTGGGGCTATGGAATTGAGCCCAGTTGTTCAAAAATAATGGAGTAGGTATCTTGGTTTTACTAGAGCATGTTTTGAAGCTTTTAAAAGATGTGGTCACCTGAGAAATTTTAAGTGTTTCTGCCCACATATTACAGTACTGGGTAACATTCGTAAATCATCTATCAGCCAAGATGAGGAAACAACTTGTAACGTTGGAAAGCATTTATTTGTGTCCCTTGAGGAATTGATTACTGTATTTTGCCGTATGAGCACAGTGTCATGCAGTGCACTGAACATTTCATTTTAATCACGAAAAGTCCTTCCGTAAGCAAATGGTGAGGTGAAGCCGCAGGCTTCTTATGCCAACTTTGGACATGTTTGGTTGAACAGATACTTCCAAAGTTGGCAGTAGGAGCATGTACATGTATATTAAAACTGTTTCTTCGTAATTTGTTGCTCTTGATCACTGAAGCATAATATCCAACTGCAAAATTGGCATCAAATATACTTAATAATAAGTATTGGTGTGCACTTTTTAGGGCGTGTACGTAAGTTACAGCAAATACGGTACTCATCATGAAAACATGCATATATAATTTTGACACCTTTAAACCTCACTTGGTATAAAAAATGAGGTTTACAGGGGTATACATTTTCTTATTTCTGCTCAAAAACATACATTGTGGGTACTTGTTAGAACCGCCTTGCCGAGGCGGTTCTTACAAGTACCCAGAATCTATGTTTTGAGCAGAAATATGAAAAATATCAGAATTTTTTGTCTAAAATTTTCAGAAAATTTGAATTGGCATGTTTTCATAATGTTCACAATAAATTGTTTAGCCCTTAAGTCCCCGAGAAAATACATCTGAAAATGTCGTCTGCTTATGTCGTCTGCCGAAATTTTCACAAATGTTTCAAAAAAATATTTTTGCTTACAGGCAAACAGTGCGGACCCAAATCAGGTCCATACTGCTTGCAAAAATGACTTTTAAAGTAACTGGCAGACGACAAAGCAGACGACAATTGTCGTGATTGGCATGTTATGGGTTAAGTTTGATTGTCATGAATGCTACTCAGTACCACAAATGAATATAGATGTTTATTATTGTACAAATGGAGTGACTTTGGTTTTCAGTGTGTGTTTATATATCTATATATTCCTTACACTACATAATGTGTTCAGTGGGTAGGTCTTGTGGTTTCGACTCGGGCCAGTATGCTATTGACGTTGATCTTCTAGTCAGACCGGAAGCAGACAATGTGCTTTGTTTATATGTAAATTATGTGAAATTGAAAATGCTTTTTGAAAACTCTAGCCAAACTTATAATATATTCCTTGAAATATTAATTAATATATTCTTGCCTAATTAATATAACATGCATTTCTCAAATTGGAAGGGTTCATTGCCGTCACTTCTATTTTTCATAAGGTTTTAACCCTAAAGAGGCCGAGAAAAACTACATTTGAAAATGTCGTCTGCTTTTGTTGTCTGCTGAATTTTTTTTGCAAACTTTTAAAAAATATTTTTGCATACAGGCAAACAGTGTGGGCCCAGATCAGACTGCTCCTACAGGAGCAGTCTGATATGGGTCCACACTGTTTGCAAAAAATTACTTTTAAGATAACCGGCAGACGGCAAAGCAGAAGACAATAGTCGTGATTGGCATTTTATGGGTTAAATATTGTTGCCTAATGACATATACATATAAAACTGAAGAGTTCTTATTGACTGTTAACATAAATATATGCATTTCTCAAATTTTAATGGTTCTTCTGTTTTAAGCAAAACAAAGAGACAAATAAGTAGGCCGTAAAGGGAACAGATGTTACATAGATGTTCAATTTGATACTGAAAGCATTGAGAACAAATGAAGTCGATCGTGATTAAAAATTTGATTAGTTAATTTAAATTCAGAGAATTGAAGTCAATATATTGCGGAAACAAATATAACATAAACTTCTTAAATATTGGGACAAAGAGGCTTGGGCAAACAGTGTAGAACCAGATCAGACTGCTCCTTTTGGAGCAGTCTGATCTGGGTTAACACTGTTTGCCATTGATTTTGCTAATACTCTCGGAACATCATGAGGTGATGGTACGTGCTTGTTCAAAATTATGAAAGTTGAGGATAACTACAGCAACTGATGTAGGCTCCTAATATTTTGAGATATGATGGTAATTTCATCAATTTATGTTAGCTTTATAAGCAGAACTAACCAAAGATGTGTATCATGTTCGTCCAATGGAAAAGGAGCCCATTTCAGATTAAAAGAAAAAAAAATGAACATCGTTTTCATGAACAATTAGGAAAAAAGGTGTTATTTCCGATGATTAGGTCACTGAATCAGTTTCTGTATAAAGACCATTAACCAAGTCTTGGTAGACACTGACAATCCTGTACCATAGGTCCAGATAAGGTGATTTTTCTCATCCCAAAAGTATTGATTTTTTTCTTATTTCTGCACGAAAACATATGTTGTGGGTATTCATTAGAAGTGCCTAATGAGTACCCACAACATATGTTTTCATGCAGAAATAAGAAAATGATATATGGAGGGTACCCCTCTTAACTGGGGCTATATTGTTCATGCTCATATATTATAGTTGAGCCAGCGCATGGCAAAACCTACAATAAGACGTGAGCGGCCAGCAAAAACTCCGATAAGCCTTGCATCAAGCCAGACTGCGCTAGCTATCCTCTTGTTGATCTTGGGATAGCATAGAGGCAATAGAACACTCAGTGGAACAGCGAAAAGCGAAGACTCTGATCAGACTGTGCAGATGCCTTCATACCATAAAAGTCCTCAAAATTCGGACACCTTATAAGAGCTTGTTGTAATTCTGCTCAATTTTTAGCACTTTAAAAGTGACTTTTGTTTCACGATCCAGCGAGGAGTCCAAAAGGTGCTGACAGAATGTCAAACAGTGAAGACCCTGATCAGACTGCTCCTGAAGGAGCAGTCTGATCTGGGTCTGCTCTGTTTGCTTAGGCATATCTGTCCCAATTCTTAGGACCACGATGTTGGTCAGGGTTCATTGCTCTTTATAACTAAAGACCTATAGTTATAGACAGCATGTAAAAGTTTGGATCTGACCATAACAACCAGCACAAGACCAGAAATAAATAACTCATCTACAGTTTTATATACAAAAATCCATCTTTCAGCAATGTGCAGGATTGTCAGAATATACAAAGACATCTGACCCCAGTTTGTCTATAGGAAGGTTTGGTCCCCTTGTGTGTGGTGTGTGAACTTGGAATGTTATATTTTACTGCCAAACATTTTACATAAATGTGACTTTGTTGAAATTCAGTTTTGTTCTCTTTTCATTTCATTCAGTTAAATTTATCCAGGGCTCCCAATTTGCTGAAGTTGTGATATTTTATTTCATGGTCCCATATTATGACCACCTTTAAGACTGTTCAAAATGGTCTTAAGACCACTTTTGGACAGTCCCAAAGGTAGTCTCTTAATCAGAGCTAGACACTGTGGGTAGAAAATACAAAGAAAGAATAATTGAAAATTCTCAATAAGCTTTTAAAAACAGATTTAATATTAATTTTAGGTGGTCTTAATAGCGGAATTTTACTGTTTTGCTAGTAAAGCCAAGTAAAATTAAGACTAATTCTGCTTTCAAAAGCAGTTTAAAAATTTCAGTTGTTCTGTCTATTGGTTTATTGTACCCAGTGTTCTCTAGAAATAGATCACCTTTGAGGCTGTTCCAAAAAATGGTCTTCAAGACCATTTCTGAACAGTCCCAAAGGTGGTCTTAGTAACAGAACTCTGTGTATTCCCCTCTCAAAAGCGGAATTGCAATTAAACTCAGTCTCATTAGCAAGCGGGGTGAAAATGTGAAATTATTACCCAAATACTTAGCACTATCGGGGGCTCTGATTTTTTATATCCAAAAAAAGCAGGAACGTAGCACCCTTATGCAAAAATTATGTTGCCTAAACATTTGAAACGAAGAAGAACTGAGAAGAAAAAAGTCTGTCGAAAAATTAAAGCGTGTGTACCGTTTGCACACGCAGCTCCTTACGACAAAACATAGGCCGCAACAAGCAAAAAACTTCTCTTGGAACTCAGATCAGCCTGCTGCACATGAGTGCAGGCTGATCAGATCCCAAAAGGATTCTACACAGTTGTGGTTTTACATCCCAGAGAACACTATTTAGGTCACTTTGGAGACTTTGCTTCCAATTTTTGTGGGACTTTTGCCCGATTTGAGATGAAATAACATCTCAAGCTCTGCCACCCGAACAAACTGAAGGGTTGATATGTAAGGAAGGTCTGACTCACACCATTTTGCCTGGGCAGGCTTAGACCCTTGGGAAGGTTGTATTCTGTACCACTGATTGGAGATTTTGCTGATCACACTTGCTTAGGACTCCTTTTACTAAATGTCATGGCTCACATATGTACTTAACCCTTATCCTGCTGAAAACATCAAGCCCTACCTTTCAAACAGAATGTCAAACAGTGTAGACCCTGATCAGACTGCTCCTGAAGGAGCAGTCTGATCTAGGTCTGCTCTGTTTGCTTAGGCATATCTGTCACAATACTTAGGACCGTGATGTTAGATCCAGATAAGATGGCTTCTGATGAAGCTGTCTGATCAGGTTCTACACTGTCATGCAGTTGGTGAATTGAACGAATTCACTATATCAAGTAATCTGATTGGTTGACGGTCTTGATGTGCAGACATTTGAAAGTTGTCACGCCTACTTTATGTATAACAGGATATGGGAGTCAGTATTTGTCAGTCATTAACCCATGTCCTGCTGAGCCAGGATATGTCTGATCTTTCAAACAATGCAGACCCAGATCAGATGGCTTCTAAAGAAGCCATCTGATCAGGATCTACATTGTTAGACATTCAGTTTATGAATTTGTTGCAATGATATGCATCAAGAAATCTGATTGGTTGATAATCGGTAGTGGGTGTGGCATATATAAATATTCAGCAGGTCAAGGGTTAACATTTGCGTCACAAAAACTTTTCAGTCCATGTGCAGCATACGAGTAAAAAATTTGGAGGACAAGTAAAAATTTTGTCTAGTCTTTGTGAATTAAAATTTTACCAAAATCTACATGCCCTTAGTCATGCAGGTCAAGTGGAATTCTTAAGAATTTTGCAGCCCTACTTTGGCGGAATTCTTGTTCTTGTTGCATTGCTGAAGAGTATTGTGCAACATTGCATTACCGCTGTAAATGTCCTACTATTTTTGGTCGCTGTTACGTGACTGTCAAATTCAATGCATAAACATCAGTGCAGCAGAGCTTCTGCTAGTGGTTAAACCACCAGAGACAAGCTGTTCCAACCATAAGACTTACACCCTTGAACAGAAGTCCTTGTTAAGGAGCTCTCTGTCAGCACACACTTGTTCTGTACAACTGAACATCAATGTTTGTATTGAGGGTTTACATCCCTGTCAACACTATTTAGGTCATTTTGGAGATTATGGGACTTTTATGCGACATTGAGATGAAATGACATCACAGCCCTACTACCCCAAAGAAACTGCTAGAGTTTAAAGGAGGGGTAGAACACATAACTTCTCCTTGACAGGCTCATACCTAAGCATTTTACCAGTACCCAAGTAAGGTCAGTTTCAGCTATGGGTGGAAGCACCATGCAGGCTAATCTCCTAGCCCCAATGGGCTGGGGGAATTGAAAAACCTATTGAGACCAAGAATTTTTCTTAGAGATTGGGATAGTTTAGTCAGGAGATATCATGAGGCTGACTCTCAATCTTGTGTTAAATAACAGTTTCCTGTATGTACAGTAAAATTCCTATATTAAGACCACCTTTGGGACTGTTCAAAAGTGGTCTTAAAGACACTTTTGAACAGTCCCTAAGGTGGTCCCTCAGACCAGAGGACACTGTGGGCTGAAAACACAGAGGAAGATTAAATGCACCCTTCAAAGCAGAATTAGTCTTAATTTTAGGTGGTCTTAATAGTGGAATTTCACTGTACTTACGAAGGCAATTCTGTTGAGTACACAAAATATACTTTTTATGCCCCTGCCATTTGAAAAATGATGGAAGGGCATATAGCGTTGCCCCTGTCCGTCCATTTGTGTGTTCGTCCGTCCGAAACCTAAACGCAGTCAATAACTTTCTTATTTCTGGATGGATTTTTAAATTCCTTAGTAGAAATGTTAATCATCATGAGACGATGTGTCACATGCAAAACCCAGGTCCGTACCTCCAAGGTCAAGGTCAAACTTAGAGGTCAATGGTAAAAAAAAGGGTCCGGAACTTTCTTATTTCTGGATGGATTTTGAAATTACTTTGTAGAAATGTTAATCATCATGAGACGATGTGTCACGTGCAAAATACAGGTCTGACTTCCAAGGTCAAGGTCATACTTAGAGGTCAGATGTCCAAAAAAGGGGTCCGAAACTTAAACGCAGTCAATAACTTTCTTATTTCTGGATGGATTTTGAAATTACTTGGCAGAAATGTGGGCCATCATGAGACAATCTGCCTCACACAAAACCAAGGTCCTTACCTTCAAGGTCAAGGTCATTTATTAGATGTAAGATGTGAAAAAAAGGATCCAAAATTTAAACACCGTCAGTAACTTTCCATGGATTAATACGAACATAGATATATTTTCAGGCTGGGGCATCTGTGTCCTATGAACGCATTTCTTGTTCAACATATAATAAAAAAAAATCACCCTTAATCGTCCTAATCGTTGGCGTGTTCCTAAATATATGAATGTCAGAATTTGTTGGCATTTCAATAGTCAAATTTCATAAGTGGCCACAAAAGTTTTTGTTTTGTTTGTTTGTATTGGAGTTTAACGGCCAAGTCAACACTATTTAGGTCATTTTTGAGCAGGTAAGTTTACCTATCCACACTTTTCCTGGGCAGCTAGGCTTATACGTAAGTGGTTCACCAGTACAGTGTACATTCTTTCGCCAGAAACTGACAATTGCCCTTCTTGAATCAGTGGCCGTAGAAAAGATTTCATGATCAATCTCAACGAAACAATGCTGCCGACCTTGGCAGGTATCGAACCCGCGTCCTGATCACCATCACCAGTCAGACATACATCCAACTGAGCTACCGAGGCTCATGGCGGTGCCCACAAATGGTGGTTTAATCCTTTACCCATTTTGTACCAGAAACCCCAAAAAGGGTAGTTGGCAAACAGTGCAGGCCCAGATCAGACGCCGCAGAACGCGGCGTCTGATCCGGACCTACACCGTTTGCAAAAAGCCCAGCCATTTTCCTAATCAATTTTGAAGAAAACACAACCTGACATCCCTAAATTTTGAAATGGACTCATGCTATATATAAGGAGGAAGATTCCATTTGGTACAAAAAGGGTTAAGACTGCTAAACACTAGATCTTGATGAAAAGCTGAATGACTTAATTGTATATACTGACAAGAATGGATATCCAGATTCAAGGTCCACTTCAGTTTCCAAGTCCACTTTATACCTGAACTACATACATTCTTAATCCATTTTGTACCAGAAACCCCAAAACAGGATACTCCGGCAAACAGTCCAGGCCCAGATCAGAATGATGCTGCTGTGATGTCTGATCAGGGCCTGTACTGCAAAAAGCTCAGCTTTTTTTTTCAAATGAATTTTCAGGAGAGCACAACCTGTCACCCCTAAATTTTGAAATGGACTCCTGCTATATGTAAGGAGGTAGATTCCATTTGGTACAAAACAGGTTAATCAGTGTGGTATCAGAGACTGCTGATCACCTGTACTTGTCATTTACAAGAACTGAGGTGAAAAAAAAACTTGATACCGTAAATAATTCGGACACCTTTAGGACTTGTAATTTTCCTTAAATTTTAATAAATTTGTTTTGTGGTGCAGCAAGGAGTCCAAAATGTGCAGACAGACTGTCAGAAAGTATATAGACCCTGATCAGACTGCAGGACCAGTCTGATCTGGGTCTGTACTGTTTGCTTAGGCCTGTCCCAGTATTTACAATCATTACAGTAATTTAAGAAAAATTTCTGATCTTCATGAAGCATTAAACAGGATGATGTAGGTAGCTGGGACACTGTAAGTGAATCAAACAAAATGGCATGCATTAACAATTTTATCAGTCTGTGCAGTCTGATCAGAACCTTTATGTGCCACAGTCTCTTGGTGGGGCATAAAACTCAAACACGCTCAAAGTAACTGCAGGCTCGTGGATCTGAATAGGTGTGTCAATGTGCACTAAATTTTGGGACTACCCAAAACTTATTAACCAGGTATTGTAGAATGCCAAGCTGCTCGCCTTGCAAACTAGGGATTGTGGGGGATGAGTCTTTAACCCTTATCCTGCTGAAAATTCAATTTAGTCACACCCATTTCTAGTAATAATAATAATAATAATAATTGACCTTATTTGAGGGGGTTACACATTTAGCACTAGTACTAATTTTCCATGTGGCCCTCTTTTCCTGGGAAGAAACCAGTACTATGCAATGTGGATAAAGTCTCTTGCTCAAGGAAACAACACTTGCCGCTCGTGTGGATCGAACCCGGTACCTCTCGATCCCGAGTCCGATACTATTCCACTGCACCAATGGCCCCCGCCCATCGTGGGCTTGAAGAAATATATGGGCTGCATGATGCTTCCTAGCAGAGCTGAATCCGACCCGCACATGAGTACATGTAAACCGCTTAGAGGATCTAAGCCTGCCCAGGCAAAGCGGTGCGCATGAGTCGGACCGTCCATGCTTATAAACCCTATTGGTTTCATTGGGCGACAGGGCTTGAGATGTCATTTCATCTCAATGTCAGGTAAAAGTCCCACAAAATTGGAAGCAACGTCTCCAAAATGACCTTTACAGTGTTGACGGGGACGTTAAACCTCAAATCAAACAAACAAAACCACTGCATCACTGTGCCACAATCTAGTCTTGAGGTTTTGAGCCACTAAATAAAAACAAAGTTATTCCCCTTTGAAAATTTCTGAAATCATATTGTTTCGGCTAACTTCCGCTGCAATTTAGGTCCTGTCAAGCTGAAACTTGATATGTAGTTGGACCAGGATGTGGAGCAGCACATATTGTATTGTTTCAAGGTTGCAGTCCGCCATACATTCACTTGCCATGGGCGTATATTGCCCCGATTACGGAGCTCTTGTCTATATAATCTATGTATTTTTGTTTTGTCACATTAGTTTCTGGAAAAAGATTGGCACTGTACTGGTTAACTGCCTGCCCAGGAAAAGTGACAGGCTCAAGTGATCTGGGCTGTTAAATTTAAAACCAACCCATATGGGTGTTTTTTGCTTTGGACTCCAACAAAAGTAGTGTATTAGCAAACTGGGCAGTGAAACTCAACCCAGTTTGCACAAAACAGCGGGCCAATGTTGATCCAACAGCAATACAACCTTGGCACGTCGTATCACTGTCAGGCGGCTGTCAGCCTGACGTTGGCCCACCATTTTTTGCTGGCTGAGAAATAAGATTATGTTTACTGATGCTGTAAAGCATTTTTTCTCCTGGCAGACTCATCCCATTGATTCAGGAGGCTTATAAAGTACATCAGAAGATCCTTTGGGAACAACCATTTGATTTCTGTGGAGGTTCTCATAGGGAAAATAAAAAATTAAAGTACTTTCACCCATATATGACAATGCAATCTCTAACCTAATAAGTTTGGAGTGGTTCATTTCCAATTATACGGGTGCCAAGTTTGTCTAGTAAGTGGTATTTTTTTGGCAAAAATGCATGTACTTTTGGCAAACAGTGCAGACCCAGATCAGACGCTGCATAATGCAGCGTCTGATCTGGGTCTTCACTGTTTGCAAATGTCAAAAAAAAGGGCCGCTCGGCATGTACCTATGGGTTAAAAAAATTTAGGCTGAACAGAATCATATAATTAACAGTATATCGAAATTTAGGGGGGACCAAGTTGAGTTATTTATAGAAAGTTGTTGAGTAAATGGCTGATCTACTTGCAAACAGTGTAGGGGCAGGGCAGTGTAGATTAGCGACAGGACTAATATCCTGTTTTTCAGTTTGGGGATTCTATAAGACCACTTTTGAACAGTCCCAAAGGTGGTTTCTGACCAGAGGACACTAGTTTAAGAAAACACAAAAAGAAAGAATTACTAAAACCTTCTAAATGAGCTTTTTTAAAGCAGGATTAGTCTTTATTTTAGGTTTAAGTCTTAATTTGAGGTTGTCTTAATTTTAGGTTGGAAGTTCTCTGTACTTGTGTTTCAAATCATAAATTATGTGTAGGCTAGTACGGTTTTCTTTGAAAATAAAAGCCTTGCCTCTGGTTGTTTTTATGACATTGTACTTTAAAGTCTAAGAACAACAGCAACAAATGAACACACATTCATGTACTCTCGTCTAAGTCATAGTGATACAGGCTGGATGCTGAACATAAATGGTACTTCACTTACAGATGTCTTTTGCAACTTCAAAACTTCATACCTGAAAACCTGCCAAAATTCATGTAGGCCTTTGTGAAAAAGATAATCAAGTCACACCAGGAGAAAATCTCCAGGCCATCCGATGAAGACACAGACCGGCACTTCTTTTTCCAGGCCCACATTCAGTGAATACCCATTCCAGGGCTCAGGGTTTTGATACATCACTGAGTGTAGCTGCCATTCAGCATGACAGTGTCACCTGTCATCTATTGAAAATGACAGTAACACAAGGCTGGATTTATTTTTCATGTTGCATGGCTTTAATGGTTTCACATGAGCTTAGAGATGTTCTCTTCAAAATAATAGGAGCTTCAGAAAGAAAAAATGTATTTTCAGACGCGTGAACACAGTCACAAGACATAAGTCAATCTGCACATCCACCTTGTCTGTCCTTCAGCAAATACATATTTGCCCTAAATATTCGGACAACTGAACTCCTTGCCACAATTGTTCTAAAATTTGAACAAGTATACAACTTACAACCAGATGTTGTGTGTCAAAGAATAGCAGGAGGAGTGGCAAACAGTGTAGACCCTGATGAGATGCCACATTACGTGGCATCTCATCAGGGTCTACACTGTTTCCTCAGGCCTTTCTGTCATCATACATAGGTATATATACAGTATCTATCCCTGAGCATATGCACAAATTGGCCAGAGTCTTCACTTCGTACAAAATGGTATAAGGTACATTTTCACATGTCTTGCCTTGTTGTATATAATGTCTTTTACAATTAACTGACTGAGCTCATTAAATGTCATAAGAATTTTGAGAAAAAGCCAAAAATTTCTAAGCAAGAAAACATTCAGAGAAAATTAATCAAACTTCAGATGCAAAACATCATAAGTAAAGGTGTCTTACTGTAATTCTTCTAAAATGTTGGTACTTACACCATTTTAGACTTGGGGACAGTAACAAACAGCGGGGGCCAAGATCAAATCTGCAGGATTGATCCTGCAGCATCTGATCAGGACATTCACTATTTACAAAAAAAGTTCAGCCATCTTCAAAATAAATTTCTATAAATAACTCTACCTGGTGCCTCAACTCCTGTCTGGTACTTACATATATGTGAGGAAGATTTTTTTTAGTTTTAACCCATTTAGTACCAGGAACCCCAAAACTGGTACCATGGCAAACAGTGCAGGCCCAGATCAGACGCCGCGGAACGCGGCGTCTGATCAGGGCCTCCACTGTTTGCTAAAAGTCCAGTCATTTCCAAAACAATTTTGAAGAAAATACAACCCGACACCCCTAAATTTTGAAATTGACTCCTGCTATATATAAGGAGGAAGATTTCATTTGGTACAAAAAGGGTTAAAATAAATAAATGTTTCATATTTGGCTGTTCACAGACCTCTGTAACACTTAATATTACTAATTGTATGTTGGTTTTTAAAAAAAAAAATAGAAGTGTCGGAAATTCAAGGCAGTGATCAGGAATCCATACAAGAAACCCACACCTCCCTTCAGAGACACAAAAGGGAAAGAAACACAAACATGAAACCTGCAACCAACCCCTATTCAGCCTTATATATCCTGCTGTTGACGACAACCCCAACCTTAGCAAACAGTGTACATCCAGATCAGATGGCTTCTGAAGATGCCATCTCATTTAGTAAGGCTCTACAATGTCACTCAGTGAATTTAAGTTGGAACGAAAACATTATATTATGTAATCTCTGATTGGCTGATGGGTGTGGCTAATTAAATTATTCAGCAGGATAAGGGTATTAAAGACAATTTGCACAAGCAGGTAAGCTACCCATGATATTAACCCTTGGGCTGCCAAGAAAAACACGATCTGAAAATGTCGTCCACTTATTTTGCATGCGGTTCAAGCCTGGCTTGGGGTCACATGTGAGGCGCCAAGTTCTTCAATGGAAGGTCAGGTGGTTTTTCTCCGGGTACTCGGGTTTTAGCCAACCTTTGATTAAGGAATGGCTCAATTTAAGTGAAGTCATCTTGAAAGGGCAATAAAACCAAAACCAAAGAAAGACCTAGGAGCCTGCTCTTATATGATAGTGGAAAAAAAAGGACAAACATTTATAAGCATCATATTTTGCCATTTACGCCTAATAAGCCTGGCCTTTGAAAGTTAAAACAAGACTTTGCTACATTGTACAGAATGTAATTAATTACACATTTTCTTGTTACTTCAAATGTCTGGGAAATGTTTTGTGATAAACAAAATAGACATAACTTGAGAGAAGAGATGAATTTTTCTAGTAGCAAATTATTTATTTTATACATTAGGGGGAAAGGACAAGAGAAAAAGAACAGATATTTCATGAAAATTGAGCTATTGAACAGCAAAAACTGTAAATTGCCATCACTGGACAGTCAGAGTACAGATATTTCATGAATATAGCAGAACTGAGTAGGGTGTGACTGTGTGAAGGGGGAGAGGGCTAAAATGTAGGGAGACCACCATTTCATGAATATTGCAAGCCTAATGGTACATGGAATATCACAGTATGCAAAAATATCTTAATTGAACACTGTAGGTTAAGATCAATCAGCCTGCACAATGTGCAGGCTGATCTAAACCCATAGTGTTCAAGTGTTCACATTAAGTTTTAACTCTATGGAGCCTAAAACTGGTGCAGGGTGCACAAGCTGCTCTTTAATTTCATTTACAAGATCATTAAGTTAATTGGACTTTTTGGTATCATAAATGGCTGTCACAATTTGCTTTTGTCCAGCAGCTACAGTACAAATATTTGAAGACGTCTCCGTGGTGTAGTGGGTATACGCTACTCACCTTGTAAACCAGGGATCGCAGGATCGATCCCGGGCTTCTCCAGACTTTCGGATGAGTCTTTAAACCGAGGTCCCATCTCCCTATGAACTTAGCTGTTGGTGGGACATAAAACTCAAAACACAAATATTTGAAATATAATGAAGACGCTAATCAGTAGAAACTAGCATCATTAAACAATATTGAATCAGGCACCATTTTCCTTGTGTTGCTCTGAATAATGTAAAACAAACAAAACAAAACAGAAAAGTATTTCTTTTGTCTTAACTGGATAAGTTTATCAAGGTAAATGATAAAACAACAAGAGCATTGACTTTGAAAAAATGCAATATTCCATCAACATTTAGTTAGATTTTCTGAAAAGCCCATAGAACAAGGTAACTATGTATGCTGAGAATTTGATATTGCTGATATGCTGTTTAGTTAGAATGCAAATTGGCCTCAGAACAAAACATCAGACTGTTCATTTCAGTGTGATCTGGTTCTTCACTGGTTTCCCAAGTACAGCACAACCTCATTATAACACTATAAATTGGGTCCAAATCAGAAACCATGTTAGTTAAACAACTGTTGTATTCAAACAAAAATGTGTAGATTATATAGAAAAATGACCATTTATGGTTATTTTTCTATATACCGTATTCGCCCTAATTACCGCACCGTGCGCTTAGTTTTTTCAAAACCATGTCAAAAAGTTACAGTGAAAAATCTACCTAATTAGCGCACACTTGATGCGAAAACAATAGCTTCCGAGATGATGCATACTGATATTTAATGGGACGGAAAAGGATACTAAGCATTGCCTTCACTGTTGAAGAAATAACGGTAAGTTATTTTTATCTATTTACTGTGAGAGCTTCCAGGGGGAGGTTACTGTAAAGTGTGCGATTATGCATTTCATTTTCAAAATTAGCTTAGGTGTGCGCTTATAGGAGCATGTGCGGTAATTAGGGCGAATACGGTAATCTATACATTTTTGGGATCCATCTTGAACCAGTGTTATATTCAAAACCGTGTTATATCAAACAGTGTTATAATGATGTTACAGTGGTGTATCTTTTGTAAATTGAGTTCGGATCACCAGATAAATGAATACACAACTTCAGGGGGAGAGAACTCTCAAAAATATTTCAGTCTCCCTTATCAGTACTTCAATTGGGATGGCTTAACTTTTGTCCTGCTGAATACATTAATTTAGCACACATATTCTGACTATCAACCAGTCAAATTACTTGATTCTATACAGTAGACTCTCGATATCTCAAACTCTGATATCTCAAACAATGACTAACGTCATACTAAATTTTGTGCACTGTTATGTTAGTTTTGCTATATGTTCCTTAGATTTCAACTCCTTTTACCTCAAACTACTATTATCTCAAACCAAATATTCCAGTCCCTTGGACTTTGAGATAATTAGAGTCTATGATATTATGTTCATTTTAATTCATGAACTGCATGACAAACAGTGTAGATCCTGATCATATGGCTTCTTTAGAAGGTAGGGATTGTCGTGAACAGCAGGATAAGCGTTAAAACACCAATAGGACCTTGAATATTTGTTCAAGATAAGGACAATAACTCCAGATGAGAAGGCATACTGAATATACAGTAAAACCTGTCATGATGGCCACCTCTATTGAGCAAGCAACCTGTAGGCAGTAATGTCAGTTTCTAGTGAAAGAATGTTCAGGTTTAGTTCTTATGTATAACTCTGCTCAGGAAATATGTGTTTAGGTAAACTGACAGGATCAACATAACCTAAATAGTGTTGACTGGGCTGTTAAACTCCAAACGAAACCAAACTGAAACCATTCCTGCCTGTATCATTGATACTGCAGCAGAAAACTAAACTAAAATAAATCAGAATTAATTTTTCACCATGAGTGATGGATCATTTCACTTGAAAGCTTTTTATTAGTTATTCATGCCTCTATCAAAATTTTATAAATAAATCAGATAAAAGTTGAAAATTTTATATTTTGCCTCACATAAAAATGATAAGTATAAATGTCCATTTTATGTTAAAACAAAATTTGACCTTTCTGTAAACCATGGCTATCTTGATCACCATGTGTTGAGCAGTAATGGACTGTATTCCCTTTAGATATAAGCAGAATTTGATATGTAAATTAATGCATCTCAAAATAAGTGCCTGAGTATACTGAGCAGCAAAATTTAAGCACTCTGCATGTAGACTGAAACCCAGTCACATAATAAATACAACTGACAGATTTTTGGATGGAAGCTGATTTACTGATTTTTTTTTTTGTGTGTGTGTTTTTTAATTTGGAAACAAGACTAGCCTGCCTGATATGTGCTGTTGACATTTTTTATTTAGTCAGATCTCGAGTAGAATTGAACTTGGCATCTGTGAGCATCCATACTCATATCTTAGTCCACTACATCCTCTTTATAGATTACATTAAGATTGTTAGATAAGGGATCCAAAGCAGAAAATGTGTTAGTTTAAAAGACCATTTAGGGTCATTTTTTTATAATTTGTAGAGTTTTGGGATCTATTTTTAAAATGTGTTATATCCAAAACAGAGTTATAATGAAAACTGTTATAAGGAGGTTCATGTGTATCAGTCCTTTAATGGCATGCATGATGGTTATAGGGGTCTTACAGGCTTGACCTGCTTTGCAACAGGTACCAGGCCCTCCACTGTTTGAGCTCTATGTTTTTACTGTATTCAGGGATTTACATGAAACTTGGATTGATGGAAGATACAGTTGAAATGAAGACAATTACAGTTCTCTATCATGCAAGCTGATCGTCATAGTTCTCTTTTAAATGTCTTTACTCTCCTCTATTGTTTCTTCTGTTTCTTTCTTCTCCCCTTCTCTTCGTTGACATTAATGATCCTCAAATGTTGCTTGTTGTTTTAATAAACCCTAATCAGGGGCATAAATGGGAGAAAATAATTTGTACGCAAAACCGAAGAAAATACTAGAAATAATAATCACCCCCTTAATATGGTTTACCAAATGAGGACCACTCTTTCCTGTAAGTGTGGTCCCCTCTAAAAGAAGGAAAGTATGTTAGCTAAAAAATTATTGTTGTGAATATCCTAGATGCATACATATTTTGCTATTTCTTCTTCTTCTTCTTCTTCTTCTTCTTCCATCTTTTTTTATTTCATCTCCTTCTTCGTCATTTAATTTTTTTACGTTTGTAATGTGTACACAGTTGCATATCTGCATAAAGAATGCTACACTCCTGCCAATTCAAAGGTCAGGTAAGGGAAAGACAACTGTTATAATGTTTCTTTCGTATAGTTGAACTTAACTTTCATTGTGCAGTATAGAAGTCCGGTTTGAGAGATAGGAAAAGGTTATACATTTACCAAGAGAGCCAGAGTTGAAACAGAGAACCAATTTAGAAAATTGTTTGGATTATGGAGAACATTTTGTTTATATTGATTGATAAGAGTAAGGTTTTCAAACTCTGAAGTGGGCTAGTTTACAGTTGGGGAGGCCGAAATTAAAACAAAAGAGCAGATTAAAAATTTATAGGCTCATAAGATTCTTTTCAGCTTTGAAGTAGGTCTGTTTAATAGAAATTTTTACCTTTGAAATTTAAAATAATAGGTTGGGGTTGGGGTTGTTGTGTTCAGCAGGATAAAGGTTATATACTCACCATAGCTTTCTGCTGATTGCAGACATGTGTAGAAGACCTTGAGGACCCATTATGAAAATACGCCTATACAAATGCATTGTAAAATTTACCGCAGAAAAAAGGAAAATTTTAAGATGAAAAATTGTGATATTTTTCTTATTTCTGCTCAAAATATAGATTGTGAGTACCCATTAGAACAGCCTCATCGAGTACCCACAATCTATAATTTGGAGCAGAAATAAGAAAAATGCATTGTTTTGTGCCAGACTTCCTGCATTTAGCCATATCAATCATAGTCACACCATTTCTGATGTTAAACCAGTCAGATTACTTACAAACTAAATGTCAAACAGTGTAGATACTGATCAGATGGCTTCTTCAGAATATTCAGGCTACCTATGGTATAATAAATGGACATTATTTTAAGTTAAAGTCCTAATTTCATTAAAGTTTAAAATGACCCTCAATTCAAACAAAACAAAACCTGAAATCCCCAAACCCTATGAATATTGCCAGCAAGTAAACCTAAGCTTGGCTTTGACCATAGGTGTACTTTGAAAAAGTATCTAGAAATCTGAGAACCAAAAGGTTTGGCATTATTTACATTAAAAGAAAACTGGCCAGAAGTCTGTATGACTCAAGTATCAATAAACTAATTCTGATAGGGAAACTTTGTTTGCACTTAAATTGCTGTGTTTAATCTCTGTCATAAATCCTGTTTTCTCAGACTGGTTTAATTAAAATTTATTGATTCCAGTTAAAAACAGAGCTGGACTGGCTTTAGGATTTTTTAGTTGGTTGCTGAATACAGCAATAAAAGATTTAATTAATATTAAAAACAAGCAGTAATTGTTCTGCGAGTATATACTGTAATGTCTCTAAATGGCTGGACCCTAAACTAACTTCAATAATGCTGCATCCAGTCGGCTTCCGAGGACACTCCCCAAGCTTCCGAGGACACTGTCCAAGCTTCCGAGGACACTATCCAATTCCATACTCTCAAATTTCAAAGTGTCTACATAATTCATGTATCAAACTCTCCAAAATTTAATTATACTATTCATGTAACCTTAAGAGAATTTGTAGCAAAAAAAAAAAAAAAAAAAGACAAAAAAACTGAAAGCTACTTCTTGTGCAACTTCATTGAATCACTGCACACTGCCAAATTAAACTCTTATACTGTGGAATAAATTAAAAATTTATGATTAGCTACACCTCTTCCTGACTTTCAACAAATTAGATTTCTTGATGTAACTTTTCCCTACAAATTCACGAACTGAATGTCAAAAGTGTTGATACTGATCTGAGTGTTTGAGTTTTACGTCCCACCAGCAGCTAAGGTCAAACGGTGACGGGACCTCGGTTTATAGACTCCGAAAGTCTGGAGAAGCCCGCTGGATCGATCCTGCGACCCCTGGTTTACCGGTACAAGGCAAGTAGCGTAACCACTACACCATGGAGGCTTCTAAGATACTGATCTGAAGAAGCCATATTGTCTGTCTCCATTTTCAATATGGGTCTGCACTTAAAGGAAAGAATTTGCTCCTGAGGAGCAAATTCTTTGCTTTAAGAGCAGACCCTTTGTTAAAGAAAAGCAAACAGGAGGAACAAAAAGTTATCTCTCGTGTAAAGATGGCAGAAAATAATGTACCGTTTCCCTGACATTTAAATCACGATATTTAGTCCACACCTCTTCTGAGTTGTGTAAACTAAGTCTCTGTAAACATTTTTGTATTTTTGTTTCTTTATTAGAGAGCAGATTCATTGATATCTTACTTTTTTTATTCAGTCTAGCTGAATTCATCAATTCAACCAATCAAATAACTTGGTATAATGTATACATGCAGTTTGCAGTCTGAATAACAATGTTTATCCTCATCAGATGCCCTAATCATATAGCTGAAGCCATCTGATCTAGATCTACACTGTTTGCAAAGGTAGGTTTTGTTGTGGAACTGTTAATACAAGTAAAAGCTTTCCAAAACAAAGAAGCTTGCTCCCAATCAAAATGTGACTGGCATTAATCCTCTTCCCAGTCAAACTGCTGGTGTGCAAATTTATGTAAAAAATGCTTCACTCATCCTTATCCCAAAACAATATTAGTGACCTGTGAGGGGGTTATAGTAATGCAAAGTTTGAGTCACAAATATAGAATGGTTGTAAATTCTGCTTCAAAGATAGATTGTCGGTGTTTGTAAAAAACACCCCCATTTCAGTTAGTTCAGGTGAGCAGCACTAAGCAAGATTTTCAGTTCTTTTTGTGTCAGTGCTAACAACAAATTGTCAGTGCTCATTAGACCTGCCCCACTGAAGTGGTTGTACACAAGTACAATTTTTTTTATTTTGAGCAAAAAAGATAGTATGCTCTTGTAAACCCTACTTTTGTTAATCATTACAGACGGCCGTAAAAAGTCTCCCTGCCCTACATCATTGTGTAGTTTATATTTTCTTGTCCCTTGGGATCATTGATTCCATTGTGGAATTTTGAAAATATTTGAGGGTCACTGATGAGGCCTAAATGGCCAAAACTAGCTAGTCTGGCCCAGAAAACATGTACACTCCATATTTTACAGTTCTGTGGTGTATTCCTTACTTCCAAAGGATAACCCTTTCTAGAACTTATTTGTTTACTTGATGAAATATTAGCACATACAGGTGCAAGGTTAATTAACCCTTCTCTTGCTGAATATTCATTTAAGCCACACCCATTTCTGTCTATCAACCAATCAAATTACTTGATGTAATTTATTGCTACAAATTCATAAACTGAATGCCAAACAGTGTAGATCCTGATCAGATGGCTACTTCAGAAGCCATCTGATCTGGATCTATACTGTTTGCAAAGATAGGGGTTGTCGTTATGTGTTGTGTAGAGCCTGATCAGATGGCTTCTTCTTCAGAAGCCATCTGATCTGGATCTATACTGTTTGCAAAGATAGGGGTTGTCGTGAACAGCAAGATAAGGGTTAATATTACAGGTCTGAATGAATGATTTAGTTTTTAAGGTAACTGGGCGCTAGAAGAACATTGGGGCTGCCCCTTGATGAGTCCAGGATTAGTTTTCCCACTTAATATTTAAGGGTTTTTGCATGAGGGTGTAATTTCAATTCCGGTACCTGCACCTCTGACCAGTGGAGACAACTTCCTGGACTTCCTGTTCACTTTTCTGTAAGCCCTGTCCCACTGAAAAATGGGTCTACTCTTAAAGGAAAGAATTATGCTCCTCAGGAGCAAATTCTTTCCTTTAAGAGTTGACCCCTATTGACATGGGAGACAAAAATACCTTTGAAGGAGTTGCCTCCCCTGAGGTGTTCCCATTCACCTTAAGTGATTAAATTAGCGTTTTATGTCCAACCAACAACTATGGTCAAAGTGGAGCTGCGACCTTGGTTTAAACACTCATTCCAAACCCTGGAGGAGCTCGGAATCGATCCCACAACCCCTGGTTGCAAGGCAAGTATATTATATTACTAAGCTTATCCACTACTTTTAACCAACTGAAGCAGATCTTGAAAGGGAATTTTTTCATTCTGATGAACAACTAAGTTGATTGCTCTTTAGCTCTCTGTTTTTTTTTTCTTCATTTTTTTTTTTTTCAGTATTATTTTTTTTCTCCAATATTAGTTTTTTTTTTCTCCAATATGAGTTTGTTATCTATCATAAACAGCCATTAAATTGTCACTCCAAAGAATTTGACATATTTGACAGCTGGTTTTGAAAGTGGTACTTCACATTCCAAAGTATACTTGAAATTAAAAACATACTAACATTATTAAATGACCAAGATTGTTTCATGTTAAACACTCTTGTTTAGTGTTCCCACTTAAAATGTACAGGGCAGTGGACTTGTTTACATATAGCTTTAATGTTTAATTGAACCCACATATGCCTGGCATCCCATAAATATGTTCTGTAAAAGGGTTATCCTTTGGAAGCAAGGAATTCACCACAGAAATGTACACGTTTTCTGGGCCAAACTAGCTAGTTTTGGCCAATTAGGCCTCATCATTGACCCTCGAGTATTTTCAAAATTCCACAATGGAATCATTATTATGATCCCAAAAAACTACACTATGATGTAGTTAAAGCATTACGAAAACACGGCTATATAATTTAGACCCCTCAAACCCCACTTTTATATAATTAAACTGGGGTTTATGGGGTATACATTATTGTTATAATTTCTGTTCAAAACATAGATTGTGGGTACTTGTTAGTACTTGTTCTAACGAGTATCAACAATCTATGATTAGAGCAGATATATGAAAAATATCAGAAATTTTTGTCAGAAAATTTTCATTTTTGGTGGCAAAATTCTCAGTATATTTGAATGGGGGGTTTTGAGTTCAACAGCTCTGTCAACACCATTTAGGTCATTTCCGCTCAGGTCAGTTTATCTGGGACCATACTTTTCCTGGTCAGGCTTATACAGTCAACCTTCTTTATACTGACATTCGTTATAATGACAAAACTCATTATAACGACAATTTCTGTTGAAAAAATGCTTTGCTCAAGCTTAATTAGCCTTGGTTCCAATCGGTGGGCTTCCTTTCAGTAGGAAATGCATGTATCAAATCCTTGGCCATGAAAGAATCTTCAAGATACAACTGTTGCAGATATTTGTTAGAATCGCCTCAATGAGGCGATTCTAACAAATGTCTATAACATTTACTTCATTTCTTGGAGTAAATAAAGATGAGAAGGCCCTTAATTTTCTGTCATACATAATCCTAACTGGGATTCTTTATAACGGCAAATTTCTTATAACAGCACCATATTGGGCAACAAATACTGCCATTATAACGAGGGTCCTCTGTACATTGGTTACAATGAACATTATTTTGCCAGAAACTGACATTGTTACTGCCCTTAGGGACAGAAGGAGTATACAAAAAATCTCAGAAAGAATATTGTCATCCCTCAGGTATCAAACCTCCAACCTCCTGCTCATCAGTCAGATACACATCTGGGTCCGGTAAGTGTTCAAAGCATCGTTAGCTTTACAAGCTCATTAGTCGTCAAATTGTTAACTGTTCTAGCAGGTACAGTATCTATAATTCTGGTATTTTTACTGAAAAAATGTGAGCAGCTGTCAGCTTCTCTGAGGCCAGTTCATACAGGGGATGTTAAAAAAACAGTGTAGCCCCAAATTATGCACTGCAAAAGGCGGCCTTTGTCCAGGGTCAACACTGCTTCAATACTAGTATAATAAGTAATGCAAACAAATACCCATCAAATTCGTAATGGAACTGGCCAAACTCCCTATTGGTTTCATTGGGAGACAGGGCCTGTGATGTCATTTCATCTCAATAACGGGTAAAAGTCCCACAAAATTGGAAGCAACGTCTCCAAAATGACTTCTACAGTGTTGACGGGGACGGTAAACCTGAACATAAACAAAACAAAACATATAAAGGAAAACTGTGGATAGGTAAACTCACCGGCACAAAAATGACCTAAAGTAGTGTTGACTGGGCCGTTAAACTGAAATACAAACAAACATTGACATAACAATTGTGAATTAACTGCTGAGCAGACTTATTACATGAAATGCAAACCTTATTTTCTATGCAAAATAATTAAAAAAAAATAATATTGAAATTTGTTCTAAAAATTCATTCTTTGGTGCTGAAAGAGTTACATCAAATGTTCTGTTTGTCATTTATGGGTGAAATAAAATAAAATAAATCTAGGGGCAAATGACAAAGGACCACAACAACTAAATTAGGTCAAGCAGAAATGTATCAAATGAAAATGTATGTCAGATGTGGAATTCAAATTTATTTGATTTACTTTTCATGTTTAGTGTCATCTTCAACCCATTTTGTATGGGAAACACCGGAATGGGATATTGGCAAACCGTGCAGCCCAGAAGCCGCAGAACACAACATCTGATCTGTGTCCATAGCAACAGATAAGTTGTGTATTTTGTGATAACTAAAGGATAGTTTTTGTCAGTTCTCCGTTATGTTGTGGGTATTCAATAGAACCGCCTCGATGAGGCGGTTCTAATGAATACCCACAACATAAGTTTCTATGCAGAAATAAGGAAAACTTTCCTTCAATTATCGCAAAATATGCACCTTAACTGTTGCTGTATAGGTCTACACTGTTTGCAAATAGTTTAGCCATTTTTTCAAATAAATTTTAAATATTTGTTCATACTAATTTATTTTAGTTCGATTCAAGCTTAAGGAATCACTCTCGAACACTTCTCCTGGGTGCTTTCTGAAACTTTGGTTTTTACACCTGGATAAAGATATTGGTAAGTATTTTGTGATAACTGAAGGATAGTTTTTGTCAATTCTCCATAAAAACCTATGTAATGGGTATTCATTAGAACCACCTCAGTGAGGCAGTTCTAATGAGTACCCACAACATAGGTCTATATGGAGAAATAAGGAAAACTATCCTTCAATTATCACAAAATACTGACCTTATCTGTTGCAATGTAAAAGGGTGATAGCCTTAAGTTTTGAAATGGACTCGTAATATATTTTTTTAGGGGGAGATTCCATACAGTACAAAATGGGTTAAACTTTAACTTAAGAGATAAATTAATATGAATAAAATTAAAAATGAAAACCACTGTGTGTCACTACCATATATACATAAAAAGACACAAACTTTAACCAATATTACTTTTTATCCTGAAAGTTGAAGCCAATTTACAGCTTGCTGTTCCCGACAACCCCTATCTTTGCAAACAGTGTAGATCCAGATCAGAAGCCATCTGATCAGGATTTGCACTGTTTGACATTCAATTTTTGAATTTGTAGCAATAAATTACATCAAGTAATTTGATTGGTTGATAGACGGAAATGGGTGTGGCTTAAATGAATATTCAGCAAGATAAGAGTTAACTTCAACAAACAACAGAACATAGGCAAATAGTACAGACCCAGATCAGTCACAGCATGACGTGGCTGACATCTGATCAGGATATCATCACGATAACATATGTCCGTGAAACAAAGACCCCTCTAAACCCCAATTTATATAGGCAAAAGTGGGGTTCGCAGGGGTATAAATTATCTGCCTAATTTTTGCTCAAAACATAGATTGTAGGTACTCGATAGAACTGCCTCATTGAGGCGGTTCTACCGAGCGTCCACAATCTATGTTGAAAGCAGAAATAAGAAGTGTTATCATTTTACCTAAAATTTATCATTTCTGACACCATGTTGGACGCCATTGTTTCACACAGACCTTTTTTCTAATGACACTATTAAAAATTTTGCTAACAGGATTTCCAATCAGAAATGGAATAAAAAAGTAAAATAGACCTGACACCCTTTAAATGACAAATGGACTTGTCCAACACATAGCAGTAGAAGAGTCCACCCACATGCAATGGGTTAAAAATATCATTTTCAGAGCCATATGTAAAATATCCGCATCTCAATGACTTTAGTGTTATTTCCTGATGACAAACAAACAAACAAAAGCAAGCCTGAACATAGACTCAATTAGCGATAAAATCTTATGGAAAGCCAATGTGATGCTGTACTGCGATGATCCGGTGTGGGGTCAGAACTTTCTGTCGGGATAGATTCTTTTTCTTGCAAACTTTTCATTTCTGAGTGTGGAAGTTTAATTATGCAGTCATTTAGGTTCCTGAAGTCCACCATACAGTGAAACGATTTAAATGAGACGTTAACTGCGACATTATGATGTTCTGTGACATCAACCTCAATTTACAAGGCATATGTGACACCCTATACAACCAGTGCACATCAAACACTTCAGAATTCTTGTACAGTAAAATCCCTATATTAAGACCACTTTGGGACTGTTCAAAAGTGGTCTTTTAAGACCACTTTTGAACAGACCCAAATGTGGTCTACCAATACAGCACACTTGATGTAGAAAACACAAAGAAAATGCACCTGAACCCTCCTTCTAAATACGCTTTTAAAAGCAAAATTTGTCTTAATTTTAGGTGGTCTATTAGCCAGATTTCACTGTATTTTATTCGATCATGATAGCATGGATAACCTAGGAAAGATAAGAATTTCCATCCCATGCTTACAATCCAGGGTTTCCTTATCTGGAATGCATGAAAAATATATCCTGGTTCGTATATTCATAAATCATTTTTTGTATGTGTGCATAATTTCAGGATATTTACCTTAAACCCCAGAAACAAAACAAATTAATTTTAAAAAGTACAAAGGAAAAACTACGGAAAGTTGGTTACCACCTACAAGGAAATAAATTTATCTTAATGTTGAGAAAAATGAAATATACATGACTTCTGTTGAAGATTGACATAAGAAAAGGTGAGAAAAATTTCCTCAAAGTGAATTTAAGACACGGTTAAAAGAAAAAAGAATTTTAATAAAATATGGATGTGCTTCTGAAGACTGTAAAATTCAGCTATTAAGACCAGCTAAAATTAAGACTAATTATGTTATTAAAAGTAACATAAAATTCCTATATTCCTTTGGGACTGTTCAAAAGTGGTCTTTTAGATCTGGGACTGCACTGTTTGCCAGGGTACCTGTTTTGGGGTTTCCTGTACCAAATGGGTTAAGAAGGCCCATTAGTCTTTCCTATTTCTATATCTGTTATTAAGACCACCCCATCAATGTGACCATTTCTGGGCCCAAAGGTGGTCTTAATATAGAAGAGCATCATCATAATTACATAGGGCTTGAAGCCAGAAAATCCAATCAAAGTACTGACAATACTGGTGGGTTGATTATGTAGTTTTGGCTGAATTAAAAAAATGGTCCTAAATCTGAACTATAAGAAGGCCCTAATATATTCTTAGATACCTGTACCTTTGGCAAAGTGTAGACCTGATCAGATGCCATCTGATCAGGAACAACACAGTTTTTAATGCAGTTTGTGGAGTTTGTGGTTAAATGAATACATGATATCATGTATTTTGAATGGTGAATAGTCAGAAATGTAGTGCAGCTAAATTAATTTATTCAGCAGGATAAGGGATAAACTGAACAGAATTTCCCACACTATATACAGCAGAAGTCCATTTTAAAATTTAGGGGTGTCATTTGCTGACTTACTTAATCTATTGCATGTGGGAAACCCCTTAAGGGGTACCTTGGCATTATAGTGCAGGCCCAGATCAGACGCTGCAGAACACGGAGTCTGATCAGGGCCTGCACTATTTGCTAACAGAATTTTCTGTCAAAAATATGATAGAATCCAAAATATAGCAGTGGACGAGTCCACTTAAGTATACATACTGGGTTAAAGCAATTTATTTATATATTGCCTAGCTAGTTGAACTTATTGCAAACAGTGATTAGGTCCAGATCAGAGCCCTGATCTCTGGTACTGCACTGTTTGCCATCACACCCATTTTGTGTTTCCAATCTGAAATGGTTAAAGGACACTGCCTTAAAATGTGATGGCTGACAATATCAACCTTGTAGTACAAATTCAACATGAAGCCATTTCTTAATTGCATAGCTGGTCTGAACTGGTCTCTCTTGGGATCTGAGTGAGTATGCTGCCCTTTTGTTTAATGATGTATTCACTTCAGAATTTTTATTTTTCATCATAGATTAATAAGTACAATATGATCATGTGGGGGTTCAACAATAAAAAGAGAGGGCAAAAGCATGAGAAACAATCAACATTGGCCCCTTTTTAA
The DNA here is from genome assembly GCA_963580285.1 of Lucinisca nassula. NCBI lineage: Eukaryota > Metazoa > Mollusca > Bivalvia > Lucinida > Lucinidae > Lucinisca > Lucinisca nassula. The sequence goes on along the minus strand of OY757014.1, from coordinate 111,448,699 downwards.
CACTATTCATTATAACACCACCTCTGTCATGATTTCGTCGGCCTCGATAGCTCAGTTGGATGCGCGTCTTGCGATCAGGAGGATGCGGGTTCGATACCGTGCCGCGGTCGGCAACATAATCTTTTGTGGTGATTGATCATGAAATCTTTTCTACGGTCATTCTCTTCCTTCCACTGATTCAAGAAGGGCAGTAGTCAGTTTCTGGCGAAAGAATATGCACTGTACTGGTTAAGAGCTTACGTATAAGCCTCCCAGGAAAAGTGTGGATAGGTAAACTGACCGGCTCAAAAATGACCTATAATAGTGTTGACTGGGCCGTTAAACTCCAAAACAAACCAAAACCAAAATATGTCCAAAAAAACATATTCAAACAAAACAAAATGGTATATCATTATATAAGCAAACAAAAACATACTGGGTCCAAAAATGGTTTCTACAGTAGACTACTGGATCAAAAAAAAATGGTGTATTCAAACTAAAATGCTCACAGTGGCTCCAAAATCATGTATCATTTCAAACAAAAATGCTGTGGATCCAAATCTAAACAAAACTGCTTGGAATCCATTTTACCCTTCTCTTGCTGAATATTCATTAAAGCCACATCCATTTCTGTCTATCAACCAATCAAAAAAGTTGATGTAATTTATTGCTACATGCCAAACAGTGTAGATCCTGATCAGATGGCTTCTTCAGAAGCCATCTGATCTGGATCTACAGTGTTTGCAAAGATAGGGGTTGTGGTGAACAGCATGACAAGGGTTAAATGCTGTATGACTGCAAACAAAATGCAGTATGTGGATTCAAAATGTAACAATAATGTATTCAAACAAAAATGTTAATTTAATTAAGATTTATGATAAAGAAAAATGACCATATGGTCAATTTGCATTACTATAAACACTCATTGGCTATTTTCATAAATAAGCATTGCCTAGATTTCCTACAGATCAGTGATAGTCACATGGACATCAGCACTGAAGAGCTTCTGTGCTTAGTTACTTTGGGTTGAGTAATCAACAGTCGACCCAAAAAGAGGTATAAACATAAAGAACTTCCCCACCCATTGGTTTCGGAAGCAGTATTTACATCACCCGCTGATAGATCAGGATCAAAATTAAGACTCTTTTCTGCCAAATTTCATATAATGTTCACATGAAATAATGCTGCTTTATGATCATTTTACAACTTGGGTAGGCAAAGAATGGCTGGTTTTCATTTGGGCAGGTACAGTTTAATTTGAAAAACTGTAAATTCAAATAAAATGATTTTTTATAGTATCAGTGTTGTAGCTTTATTAATAAAATTTGGATGCCATATTAATTTAACTGTTAACGTAAATGTTAAAATGAGGTTTTTGGGGCATTAACTCCAACGGTTACCCTAAACTTTTAATGAATACTGTATGCGAGAAAAATATAAAATTAAGGGGAATGGGAACACCTTCAGGGGAGGCAACTCATGCAAATGTATTTTTGTCTCCTATGTCAATAGGGGTCAACTTTTGTGATATTTTTCTTATTTCAGCCCAAAATATAGATTGTGGGTACTCGTTAGAACCACCTCATTGAGGCCAACAATCCATATTTTGTAGCAGAAATAAGAACAATAAGGTTTACCCCTGTAAAACCCCAGTTTAATTATAAAAAAGTAAGGGTTCAAGGGGATCAAAATTATGAATATAGACCTGTTTTCGTAGTGAGATCTTCTGGATATCATTAGGGCTGGACTGGGGTTATGATTTTGACAGTTTGCATCAGAAGATCATGGTTTGCTAAGCTCATTACAGTTTTTTTCTCATATTATCTAAATTACCACAACCTCTTTATAAATCTTTTCATTATGACATGTTTTTGGAACATGTTTGAAAGATGGATTTCAAAAATGTTTTATGTTATACAGAAAAATGACCATTAATGGTCATTTTTCTGTATGAGTCTATATATTTTTATTTGTTATGACATGGTTATTTAACAAACATGGTTTCTGCTCTGGATCCAAGCAGTTAGTGTCATAAAGATGGATCCAAGCAGTTTAGTGTCATAAAGAGATTTGTTTGTATTGCTATCTTATAATGAGTTAGCTGAAGCCCAGCCCCACTTGGATCTGACATTGTGAGGTTTTATTGTAGACCCAGTTATTTCATTTTGTTCTTTTATTTCAAATCTTCCCCTTTGGCTGGTGGGAGAGACTGTAATGTACACTACTGTAAAAATCCTCAAAATACCTGGGACACCTTGAGGACTTGCTGTATTAGTCTCCTAAAAATTTAACAAATTTGTTTCATGATCCAGCAAGGAGTCCAAAAGGTGCAGATGGAATGGCAAACAGTGTAGATGTAGACCCTGATCAGACTGCTCCTTCTGCACTGTTTAGTTTATTATGGGCCTATTTGTCCCAATACTTAGGATAATTACTATAAGAAGGCAGGCCTGTCTGACTGGCAATCAGGAGGTGGCAGGTTCGAAACCTGCTGGGTCGACAAGGTTCTTTAGTGGAGATTGATCATAAAATCTTTTCTACTGCTATTCTGTACGTCCCTTCTGCCGATTCAAGAGGGGCAGTTGTCAGTTTCTGATGAAAGAATGTGCACTGTACTGCTAAACCGTTTATGTATATTTAGCCAGACTGGTTTAAGGTCACCTGATCAGCTTGATATGACCTAAATTGTGTTGACTGGATCATTAAGCTTCAAAGAAACAAAATTGCTGCCATTTTCTACAAAGAGACACCTTCTTGTACTTCTTGCATGCTTTCCCTATAAATTTGAGATCATACTCCAAAAAAAAAAAGGGTTCTCCCTTTAAAGGAAAGAATTTGCTCCTTTTTGCAAATGCTTTTCTTTCTTGATCAGGCAGCCAAAAATATTTTGAAAGTGTTGCTGTCCCTAAATATTTGTCCAGTCCCCTGAATACACCTGGCAGATTTTTTTTGGCCATATTTCAAAGGGAGACAACTATTGGGACTTCCTGTTTGCTTTTCTTTGAACTGTGTCCAATCAAAAAAGGGATCTATTCTTAAAGGAAAGAGTTTGCTCCTCAGGAGCAAATTCTTTCCTTTAAGAGTTGATCCCTATTGACATGGGAGACAAAAATACTTTTGAAGGAGTTACCTCCCCTGAAGATGTATCCATTCCCCTTAAGCAATTTCACTTTTTGCCAAAGACATGCTAGAATGGACTAAAAAGGTAAAATAAATCATTGCAGAAAAACCTATAAAATTCTAAATTTCCGGCAATATTGACTTTTCACACGAAGTACGGTCTACTGTGATCTTAAGGACCTCAGGACATCCACACGCAAAACCAAATGAAACTAGAATAAATAGATTTGAGGTTTTACTATTTCTTTTTCTTATGATATTGGGAAAAAAGCCGTTACTTCATTGATTTTTCTGTCATAAAACCTTTTTCACAATATAAATGAGTAAAAATTGCGGCTTAGAACCTTCAGCAAGTATTGCCTCTAAATTCAGGCTATAAGACAGAAATGACCAGGCACTCTGAATATTTTATGATTTTGCTGGTAATAAAAATGTGAAATTACATTTATAACATGTTTCCAATATTAATTTCGGTTGTGTAGACGATTTCTTACGATAGGAAGATGATGTTTAATATTTAAATGGTACTAAATTTCGATGGAGTCACTGTATGTAGATGGGATATATCAATATATCATGCCTCTGGGGCTGATATATGCCTTTGAAATATTTATTCACTAGACAGACTGTTTTTAGACATTGCCAGAACAAAAATAATAGTCTTCCAAATAAGAACATCACATACAAGGCTCTAGCCCTTATACAAACTCATCATGCTAACAAATTAACACCTTTGTAAATCCCTTTGCAGCAAAGAGTGGGGATTACCTTGACTTTAATTATTCTTATCTCGTCTGTTTTTGAAGAAAAACTTTGGAATTATTATCGTCACTCCAGCGTCTACGGCAACCGTTGTCGTCATCGTTGGCGTTCCAAAAAAAAATAAATAAATAAATAAATAAATAACCTTGGCTATAAATTTGAAAGTATTTGATCTGGCGTCACATACCATCACAAGAGCTATACTCTGCCCAAGGGCCATAACTGTATGATGATTGTTGATTTTGGCTGAATTATCTCCCCTTTTCTATATTTTTTTCCTTTTCTGAAACACATTTTTTTCCCTATCATTTCAATACTATTTATAACAGAGCCTTCATCTTCCCATTGATACCAAACTTTTTGACCTGTGGCCTTGACCTTTGAACTTGTACCTATTTTTCGAAAAATTAACCAAAACTTCAACCATGATCATATTTCCAAAACTATTTGGCCTAGCTTCATGAAACTTCACACACATACTCACCATCACAAGAGTTGTATTCTTTCCAAGTGCCACAACTCTGTCATTCAATTTGACTGAATTATCTCAACTTTTTTTCTCCTTTTTATTTAAAGAAAAAAGTTTTTCTCTTTCATTTGATACCACTAACAATACAGCCTTCAAACTTCGCATAGATGTTTCTTGGGACAAGACATTTTCATCGATATCAAGTTTTTGGTCTGTGGCCTTGACCTTTCAACTTTGCCCTTTTTTCGAAAATGGAACTAAAACCTTTATAACCTTGGCCATATTTCCAAATATATTTGCCCTAGCCTCACGAAACTTGACCGAATATGTTTGAGCACAAGAGCTACATTCTTACCAAGTTCTATAACTATAAGAATATCATATGTTCTGCACGTCCACTCATGGTGCTCTAGATATCTGTGAAGTTTCATGAAAATATCTGAAAGTGAGCGGACACGAAACTATGATAGAAATGGCTATGTTCAATGTTCAAAGGGCAAAAACTCCAAAAGTAGGAAAATCAGTGTTATCGTTTATTTGTTCTGCACGTCGTCTCATAGAGCGTTTCGTGAAAATATCTCAAATAGTATCAGCGTTATGAAGCGGACACGAAACTATGAGACGCTGACGTACACCTAAAATTTCGGAAGGTATAACATGATACCCCGCCACGTTTCTAGTGGCGGGGCATAAAATCAGAAAGTCAAAGTGCACCATCCTTTTAATGATTTAGATCATTTGGCAGAAAGATTTTTATAATGTTGAAATGTACTTTTCAGTGTATTTTCCAGCGACTTTTAAAAAGAAAAGAAATATTTATTGCAATTTTCAAAGCTTTTAGAAACATTCTAACTGTCGTGAAATCATAAATTTATTTTATAAAGGAAATTTTTTTATGAAGTTTAAAAAAAAATGATTCATTTATGTGAACTTTATACAATTTTAATACCATGGTCTCATAAAATTTGAAATATAAAATATAATATGAACTTTAAGTATGTAAATATCTATCTTAAAAGCAGCATAATTTTAGTAGAAATGAAGAGTTTTAGGGTCAATGAATTTCATTTCTACCACTCTAGGCTACTTTTTCAAAACATTTCATTTATTATTTAGATTTAATGTTGATTTTAAATTGTCTACTGTTTGTTAGTTTACGCATGAGTGTAACCAAAACTATTGAAATCAGATAGGGGCTAGTTTTAACATTCTTATGTTTGATAAGGCATAAAAATATTCAAAATTTGACATTTACCACAATTTAAATGTTTAAACTGAAAACATTAAAGGAAAAGAAATGAAAATTGAATTTTAAAGTACAGTTGTCAGAGTTGGCTGGTTGAAGCTGAGCCATCATTGTTTTCATCAGACTGATTTCTAACATACATGGGCGGGGAGGGTGTGGCTACCCATAACCCTTTAAGTACCACATAGAATCTTCCTCCTTATATATAGCAGGAGTCCATTCCAAAATTTAGGGGTGACAGGTTGTGTTTCTATCAAAAAGTATTTGGAAAATGACTGAACGTTTAGCAAACAGTGGAGGCCCTGATCAGACGCCACGTTCTGCGGCGTCTGATCTGGGTCTGCACTGTTTGCCAGGGTACCCGTTTTGGGGTTTCTGGTACTAAATTGGTTAAACCAAGCAGTGTATATTTCCCACATTGCGTTTGATCCTACTTAATGACCCAACTTCTTTCTTATGAATGTTTTCATTGCTCTTAAAGGAACTCATTTTTGATTTTTATTTATATATCTTCACCTAAGTAAATGCAATGGGCATCAACCTCATCACGAACGCACGCCTATACAGTGATAGAACCCCGATTTTATATAAATAAAACTGGGGTTTACAGGGATAAATCTTATAAATCTTTTCTTATTTCTGCTCTAAAATATAGTCTGTGGTTACTCGTTAGAACCACCTCGATCTCGACATAAAAATCTATATTAATTATTATTATAGGATAGTATATCTTTCCTAAAAAAAAAACCTTGGTACTGGCCCCTGTGGCCTCGATGAGGCGGTTATAACGTGTACCCACAATCTATATTTTGTGCAGAAATAATTAAAATCTCACAATACAGTAAAATTCCTATATTAAGACCACCTTTGGGACCACCATCGAGTCTCAAAGGTGGTCCCTGACCAGAGGACATTGTGTTCAGAAAGCATGAAACAAGAATAACTGCACCCTTCTAAATAAGCTTTTTAAAGCAGAACTAGTCTTAATTTTAGGTAGTCTTAATAGCGGAATTTCACTGTATTTCATTGGTGCAGTTGTAAACACTTGACTCGTGATAGAGGGATTCCGGGTACGAGTCCCACGCTAGGCATCAATTGCGTTGTGTCCTTGAGCAAGACACTTTACTAATATCGCTTAGTAATGGTTGCTACCCAGAAATTAATATGTTATTAATCAAGTAATTTCGTATTGGCCCAGGTACAGGTCCGAGGTCTGCTGCATTAGCCCGAGGCCGAACGCCGAGGGCTAATGCAGCTGACCGAGGACCTGTAACTCAATGCGAAATTACTTGATCAATGACAATTTTATTAATTGACACAATTTAAAAAATCATGATTATTGATTTTTTTGACCTCACTTGACCTCAGTTAATATTGGTAGACCTGGTGTTAATACGGATGACCTCCGATCAATACAGGCTAGTCAATTAATAACAAATATTATGGACTGATTTGACTTATTCAGTATTAGAAGATTCATGTCGATAGATACAGATATCTACACAAACAACTAGATCCAGATAATGATCGGTCTCATCAGGACCAACACTATTGTCATTCTGTGTGTGTCTGTGTGTGTGTTTGAGTTTTACGTCCCATCAACAACTAAGGTCATATGGAGAAGAGATTGAAAGATTCATCTGGAGAAGCCCGGAATCGATCTCACAACCCCTGGTTTGCGAGGGGAGTAGCTTATCCACTGCACCGCGAGGGCTTCTAATTGTCATTCTGCTACAAGAGTGGACGTGCTTGACTTTGAGTTTCTGAAAAAAAAATAAAATAAAAAAAATGCATATTTTTGTCATTATTTAACATTTCTAGGTAGAATTTGTCAAAATAAATGCAAAATTATAAACTTCGATAATTTTGCTTTAAGATAAAGATGGGAGGATATGCTTCAGAAACTTATAAATGAAATGGTTGACGATCATTCAGAATCTTAGATAGCATTCCAGATCATGGTCTGTACGAAAATTGACTTGAGCGATGGTACCTGTTCCCTAAAATGGCAATCTTGGTCTGCTATAGATTTACCCGTTTGAGCCGATGATTCATGAGCTGTTGTACAGAAATAGGTAAATATTCGTTTCGACTTAAAAAAAGGAGGGCAACGCGATCAACTTCATAATCATAACTTAGAGCAATAATTACAAGAGCGATCACCAGTGGTAGATAAAATGAAATGTTTTCGATCTTATTTTCTCAACTATACCAGTACCAAGCTGTTTCATTCATGAACATATGGAGCTAGATGATTAAAAACAAAATCAACCAAATAAAAAAAAACTATTTTTTTTTTTTTTTTTGTTTAATTTCAGCAAACTCAGGAGAAAAGGCCAATTATCACATAGATCCTTTGCTGAACAGGTAGTAGCTTCCTGCAAGAATTCATGCCTTTAGCCCCAACAGTTATCTGCGCACGCGCATTTTAACCCATATATGGTACGATGGAATAATCCACCTAATGAGTTTGGAGTGGTCCATTTCCAATTATAGGGGTGTCAGGTTTGTTTTGTGCGCAGTAAGTGTTACAAAAATGTACTTACTTTAAGCAAACAGTGTAGACTCAGATCAGACGCCGCAGAACGCGGCGTCTGATCTGGGTCTACACTATTTGCCAATGACCCCAAAAAAGGGCCGCTAAGACATATCTGGGTTAAGAACATAAAACGGGAAATGCTAAAGGGGTGGTTACAGATATTTGCGATATATGAACCACACAGGCTGATCTGAATATACGTTTGTCACTAGAAGCATAATGAAACTGCAAAGGCTCTTGTCGTACATACCGATTCCACACTTGTCATCTTATACCAACTTATACCGCTCCCCGCACTATGAGCTTGTTTTGTTTTGTTTTGTTTTGTTTTGTTTGGATTGATGTTTAATCTCACCATCAACACTATTCAGGTCATTTTGGAGACATTGCTTCCAGTTTTGTGGGACTTTTACCTGCCATTGAGATGAATCCCAAGCCATGCCGCCCAGTGAAACCAAAATTGTTTATGTGCATTGGCCGGTCTGACTCGCACCACATTCTGTGACCGAGCCAGCATTTCTTTGCTTTCTACTAAAATGGAGATTGGTCAGCTTCAACAACTTCAGTGTTTTGCAAGCTAACTTACAATCGAACTTCAATGGCTCGAACACATTTTGGACCATGAAAATTTGTTCAAGATAGGGGTTTGGAGACAGAATGGAGATTATTTATGCCGGATGTCTTCTCGATTCTTTATAAATAAAAGGTATGGTAGGTTGATTCATTATGAGTGCACACCACATATGTACTTTTAAAGATACAATGTAAATAGAGAAAAACCAGTGCTTCAGCTGAAGTGCACGACCCGCCGGATGCTTTTAGCTTTATGAGTGTTACCATATATGGGTATGGCGGCCATTTTGGTCATGTGACCTGGACATAAAACGGTTCCCCCAATAAATGCGCCTTATCGTAAGGAGCAAAAATATATCTTATACTTTAGTACTGTATTCTGAATCGTTTGCAGGATAAAATCCAACACAAAAGCATGTGTCAAAGTTTGACCTAGGCACAAAGAAGGTCAAGGTCAACCCAGGGTCACCATTTTAGCAATTTATGATGGGCCTACGTTCCAGATGCTATTTATCAAGTTTCGTTGAAATCTGCACAGTGGTTCTGGAGAAGACTATTTTTGAAGGGTTTTTACCAAATATTGCTTGGCGGCCATTTTGGTCATGTGACCTGGACCCCATGAGGAAATTTTGGTTTCCCCCATCCCGTAGAGGCTCCATATGAAATTTGACTTCAATCGGCCCAACGATTTCCGAGGAGAAGCAGTTCGAAAATTTTCACATTTTTCGCCTCGGCGAGGCTGTACTAAATGGAATGTAATATTTCGCAAGTTCATTGATAAGATCTCATTGATATTTATCAGTATGCCAAAAATTGTTTAAATATTCCAAGCGGTTAAGTCATTATCACCAATTTTCACAAACGGGTTACGGACGGACAGATAGACAGACCATATATGGCTTGGCGGCCATTTTGGTCATGTGTCCTGGACCCCATGAGCAATTTTTGGTTTCCCCCATCCCATAGAGGCTCCATATGAAATTTGATTTCAATCGGCCCAACGGTTTCCGAGGAGAAGCAGTTCGAAAATTTTCACATATTTCGCCTCGGCGAAGCTATACCAAATGGAATGTAATATTTCGCAAGTTCATTGGTTAGATCTCATTGGTATCTATCAGTATGCCAAAAATTGTTTAAATATTCCAAGCGGTTCAGTCACTATCACCAATTTTCACAAACGGGTTACGGACGGACAGACAGACAAACCATATATGGCTTGGCGGCCATTTTGGTCATGTGACCTTGACCCCATGATCAAATTTTGGTTTCCCCCAGCCCATAGAGGCTCCATATGAAATTTGACGTCAATCGGCCCAACGGTTTCCGAGGAGAAGCAGTTCAAAAATGTTCGAAAATTTTCACATTTTTCGCCTCGGCGAGGCTATACTAAATGGAATGTAATATTTCGTAAGTTCATTGGTTAGATCTCATTGATATCTATCAGTATGCCAAAAATTGTTTAACTATTCCAAGCGGTTAAGTCACTATCACTAATTTTCACAAACGGGTTACGGACGGACCCAAAGAAGGTCAAGGTCAACCCAGGGTCACCATTTTAGCAATTTATTATAGGCCTACATCCCAGATGCTATTTATCAAGTTTCGTGGAAATCTGCCCAGTGGTTCTGGAGAAGACTATTTTTGAAGGGTTTTTACCATATATGGCTTGGCGGCCATTTTGGTCATGTGACCTGGACCCCATGAGCAATTTTTGGTTTCCCTATCCCATAGAGGCTCTATATGAAATTGGACTTCAATCGGCCCAACGGTTTCCGAGGAGAAGCAGTTCGAAAATTTTCACATTTTTCGCCTCGGCGAGGCTGTACTAAATGGAATGTAATATTTCGCAAGTTCATTGGTTAGATCTCATTGATATCTATCAGTATGCCAAAAATTGTTTAAATATTCCAAGCGGTTAAGTCACTATCACCAATTTTCACTTACGGGTTACGGACGGACAGACAGACAAACCATATATGGCTTGGCGGCCATTTTGGTCATGTGACCTTGACCCCATGAGCAAATTTTGGTTTCCCCCATCCCATAGAGGCTCCATATGAAATTTGACTTCAATCGGCCCAACGGTTTCCGAGGAGAAGCAGTTCAAAAATGTTCGAAAATTTTCACATTTTTCGCCTCGGCGAGGCTATACTAAATGGAATGTAATATTTCGTAAGTTCATTGGTTAGATCTCATTTATATCTATCAGTATGCCAAAAATTGTTTAAATATTCCAAGCGGTTAAGTCACTATCACCAATTTTCACAAACGGGTTACGGACGGACAGACAGAATGACAGACTGACAGAATGACAGACTGACAGAATGACAGAATGACACGGTGATTTTAGGGCACTCTTAGAAAAAACCGACTTCAGTCGGTTGCTTTTTCTGCGGGTCGTGCAATCTCCCCAAATTATCCCGAATATATTGATGAAACTCAAGAACGAATTTGAATCAGCCGCTGTAAACAAACTAGCCGTGGCCGAGTCATTGAACTACGAGTTACTGGTGTTGCTGATATAAAAATGGTAAAAATATGCATTAGAAGCTTTCCGTTTCAGTTTCCTTTAGAGAAACATACGGTAAACAGGATGTCAAATGTGATATTAAAAACATTATCCTACTGAACAGATAAATTTAGCCACACCCATTGCTGACTTTCAACCAATCAAATAACTTGATATAATGTATTCGCTCAGTTCACAAACTGCATGACAAACAGCGTAGAATCTGATCAGTTCTGAATCTACACTGTTTGCAAAGGTAGGGGTTGTCTGTTCAGCAAGATAAGTTTACAGACGCCGGCCTCGATAGCTCAGTCGGAAGCGCGTCTGACTGGTGATCAGGAGGACGTGGGTTCGATACCTGCCGGGGTCGGCTACATTTCTCTCCCTTCCGCTGATTCAAGAAGGGTAGTTGTCAGTTTCTGGCGAAAGAATGTGCACTGTACTGGTTAACCGCTTACGTATAAGCCTGCCCAGGAAAAGTGTGGATAGGTAAACTGACCGGCTCAAAAATGACCTAAATAGTGTTGACTGGGCCGTTTGGCTAGACTCGAATACAAAGAAACAAAAAGTTTACAGACAGTCTGTTTATTAGTGCTGAAAAAAAATGCACCAGGAAACTCAAACAAAGTGTTCGATTTTGGATGTAAATTCCTTAAAAAGTCTATGAACAACGGAATCAAAGTGTCAGATTTAGAAATAAAGTCTATAGTTTGGTCTGCAAGTGCGTCAGCCAATCTATATTTGTTGACAACTTTTCTCTGTATGTCATTAGAAAACGGAACTTTCATACCACATTGTGGTTGGTTGACCTCTGTCAGCATGCAAATAGTCGTGACAAAGCGAGAAGGAAGCTTCGAGCATAATTCTCAAATCTTAGCCAGAAAACAAGCTTTCCCGTCTGTGTCATGGGCCCAAAGAAGACTCAGATAAGACTGCGCTTCCGCGCAGTCTGATCTGAGTCTTCTCCGGGTACGCATGTTCACCCCCCCCCCTGGCCTGCATGATAAATAGATGTGTGATTCAGCATTTTCCCATATTTGTAATGTGGAAATATGTCTTTGACAGTTTCACGAAAATCACTGACTTAAATTTCTTTCATTTTGATTGGGTTAAATGTAATAATGGCGATGTTTAAAACGTTTAGCATTGTGACTTTTGAACATGTCATATTCAGATGCGCAAATACGTATTGTCACATGAACTACATGAACTGTTCAGTAAATTCATAGGATCAACATTTCCTAAATAGTGCTGACTGGACGGCCACCGTCCATCACCGCTTGAAGAAATGGATGGGCTGCATGATGCTTCCACGCAGAGCACACGAGTCATGACTGGTAAACCGCTTAAGCGGATCTTAGCCTGCCCAGGCAAAGTCGGATCATCCATGTATATAAACCCTATTGGTTTTATTGGGTGGCAGAGATGTCATTTCATCTGATTGTCGGGTAAAATCTCCACAAAATTGGAAGCAACGTCTCCAAAATGACCTATACATGTACAGTGTTGACGGGGACGTTAAACCCCAAATCAAACAAGCAAACAAAAGTGCTGTCTGGGCCATTAAACAAACAAACAAACAAACAAACGAACGAACGAGCAATATGATAATAAATACGCCGTGTAAACGTTTAAGAAGGAAATTCTATTGTTAATTAAATCTGAAAAGTGAAAATTTCGAATCCACACCAAACATATGATAGTCAACCCATCCCCATAAATGAGATGCATTTAGACTTGATTTTAATTTCCATAGCTCTAGATTAGGCGCTTTTTTCATCGGAAAAGTAATGATATTCTTCATATTTCTGCACGAAAACATATGTTGTAGGTACTCATTAGAAGCGCCTTGACGAGGCGCTTCTAAAGAGTTCCAACAACATATGGTTTCGTGTAGAAATAAGAACAAGTTGGCTTCCTTCAAAAAAGGAATCCAATACGTGGGCTTGCAATTTTTCTAAACTTTGGGTTTTGGATTATTTTTAAAACACATAAGATCAGAAGTTCACCAGCAGTTTATTTGAAGAACAAATAAATAAATACAAAAATATTGAAACTATTTGTTGTCTAAAGTATTTTAATTGTCTGCAATTAAAAGAAAAACAAAGCATTTTTAGAATAGCTTATTGGTACTCTTATTTAGCAATAATAATCACATTGTTACAAAATCAATAATAAAGCATGTTTCGGTGAGAGATGTGCAGTCATATACAATTTAAAAATGTTTTAGAAGTTGCTTCTAGATAATTCTTTAAACTGAATGACTTATTACATGCGAAGGTATTTTGATTTGATTTTAATGTTATAGACTAGATTTTGTCTTTACACAAAAGTATCTTTAGGCTAGATTTAACGTAATGTAAGTACTTATCAAAACTGGATCTGCCACGAAAAATGATTCACTTAAGTGGTTATAATAATGGCGGATAGGATTCTCGCGAAGATTAATATAAAAAATAGCCACCATTTTTTTCTGTAATTTATGAGAAAAAAAAACACAAACAAATGACAGGAATATCTGCACATTATAAAATGCTAAAACTTGCTTAAATCAATGAAAACATTTCAATCGTTTAAACATTCATGTATTCGAAAGTGTTTCAAATTAAACTTAACTGCTCTGTACCGTTCAGTCCATTATATGACTTATTTTGTGCATCGTTTGAGAGCTGTTTCAAAGTCTGACTTCGGCTAAACTAATGTAAATGTTTATTTTACGTCAGTTGTCTCCCCGTACATCAACCATAGTGCAGTTTGTGTTTTACTTTTGGTCCTTTGAGATCAGCGTGAATATTCTGAGAAATCGGAAATAAATTATTGGTTTAGACTCATATTCTAGGCGGGTTTTTAATTATTTAGACCCCATTTTGATTTATATCAGTCTTTGAATCGACTGCCTATTCGAGATTCGCAAAATTGCAGTATGTTTCCTCTGGATTTCTTTGCCGGATCATTACAGGGTCACTGATGAGGCTTTATTAGCCGAAACTACGTAGTATGACCCATCTTCTTTCTTTTGAATGTTTTCATTGCTCTTAAGGGAACTCATTTTTGATTTTGATTTTCCTATGTGGTTGAATAGTCTCAATGTATTAGTAGTATTAGTGCCTACGAATTCCCAAACCTTTTCTGCCCATTGCTAAATGAATACTACATGTATCCAGCTTCAATCTCCATTTGTCTATTACATTATATTTATATACAGACGTCTCAAATCCGAAGATTTGGTTTCATATTTACCAAAAGCGTAGAACGGCGTCTCGGGTTAGAAGTCTTAGTTACATGTTTTACCTAAAGTTTTACATACAGTTACATGTTTTATTTACCCAAAGAAGTAGAAAGCTACACAGACTTCTATTTTAAAAACGGACGATTGTAGTTGATGGCTGATTACGTGATTTGTCCGAGCGCTACTGTAGGTCAATGAATATACGTCACCGAATTGTAAAGCTGTCTGATGGTTTCTCTTCGTTTGTTTATATAGAAGCCTCCGTGGTCGAGTGGTTACGCTTCTCGCCTTGTAAACCAGGGGTCGCAGGTTCGATCCCGGGCTTCTCCAGACTTTCGGATGAGTCCATAAACCGAGGTCCCGTCTCCGTATGACCTTAGCTGTTGGTGGGACGTAAAACTGAAACACTCACTCACTCACTCGTTTGTTTATAGAAAATTACTCTGCAACACCGACAGGGATAAGAATCCAAATACCTACATGAATCTACTTTCACCTAATATGTAAATCGTCGTAATAAATGCAGCTTATAATAAAGGAATGAAGTTTAACCGCATTCTGCTTTTTCTGATCGGTTTTATGCAGACCTTGTATTTTTCTGAAAAACAAAAAGTTTATTCCTTGACATCGTGATCGGATTGTTCTACATGTACCTCCCTCGGTATTTCAAACAGGAGATATACGTGTACCTGTAATAACTTTTCAAGCACATATCAGTGTATATTGTCTTGCATATGAGGCTAAGCATTATCAAGGAAATATTATAAATCTGTTGAGATGATTGGATATATGTGTATACAGAAGGCGAATAAACACATTAACAAATGATACGTTAATAATTTGGAAAATATCACGAAACACGCCTATATAATTTTAACCCCCTTGAACCCCACTTTTATATAGTAAAACTGGGGTTTCAGGGGGTTTTACCTTATTTTTTTTATTTCTGCTCTAAAATATAGATTGTGGGTACTCGTTAGAACCGCCTCGATGAGGCGGTTTTAACGAGTGCCCACAATCTATATTTGTGGCGGTTCTAACGAGTGCCCACAATCTATATTTTGAGCAGAAATAAGAAAAATATCACAATTTTTCATCTTAAAGCCTTCATTTTTTCGGCGATAAAAGTGGCAATGTATTTGTATAGGCGTGTTTGCGTAATGTCTTGAAGGAAAATGCTTCCAGTACAACACCAAGAACGTCATTTCTTTTTCTTTTTTTTTTTTCTTTTTTTTTCACTGAATACTTTTCTTATAAAGAAGCGATTTAACGAGTACCCACAATCTACGTTATAAAGCAGTGTTGCTGTTGGTTGTTTTTATCCGCGTGACTATTGCTGGCGATGAACAAAACCCAGACAGCAGTGTTTAGTCTTCTCCCTGTGCCATCAGAGGGCTGTGTAAAACGTAAAATCTAGACTGGACTCATGTACGGGGTATTGACTTATCAATCGACACAAAGAAAATCTGCACTGGGCTCGTGTACGAGGCATTCTCTAATACAGAAACTTCACGCCTGCTGTTTATTGTTGCTGACAATTAACAAAATCGCGGGACTGGTTGTTTATAGCACCTAAGAGGTGCAGTGTAAAAAGTAAATTCTGGGCTGTGCTCGTGCAGGGGGGCTTTGGTAAATAGTGTATACCTGATCAGATGCCACATAACGCGGTGTCTGATCAGGTCTACTCCTACTCTGCTTGCTTTAAATACTGGAATTTAATGGTTCAACGAACAGATCAATTCTCAGTTCAGGATATATTTTCCCAACCTATACTCAGAGACGATCGACCCACCGGTACTCACAGTGCTTTGACTTAATATTTCCCCAACTAAGCTGTTACTGTTACGCAAACAATTCTGCAAATCAACCCAATACATCTTAAACAATTATGTAGACATAACTCTACATGGAAATGTACCTAGCTATATAAAAGCGGTTAGTTCAGTCCTTATTAGTTTCTCTGTGTGTTCTTACGTTAGAAAGTCTTGCAAACTAATGTGATTTTTCAGGGCCATAAAAGAGTTGAAACCGACCCGCACACGAGTACTGGTAAACAGCTTAGAGAATCTAATCCTGCCCAGGCAATGCGGTGGGAGTCGGCCCATCCATGCTAATAAACTCTATTGGTTTCATTGGACGGCAGGGATTGAGATGAAGGTAAAAGTCCCGCAAATTGGAAGCAACGTCTCCAAAATGACCTTTATAGTGTTGACGGGAACGCTAAACCTTAAATCAACCAATCAATCATTCAATCAATCAATCAGGGCCATAAAATACTGTTGCTAAAATATTCCTTCTTTTCAGACCAAACATAGATTTAGATAATAAGGATACTCGTTAGAATCGCCTCGACGAGGCAGTTTTAACAAATACATATCGATCTACTCAGTGCTATAGCAGTAGTAAAGAAGTTGCATTCACCCTTGCGAAACCTTGCATTTTTGAAAAGCCCCATGGATAAATTCAACGTATGTGCACTGAACTAATATTTTCAGCTTATTAACCCCAAAACGTTTCTGGAAATGACTACCCCCATTTGCCTAGCGTTCCATAAAGGGCACAAAGAAATATTGAACTGATTTGCGAAAAGTAGAGACAGAAATCAGAAAAGTAGAGACAGAAATCAGCCTGCGCATATGCACAGTCCGGTCAGGGGTTTTGCTGCTTTTATCAAAATACATGCAGCGAGCAGACGACAATTCTGCCGACTGCCAGTTAAGCGCTTGGCATTAATGGGTTATTTACAGTTCAATGGGAAACCCGTTTTATTTATTAACACATTTACGCAGCTGGTCCCTGCTAATGATATAGCAGACTACCAAAGAAGCGGAGATAACGACGAGGGAACCAGGTATGACTGACTCAGCAGTTAACCTTGCTGAACTCGGGTATTTCCAATACCGCGTCAGTGCTTATGCTATAAATAGACGTAATGGCTTCTGCTAGCTACCAATCGTTATGTTGTAGCCACCTAGCGGAGACATTTACGACAAGGGAACCAATCTAGTGGAGGTAATAACGAAGGGGAACCAATCTAATAGGGAACCAATCTATTGATCCACGTGAAGCAAACGCTTGATTTCGTGCTTGATTTCGTGGCTGAGAAGCGTCTCGCAAACGTTGATGGTTTATCATAGACAATTTTCAATCTCGTCCATATTCTTACTGCGTGGGCCTAATAGGCCCACGCAAAAATGCTGTGTGGATACCCCTCTTATCTGGGGCTATGAATTTATTTCTCTTTTCTCTTGTCATTTTTTTTTCGTTTTCTTTCCTAGTATTTGAGCCAAAACATGGCAAAACCTACAAGAAGTTCTATGTGGCCATCAAAGATTCAGCCAGCTTAGTCTCTACATTACGATACCACACCTTGTGACGTAGTGTATTTTTACTTTTCTTTTTTACATATCTTCAAAATGGCTACTTTTCTGATGACAATTCATGATAACTTTCTTTTTTTTATACTGCAAACATAGGTCGTGGGTGCTCGTTAGCACCGCGATTACCCACAACCTATGTCTAGGAGCAAAAATGATAAACATAATATACACCCCCGTAAACCCTAGTTGTCTCTATATAAAATGGGGTTTAAGGGGTGCATTCGCGGACTTGTTCACATGATGAAGTTTCTATCGCTTTTGGGCTATATAAGGCTCACGCGAAAACTCTGATCAGACGGCGCGGATGCACGGTTTTAGCAGGTCACACAAAGCTTTTTGTAGGTTTTGTCTTTCTTCGAGTCATTTCATTTCATGTTACTGTGCACGAGTTCTTGTGTGTGCACGCATGTGTGTACATACATGCGTGAGAGCGTGTGTGCGTGTGAAGGGGCCAAACCAACCAATCGTAGACTATGATTATTGTGAACAAAATCCCTATTTTTGTTTAAACATATTTTTTCGAAATCTCTTTACATGAATCTTCAACACTAATCAGAGACTAGATACAGTAAAATTCCAATATTAAGACCACTTTTGGGACTGTTCAAAAGTGGTCTTTAAGAAACACAAAACACAAACACAAAGAATGATCAAGTGGACCCTTCAAAATAAGCTTTTTAAAGAAGAATACGTCTTAATTTATTAAGGTGGTCTAAATGGCGGAATTTCACTGTAGTTTATAGCGTATTTTAATAGTTCTTCTCTCTGCATACAACCCTCTGATGTACACATTGTTTCTAGGCACTAATACTGTTTCTAGGTACTGGAAAGGGACGTGACATTTTAAGGCTCATCTGAAAAAAAAAAATGAAATAAAAAATAGATTCAATTCCAAGTATCTTTAAAATTGAAATATTCCTAGTAAGGGAATATTTTTGAATGTAAGAGACCAACAAAGTGAAATATAGGATAGTTTCAGGTCAGGCTTTTGCTCCTAGCATATGCTAAAATTAGATGACTTGTCAAAATCTTTAAACAAATAAAAACAAAAACAAAAAAAAAAAAAAAAAAAACAAGGTCTACACTGAACACAACAGTAACGGTTTGATGTTGATAAGGATGGTATATGAAGTTTGAATAGGATGGCCCTTTTTCATGTTCTTAAACGATATACCTGTACCAACTCTGATTGGCTTTCATTTTGATTTGAAAACATTAGTTAATATATGTTGGTTTACATTACATAATGCTGACACTAATCCTGTCTCAAATGCCAACTCAGACCTGAAACTGGAAAAAAACACGTATCTACATGAATAAGACCAATCAATGTACATCGCTTGATCCAGTTGTAGAACTTTTGTTGAATGGTGATTCTTTAAGAGTTCCCACAGCTCTGTCACTGTCCACAGGTGTAACAGTTGCAATATCCTTACAATATGAAATGGTTACTATGCGACCATGTGAACATCTGTCAGCAAGAACCATCATGGTTAAACTGTGTGGCTGTGATGCTCAGCCATGGTGTTCTGTTGAGGTTCATCACAGCTGATATCATGAAATGAGCCAGCCCAGCAGGCACGCGTCGCTAGGGCAACATAAAATCAACGTCGGTTGATGGGACGTCACAATTACGTCATGTGCCTGCTGGGAGGGTTCTTGTCGCAAAGGCGACCAGCAAAAGGTAAGGCGAGCCTGCGCATAAGTGTGGTCTCGCTAGAGCTTTTTTTCTGCTCGCAGACTTATAGAGGATGTCAATACAGTAAAATTCCGCTATTTAGACCACCTAAAATTAAGACTAATTCTGCTTTAAAAAGCTTATTTAGCAGTTTGTAGATATACTTTGTGTTTTCAGCATGCCA
This sequence comes from Lucinisca nassula, assembly GCA_963580285.1. NCBI lineage: Eukaryota > Metazoa > Mollusca > Bivalvia > Lucinida > Lucinidae > Lucinisca > Lucinisca nassula. Next base: position 111,429,031 of record OY757014.1, on the reverse strand, counting down.
TGTCCTGTGGTCTTTGGTCAAAGACCACCTTTTGGACTGTTCAAAAGTGGTCTTTAGACCAATTTTGAACAGTCCCAAAGGTGATCTCTAAAGACCACTTTTGAAACGTCCCAAAGGTGGTCTTAATATCAGAATTTTACTGTATTTCGAAAGAACACAAACTGAAAATATTTGCATGCATTGGTTTGCTGTTGAGTTTTGTTCACTGTTAAACCAAGGATTCCCCTTTTATGGGAAGATGTGTTATGGGATAGTTATTCACGTGTGTTAAATTTTTCTCATGTTTTGTTGCTGAAAAATGTTATATTGAATGTTTCAAGAAATCATCTTTAAATTGCTGATAGGTTTATGCTTGTTTTTGTGTTTGAAGTATTACATTTTCAAAATAATCACCACGCAAACGCGCCTATATATCTTTGACCCGCTTAAACTCCACTTTTATACAGCAAAACTGGGGTTTACGGAGATATACAATATTTTTCTTATTTCTGCTTAAAACATAGATTGTGGGTTGTACATTATGTTTGGAGCAGAAATACGAAAAATATCAGGATCTTTTATCTGATAATTTGTTGTTGTTGTTTTTTTGGTAAAATTTTCAGTATATTTGAATAGGCGTGATTTCATCTTTCCTAAACACTGTGACATAACAAATCGTTCGTAGTCCTTTGCTTTCTGTATTTCAGTCACTCACCCATGCCATATTTTTAACCCCTTAGATGCCAAGAAAACTTGCTTCTGAAAACGTCATTTGCTTATCTCGTCTGCTGCATCTTCTTGCATTTTTTTTAATGTTTTGTATACAGGCAGATCAGATCTTAATACAATTTTTTCTGTCAAAATTGCGTTGAAATATATTTTGATTTCAAATACATGACTAATTTTGCTGCACAATGCACTCAGAAAAAAAGACAAATAGAAACTCTAGAAAATATGCATACGTAACACTATGTTGTGTATTTTGGCCGTATTGTGTAAAGTCCTGGTATTTTTCTGTTTCTTAAAATATTAATTAAATATTATATATTGAGAGTGATAGTGAATAAAATTAAAGGTACAATTGTCTTATTAAAGTCTTATTAACCTTTACCGGTCTCTAGGCGAGTTCAATAGATGACAATTTGTTGATGCTTTTCTTATTTTTCCCAGAAAACAGGTTTGACATTTCATGGAAATTGTCTTCTGTTTTCTGGGAAAATTAAAAAAAATATATTTCAGAATGTCGTCTGCTGCGTAAAAAATACTCAGCATGCAGAGCGTTATACATGTATTTTACTTAACTCTTATCCTGTTGTGCACGACAACCCCTATCTTTTCAAACAGTGTAGATCCAGATCAGATGGCTTCTCAGATCAGGATCTACACTGTTGGATATTCAGTTTGTGAAATTGTATAAATAAATTACATCAAGTAATCTGATTGGTTCAAAGATAGAAATGGGTTTGGCTAAACTGAATATTCAGCAGGATAAGGATTAAAATTCATAAAATCACCACACTATTTATATAGATATTTATGTGATGTAATCAAAAGTATAAGGATATCTCTAATTGCATAAAATGTTTCCAATTAAATGCATTTTAATAGTAAACTCTGTTATGTTCCCATTTAAATAAAGATACTAGATTTTAAGATGTCTCAGAGATATCACCTTATTCGAATCCAGCTTTGTGTAGCAAATTTATGATATCTTTAATGAAATAGCGATATCTTATGGGGAATGGGAATACCGGACAGATTTTCCGCCATTTTTCAAAGGGAGACAATTTTCGGAACTTCCTGTTCGCTTTTCTTTAAGCTCTATCCCTCGGAAAAGGGGGTCAGCTCTTAAAGGAAAACATTTGCTCCTCAGAAGCAAATTCTTTCCCTTATTGACATGGGAGGCAAAATACCGTGCAGGAGTTGCCACCCCTGCAGGTGTATCAATTCCCCTTAATGGAATATGAGTAGAAAAATATTCAAATTATACATGTATTGCTTTCAAATGAATATTCAACCATTATTACCTCATTCAAAAGATGCTGACTCCCTGGCGACTTGATATGTTTGTTATTTTTCTCAGAAACAGTCCTGTTTTCTGGGAAAAGTAAGAAAACTATTTCAAAGTGTCGGCTGCAGCGCGTTAACACGGTATATAAAGGGGAATGAATACAACTTTCAAAACTTTCTCCCTTATGGATACATCTTAAATGACAAACTTTTGCTTCTTTCAAAAGACAAGCTTTTTTTTTAATTTCTGTTTTCAAATAAGGATACCTTTAATGCAGAATTTCCCCGTCCATATCGTTTTGCCAGCGGACATCACGTGAACATGTCCGTGAAATGAAGACCCCCTAAACCCCACTTTATATAGAGAAAACTGGGGTTTACGGGGGTAAACACTATTTTTCTTATTTCTGTTCCAACGCATAGGTTGTGGGTACTCGTTAGAACCGCCTCAATGAGGCGGTTCTAACGAGCACCCACAACCTATTTTTTGAGCATTTATAAGAAAAATATCACGAATTTTCATCAGATAAGTAGCAATTTTGGAGATGTGAAAAATGCACTATGTCGCACGGGTGTGTTATCATAATGAATGGAGGCGGGCAGTACTTGTTTAGATAGTGGCCAGAAACACGCAGAGCTGAAAGTGACCACACATGAGTACTTGTAAACCGCTTAGAAGGACTCAGTCTGCCCTGGCAAAGTGGAGTGAGTCAGACCGTCCAATGTATATAAGCCTTTTGGTTTCATTGGGCGACAGGGCTAGAGATGTCATTTCATCTCATTGTCGGGTAAAAGTCCCAGACAATTGGAAGTAATGTCTGCAGAATGACTGAAATAGTGTTTACGGGGAACTTTAAACTCAACTAAAAAAAACAACAACAAAACATATTCTTGCTGGAGTAAGTCTGATATTGATCAAAACCATTGTTTGATTTTAAGATTTTCTGAGGTGTATTCTTTCTATATAATTACCTGTTAGTTTTCAGTTTTGTTGCCATAGCAATAAGAAAGATGTATGCATTGGTTGATACATCTGGCATTTTCTTTTTTATCAAAACAAAGGTGAACATTAAGTAATTAGATCCGTAAGAATGAAAGGTTTAACCCTTATCTTGCTGTTCACAACAACCTCTATCTTTGGAAACAGTGTAGATCCAGATCAGATGGCTTCTGAAGAAGCCATCTGATCAGGATCTACACTGTTTTACATTCAATTTATGGATTTGTAAGAATGAATTACATCAAATAATTTGATTGGTTGATAGATAGAAATGGGCGTGGCTTAAATGAATATTCAGCAAGAGAAGGGTTAAAAGTCAAGGCATGCCAGGAATTACCTACTGCTTACATATTTGTTTTTGATGTTTTTTCAGCGAAATATTGGCTTTAATTTAATGAATGTTGATTTAGTCTTGTCTTTCTATTCCATATGTTCAATACATGTTAAGAACCTGGAGACAATTTATATTTTAGATGAATCACTCCTTTTGGGCTTGCAAGAATTTGATGCTCTGTGACCAGGTCAAAATGTCAACTGTTTTAGGAAGTACAGTATCTAATGATACTCTATTTTTGCTGGAAAAATGTGCCTCATTTTCAGCAAAAGTAGTACAATTGCAAAGTTTCAGCTGACGGCGTTGTTAACCCAAATATGACAATGGAATCATCCGATCTGGATCTGCACTGTTTGCCAATGTCCCAGAAAAGGGCCGCTAGGCATATATGGGTTAATTTTGAATAACTGAAATTGGTTACCACTGAACCGCCTGCTTTGCTTGCCAAGAAGACCTCATTTAGAAGCCAGGCTTACACACATGTATGCGATCATATGGTATCACAATGCTACTCTATATAATGTTTATAATTAAGAATAATTGGAAATTTCTTGTACGTAGTTGTATGAAATCACATGGGTCTGTCGGTGCGATATTTTATGATAGTAGAATATCTATTTTACCTTATGCGTGTACATCTCATGTATGCTTTTACCTGTGAAAACCTGCTATGTTTGTACCATAATTCCTGCGCTTTCTACCCAACCATGCTTATCTACCTCATAATTAAAAGATTATGCATATTCACGAGAAGCACAAGAAATTAAAGACGAGTTATTATTATTATTTTTTTTCAATATTTTCACCAACCAGTGAGAACAAAAGTGAAACAAACACATGTCCCTGGACGATATTACTTCATTTTCACGATATACTCTTACAAGAGCAAAGCAAGAGTATGTTTCATTTCGGAAGGGGTTGAGGCATCGTTCCCTTTGAAAAAAAATCACTGAGTTTGTCTGTTTGTGTCTGATCAGGACCAACACAGTTTTCCATCCTCAGTTTCCATCCTGCTATTGAATTTAACTAAGCTGGACGTGTCTAAATTCAAAGATGGACGCTTTAGAAACTCATGATCTGATTGAAAATCCGATTGTACTCAAATGTTAGGATTTCTTTTTAATCTCTTGTGCTTCATCTTTTTATATCTACAATGAAATGTTGTTTATCGTATACATGTTGTATTTGTTTTTGTCAAAATTACAGTATTAGCAACAGTTAGCGTGTACTTCAATTCTAAATGTAGATAAAACTGTTCTTGATTTCATTAAAACAAAATATACGGTCACTAAATTTGTAGTTTGTATTTTAAATTGTAGATATGTTCTAAATTGTAGATATACCAATTCTGAAGTCACTGAACGTTTGAATTCTGAACTTTGTATTCCGTATCATGTTTGAAATTTCAATTGGCAGGTTCCACTGCCGTATCTGTTCTTTACACTAAATCATTGAAAAGTCTTATTCTTAACTTGCATTTCAAATATTGCATTTTGAAGGAAATATATCAGTCTTGTATACATGCATGCTTTTAAAAATACATGTCAAAAATCATCTACATGTTACTACAAGTTTCTGTGGAGAAATCTGCAGATTTTCTTTATTTCTTTGGGTATACATACATTTGAATATACACTTCAGTATGGCAAACTGTTTCAAATCTACCCTTTCAAACTTAAGGGAAAAGACACTGTTTTGAACATAGTATCATTTATTATCATTATATTTGTACTGATTAACAATTTTCTGCTTTAACCCAAGTCTTTTCCACGTTCTAGACACTATCAGCCAATGGCCGATTACTGTTTTTTCTCTTCATCACGAAACACGCCTATATAATTTTTACGCCCTTCAACCCTACTTTTATTATAGTAAAACTGTGAAAACCTTATTTTTCTTATTTCTGCTCTAAAATGTGGGTGTGGGTACTCGTTAGGACCGCGGTTCTAACGTGTATCCACAATCTATATTTTGGGCAGAAATAAGAAAAAAAAAAATTCACAATTTTTCATCTCAAAATTTTCTTCTTTTTTCGGAGATAAAGGTTACAATGTATTTGTATAGGCGTGTTTTCGTAATGTGTTGAAAATGAAGCTTGATACATTGAGCCATATCATCACGTCAATAAGTCCATGCAATGAACACCCCTCTAAACCCCACTTTATGTAGAGAAAACTGGGGTGCACGTGTGTATACATTATTTTTCTTATTTCTGCTCCAAGACATAGGTTGTGGGTACTCAGGCGGTTCTAACGAGCATCCACAACATATGTTAGGAGTATAGATAAGAAAAATATCACAATTTTTCATCAAAGAGTTATCATTTTGATGATACGAAAGAATGCACTATATCACACGGGTGTGTTAACGTAATGTTTTCGTTTTGGGGAAATCAGATGCTTTATGCTGCTGCTATTTTAGAACCAGCTGGTTATATATATGTGCATATATAATTCAACTTGTCTCCATGGAGACAATTAACCTATTTAGCTATTTACATAAACTATTTTCTTTGTATTGATTATTAATTTTTTTTGCGTTATTTTTCAGAATTGATAAAATTTAATATATTCAGTGATCTGCAGAAATATGTTAGTGTTGAAGATACTGTGCCACTTAACTGCTGGGGCAGATGCAAGCACATGCCTGTTTGAACATACATAGCATACCCAGATCAGACGGCTCATAAATATTCTTTCCGATCTGTGTGCAATAGTTTCCACCAGTAAGCTTTTCAGTTTTTTGGATGACAACACTGACTGCATCCATGTATTTACCCATTAAGACGCCGAGAAAAACAACATCTGAAGATGTCTGCTTATGTCGTCTGCTGAATCTTCGTGCAAACTTTTTGAAAATATTTTTGCATACAGGCAAACAGTGTGGGCCCAGATCGGACTGCAGGAGCAGTCTGATCTGGGTCCACATTGTTCGCAAAAAGACCTTTTAAGGTAACCGGCAGACGACGAAGCAGACGACAGTTGTCGTGATTGGCATTTTATGGGTTAAAATAATTACAGATGTTACATTAAACAAGCTATATGCCCAAAGGCATTTGAGAGCAGCAGAGACTCTGACCAGGCTGTGCAGACACGTTTGATAAGATTTGTCGCTGCTTTCTGACTTAAAGACAACTGCAAGCGTTGCAAAGATGCTTTATATAAAGTGCATCAAACGAGAATGTCAAGCGCTGATGTTCTTAAACTTATTTTCATGCTCAACTGAAGATATGCCCTGCATGCCAACAGTTGTTGGCATTTTAACATTTCTGAATGGGCCAAATGTTATTCTTTGCTGATTTGAACATGAGAAAGTACTCATTTGTGGGCATTTCAACCGATATGGGCATGTTTCTTTCAAAGTTATTTTTGCGTTTGGCTGCAGTTGGAACACTTACCATCGCCATAAAACATGTTTAGAAACTTCTAGACAAAGTTTAAATAAACTTTGGCTAGAAGTTGCTAAACATGTTTTATGACGATGGTTGGAACAATTACCATCGTCATAAAACATGTTTAGAAACTTCTAGACAAAGTTTTTTAAACTTGAAACATGTTTAGAAACTTCTAGACAAAATTTTTTAAACTTTGTCTAGAAATTCCTAAACATGTTTTATGACGATGGTAAGTGTTCCAATTATAGCAAAATGCAAAAATAACTTTGACAAAAACACCAGCAAGTGACCTGACCCCAAGTATCTGTGGTTTTACTCGGATCTGTTTTCTTACACGATACCAAGCTGAAGCCAATCACATCAATGATACCAGATATATTATACAAATGTAGTCATGCAAGATATGTTCATTTTTTTTCTTTTTTGATTTTTCCCTGTTAATAATTCATTTGCTTTTGCTGGAGTTTTCAAAAACTTTTCAAAAATGCATTACGCTGGCCTGAAAAACATTTTTGGAAAGGCGTATTAAGGAAAAGAAGCCCTAATCTCACAGTGGGAAATGAGAAAAGAAAATGATGAACAGGTAGAAACAAGGTTCGACACAAACAACCTTAATACTCCTTATACCAGTAAGCCCTAAACTATGGGTACTGGAGTATACATTAAGAGACACAGTAACGATTTGGTTTCTTATGGTTTGTTAACCAAACTAACAGATTCTTTAAGAACCTGTAATTAGGACTAAAGAAGCTCATGGCCCAATTGTTCAAAGCATCGTTAGCTTAACGAGCTCGTTAGTGGTCATATTGTTAACTGTTTTAGCAAGTATAATATAGATAAAAAACAATGGCATTTTTGCTGAAAAAAATGTGAGCAGCTTTTGCGTTTGCAAAAGCTGCTCACATTTTATTCAGCAAAAATATCAGCATATTTGCCATATTAAATGATCAAAGTTGCAACCATATGTTAACTAACGATGGTGTTAGTTTTGAACAACTAGCCCCTGGTCACTATAGTTGTTACCAGTTGTTTTTGACCCCAGCATGAGCAATTGAATACAATACTGATATTTTATTATGTATATTGCAGTGAGTTTTAATTGGTTTGCACTGTCTAGTTGATGGTGGTTTTCGTATGCAATAAAAGTAAAACTTGCACATATTGACTTGATTTGTTTAATTTGCCTTGACCTCTTGCCAGATATATGCAACTACGTGTTGGAGTATGCACTCACTACGTTAACAAGTCCGTGAAATGAACACCCCCGTAAACCCCACATTATATGAAGAAAACTGGGGTGGGGTTAATTTTTCTCATTTCTGCTGCAAGACATAGGTTGAGTGTAGTCGTTAGAACCGCCTCAATGAGGCGGTTCTAACGAGTACCCACAACCTATGTTTTAAGTATAAATAAGACTAACATTACAGATTTTTATAAAAAAAAAAGAGATTTTTTTTTTAGAAATAAAAGAAATCACTATGTGACAGATGTGTTATCATTCTGTGGTGGATTGTCTGTAAAGTACCATTCGGCCGTGAAGACCTAGGCAGATTAGTCTAGATGAATGTGCAAACGGTATAGATCCTGATGAGGCGGCGATTAGGAGTATTTTCATCAGTATCTATACTGTTTACCAAATAGTATAGGAATCCACATTTGCAACATCTGTTCTGTCCGAACTTGAGCACTAGAAATAAGTGTGAAAGGGTTGGGCGTTCCACATCACGAAAACACGTCTATATAATTCTGACTCCCTTGAATAAGTTCTGAATAGTTAGATCCTTTGGAAGCAAAGAATACACCAAATAAACGAAAACACGAGTCTGTTCATGACCAATACTGAAATGTGCAACACCGACCAAGCCCTGTAGTACCGGCTTAAAGCAGAACTCTATTTTCAAACTGATTCTAAATGAACTCAGCGATCCCAAAGGACCAGAAAATATAATCTGCACTATGATGATGTACGGGGAGACTATTTACGGCACAACACCAGCAGAAGTGAAAATAAATAGTTATATCCTTTTGAAGCAAAGAATGCACCAAATAAACGAAAATAGCAGACTCGGTTTTATTTTGTTTTGTTTGCTTGATTTGATGTTTAACGCCCCCGTCAACACTGTAAAGGTCATTTTGGAGACGTTACTTCCAATTTTGTGGGACTTTTACCCGACATTGAGATGAATGACATCTCAAGACCTGTCGCCCAATGAAATCAATAGGGTTTATTAGCATGGACGGTCCGCCTCGCACCGCGGTTCCTGGACAGGCTTAGATCCTCTAAGCGGTTTACCAGTACTAGTGTGCGGGCCGGATTCAGCTCTGCGTGTAAGCATCATGTAGCCCATATATTTCTTCATGCCCCTATGGGCGGGGGCTGGACTCGGTTTTATTGAAAATTAAAAAGAGAAACGATTAGGATACAATCAGATCCCAAATTCATCCCACAATATCACTAGGGAAAGACGTTGAAGCATGGAGTGACGACAGTAAACAAAACGGACAACAGGTACACTGAGTCAGCAGCTCTTTCCCAAACAGGTGGTGACTCAGAATATCTAAACCTAACTCAAAGGGAGTAATATACGGGGTGGGTGGTGGCGCAAAAGAATAAGTATCACCAACATGGCAAACATTAAACTGGAAGGACAAACGTAACTAAAATGTACAACCAAAAAAAGGGGAAAGAATCAGAATCATCAACGTAACAACATATATGATTAGGGAAAGAATTAGAACCACCAACACAAAACATGAAGGAACTACAGCAAAGGCACCGACTTGGAGCGGTAACTAAAAATTACTGGTGGGTTTCAGGTAATTTTACGGAATCCCAACCCTCACCCTCACTTTCACTGTGGTTCAACCAAATACTTGTTTGGTCCACGTGAAGGTTTTCTAACTCATCAGTGAATCAACTACCGTCGTGATATGACTGAAAAATTGTTGAAAGCGACGTTAAACCCGAATTCACACACACACAGTGAATCAACTCGGTAAACAGAGAAAATCACAATGAAACAAGCCAAGTTGACACAAGGATGAGGACTCGAGAGCCATCCGGGACTGAACACAACGCACCGGAACACTGGAGCAAAGGAACCACACATAAATGTTCCGGCTCCGACCAAGTCATAAATAACTTTAAGCCAAAGCCATCATGGAGTCTCAACCCCGAGCCACTGGCGTGCAATTAAAAATATAAAGTGGAGGTAAAAAAGAAAAGGGTATTTTTGACACGGATTTGTATGCAGAGAGAGAGAGAGAGAGAGAGAGAGAGAGGAGAGAGAGAGAGAGAGAGAGAGAGAGAGAGAGAGCATATTGTGCTGTCATCGAGTCGAAGTACAGTCTTGTGAAATATCCATTCCTGCAGACACGGTTTAGATATATTCTTGACACATCTTATTAGAAAGTAATTTGTCAGAGTTTGAAATCAGCCGATTAAACTATTGGGACCACTTTCTAGACTCAATAAGTATTAAACAGATTGTTTCATTTGAAAATGTCTGGCTTTCAGAAAAATTGTCTACAACATTTAAGAACTCAGTACAAATGTCTCTTTTTGAAGCTTAAGGCGTAGACAGTACTGAAAATTATAAAATAAATTGCAACGGGTTCGCCATTAGTTTCATGACAAAAAGGAAATTTGTGTACATAGCGGCCATGACACGACAGAACAGACAAGGCTTCGAAAGTATCAGGATGCAAACCAGCATGTGGTATATCCCAGCAGGCACGTGACGTAATTGTGATGTCACGTCAACGTTGGTGCAACGTTATGACGTTTATACAACGTCACATAAACGTCGGTACAACGTCATGACGTTGCGCAGACGTTGATTTGACGTTGCCCTAGCGACGTGTGCCTGGTGGGATGTGTACCAGCTTCAGTCTGATTCGGCTAAATGGTACTTCTGCGCTGTGGTAAAACTGACCGAACATAAGTAATGGTAAACCGCTTAGAAGGTCTAAGCCTGCCCCGGCTAAGTGGTACGAGTCGGACCATCTTGCACATGAACCGTAGAAGTTTATGAGCGTTTGGGCTTGAGCTGTTATTTTACCTCAATCTCGGGTATTTGTTTGTTTGTGTCGAGGTTTTACGTCCTGGCAACAACATTCAGGTCATTTTGGAGATGTTCGGTCGGTTTTAGCTCTGCGCACATCGAATCCCAATCTATTTCTCCTAGCCCCGTTTTGCGGGGGAGCCTCAGTGTCGGGTTGATTATAGTGTGGATTATATTTACTAGTCCTTTGGGATCATTGCTAGTGTGGATTATATTTACTAGTCCTTTGGAATCATCCACTGCAGAGTTTCAAAAATATCTAATAGTCACTGATGAGGCCTAATTGCGCGAAACTAGCTATTCTGGCTAGAAACAACTTGAACATTCTACAGTATCCAGTCCTGTTCTGTAGACCTCGCTTCCAAAAGATTATCCATTTATAGAACATATTTTGTTTGATTTGAGGTTTAACGTCCCCGTCAACACTGTAAAGGTCATTTTGGAGACGTTGCTTCCAATTTTGTGGGACTTTTTACCCGACATTGAAATGAAATGACATCTCATGCCCTGCCGCCCAATGAAACCAATAGGGTTTTTAAGCATGGACGGGCCGACTCGCACCGCTTTACCTGGGCAGGCTTAGAACCTCTATGCGGTTTACCAGTACTCGTGTGCGGGTCGGTTTCAGCTCTGCGTTGAAGCATCATGCAGCCCATGTATTTCTTCAAGCCCCGATGGGCGAGGGCCGTATAGAACATATTAAAGTCTCACAAAAATACCACAAAATTTGAAGCAACGTCTCCAAAATGAACTCAGTAGTGATGAAGGGGACATAAAACCTCAACAGAAACAAACAATCAGAGAGCAGCATTAGTTGCTGAAGTTGATATGGGACACAGCAAACGAAAAGGTTCCTCGTGTATGTGCTCCCAGCGAAGACTGAGATCAGATTGCGCGCCCGAGCAGTCTGTTCTGAGTCTTCGCCGTCCGATGTATAGACGCCCCTTGTCCCAAAGTTCCTTCATACAGATTAAGAAGTCGGTATAACCACTGCGTGGTGCGTCGCAGGATGATTTCGCATCCCTGAAGACAGGCTTGCGCATGTCGTGGCCCAGCTAGTTCATGTATACATTCTCATATACGTACATGCTGTGCCACAACAGTGAATTGATCCATATATGAAGCATTGAATCTTCCACCAAAGGGAACTTTCCATTTCGGTTTTGGTGTAAGTTTTACAAAAACCCAATTAAAGCATACATTGTAGACTGATCAAAAGACTCCACACTGTCTGCATTGTCCTTTTTGGGATTATATGTGTTAAGATGTGAAAAAGTAGATTACCGCCTGAACTGCCCCGATTTCTTCATATTTCGATCAACGAAGTAAAAAAAAAAAAAATGACACATCCATCAGTTCAGTTATTCTAAAAAGTTTCCACGTATACATATATTTTCGATTTCTGCGCACGTTTATTTATTTTATATAGAACATCGAAAAGATATAGCAAAATTCTTCCCATTATTATGGAAGCCAATGGGGGACATTTTGAGTTGTGACATTTGAAATTGTGACTTGTGACTTTTGGCAAACCTGAAACATTTTTTTTTTTTTTTTGGCAATAAAAAATTTAGGGTCGGGCCTAAAACTTAGGTAGGGTCGGGAAACCGGAAACACACCTATTTTTTTTTTTTGGCCTTAACTTTTTGAACCACTAACAAAGTCATTAATATTTCGAGCCACAAAGCACATCTCTAACAAGGCGTCACGAAAACACACCTATATAATTTGGATCCCTTTATATTAAAACTGGGGCTTACAGAGGTAAACCTTGTTTTTGTTATTTCTGCTCTAAAATATAGATTGTGGGTACTCGTCAGAACCAAAAAGTGGGTACCCAGAATCTATATTTTAAGCGGAAATAAGGAAAATATCACAATTTTTCATCCTAAAATTATAGTGTTTTTTTTTTCGGCGAAAAATTTACAATGTATTTGTATAGGCGTGTTTTCTAAATGGCGTTAGGAGAGCAGCAGCAGCAGCAGAAGAAGAAGAAGAAGAAGAAGCGAACAGTAACAGGGAAATAAAGGAAGGAGGAGTGAAGGCAATGATCAGGAATCGATACAATTAACCCACAACTCCCAGGGAAAGAAACACAAACATGAAATAACTAGACCCTAATGGAAACATCAACAACGGAAAGCCGAAAGAACAGTTACTTTCCCACCAAAAATGGCCAATTGGCTATCTAAAACGAAAAGATATTAGCGATACACACATTCAATAATGAGCTATAAATAAAAAATAAACCACGATAGAATATATCTGGCCCAGCAGGCTCGAACTACCCATGGTCCCCAAGGTGTTCGTGTTATTGAAGTTTTGTTGAACTCCATTAAACGCTCGATCCTGTTACAGTAAAATCCCTACATTAAGACCATCTTTGGGACTGTTCAAAAGTGGTCTTTAAGACCACTTTTGAACAGTCCCAAAGGTGGTCTCTTCTTATGAGACACTTGGTGTAGAAAACACAAAGAAAGAATAACTGAAACCTTCTCAATTAGCTTCTAAAAGCAGGTTAAGTCTTAAGTTTAGATGGTCTTAATAGCGAAATTTTTTTACTGTATTTGTGAACATTACGAAACTATTGTCTTTATTCCTTAATTACATGCGCAGACAGATCAAATTAAGACTTAACAGTCGGACATGGTCAAGAGTCTTACATTAGTGGGTTCAAGTTCCGAAATTTACATTTGTTCGAGACTTCAAGTATTGTTTTTCGATGGAAACTGGACTGAAAATTATTTTGTTTTCCAGTAACAAAACTTACAGTTGCTTTTTGCAAGGTCTCACAGGAGCCGATGTGGCATTTCATTTGAATATTTCCACATTAAGTGTTTGAACAGAAGACGCGTTACGACGAAAATGTCCGAAGGTCCCTTATTTGAACACGAAGCTTAAACCAAAGGTTCCAATTTTATGTTTGTTTCCTTTAGATATTCATGCCCTCTTTAAAACTAATCAGCAACGTTACATTTACAAGTTCCAGGCGGCCCCCGCCCAACGGGGCTTGAAGAAATATATGGGCTGCATGATGCTTCCACGCAGAGCTAAATCCGACCGCACACGAGTACTGGTAAACCGCGAAGAGGATCTAAGCCTGCCCAGGCAAAGCGGTGCTTATAAACCCTATTGGTTTCATTGGGTGGCAGGGCTTGAGATGTCATTTCATCTCAATGTCGGGTAAAAGTCCCACAAAATTGGAAGCAACGTATCCAAAATGACCTTTACAGTGTTGACGGGGACGTTAAACATCAAATCAAACAAAACGAACGAGTTCCAGGACTTTTAGCACAATCTGGAGCAGTCTGTCCTTTTACCCCTATAGTCAAAAGCAGCAACCCAATGGTGAAAAAAACTGTTACTACTGCATTCAAAATTACTTTTGTCTCTGTTTGGTTTGGAGTATTACGGCCCAGTCAACACCGTTAATGTCATGTCGAGCAGATCAGTTTACCTAACCACACTTCCTTGGCAGGCTTACACATAACCGATTAAACAGTACAGCGCACATACCGACAACTGTCCTTCTTTAATCAGAGGAATGGAGAGAATGACTGTAGAAAAGATTTCATGATCAATCTCCACGGAAGAATGTTGCCGGCCTGCATCCGACTGAGCTACCAAGACCGGGTTTTAAAATAGATGAATACGATTCTTGACGAGTATAGTAAAATCCCTATACTAAGACCACCTTTAGAGCTGTTCAAAAGTGGTCCTTAAGACAAATTGTTGAACAGTTCCAAATTTGGTGTATTCACAGAGTACTCTGAGTGTAGCAAAAAGAGAAATAATAACTGAAACATTCTTCTTGGGTCTTTGCTAACTTTTAGTCCATATTGGCGGCTAGGGTTCCATTTTTATCTCCCCTGAACCTAGGCTCCTGGGGAGCAAATATGATAGTGGGCCTCCGTCGAACGGCGTCCGTCGTCAGTCAACCATTTTCAGATGTCTTTTTCTCTGAAACCAACAGGCCAATATCAGTTTATTTTCATATGCAGCCTTCTGGCGGCGGAACGAAAGTTTGCAAGTATGGTCCAAGTCACATGACCAAGATGGCCGCCATGCCCAAATATAGTAAAAACCTTAAAAATACTCTTCTCCAGAACCACTGGGGCGATTGTCAATACTACCAAGTTTGCAATGATGGCCATAGGTTGACTTTGATCTATTTTATGTCAAGGCCAGATTAGGATCCTTTGGCTTTTAATGGGGAAAAGGTAAAACAGTGCATTTTTCAAAAGATATTGTGGTCTTTGACATGAGAATAGGAAAGAAATGAATGTCTATGAATGATAATGGTCAAGGCCATTTGGTAACCTTGGCCCAAGGTCGCTAAGATTGCAGGCCCATTGACATTTCAAAATACATTTTCTCTGAAACCACTGGACCCTTTTCATTTATATTTTATGTGCAGCCTGTTGACAGAGGTGTAACAAAAGTTTCGAATGGCCCAGGTCACATGAACAAGATGGCCGCCATGCCCAAATATGGTAAAAATCCTTACAAATCTGCGTTTTCAGAATCACTGCGCCGATTGTATTGAAACTTTGTATGTAGCATTGGGTGACTGAGTACTACTAAGTTTGCAAAAATGATGACCGTAGGCTGACCTTAACCTATATACGCCAAGGTCAAAATTGGTTCCTTAGGCTTTCCAATGGGAAAGACTCCAATGGGAAAGACTTAAAAAAAAAAAAAAAAAAACGATTAATAGATCATGTTGGCAACTCGTGTGTAAATGCATTCATTTATAATACCTTAAATAGTTTGGTCAGTCAAATGTTCGAATCACAAAAAGGGACAAAATAATACTCAGGGCTCAGGGGAGCGACCATGATCCTATGGTCCTCTTGTTTTTCATTTAACACGAGCGTATTGAGTGCTCTTATGTCTTATTTATGCGTGGCTTTTCGCTGATTATTTCACGTTTTGAACTACTTTTTACGCAATAATGATTGTTCAAACTCCTGTTCAATAGAATGGCTGTGTCCAAATTCAAAGTTGCTGACCATCACGAAAACACGCCTAAATAATTTTGACCCCCATGAACCCCACTTTTATATAGTAAAACTGGACTTTACAGGGGTACACCTTATTTTTCTTATTTCTGCTCTAAAATATAGCTTCTGGGTACTCGTTAGAACCGCCTCGATAGAGCAGAAATAAGAAAAAATATCACATTTTGTATTTCATCTTATTTTTTTTATTTTGTTTTTCGGCGGTATAATTTACAATGTATTTGTATAGGCGTGATTTCGTCAACTTCAGAAACTGATGATGAGGCGATTCTTAACCCTTTTATACCAAATGGAATCTTCCTTCTTATATATGGCAGGAGTCCATTTCAAAATTTAGGGGTGTCAGGTTGTGTTTTCTTCATTTTTTTTTTGAAAATGACTGATTTTTTAGCAAACAGTGGAGGCCCTGATCAGACGCCGCGTTTTGCGGCGTCTGATCTGGGCCTGCGCTGTTCGCCAGGGTACCCGTTTTGGGGTTTCCGGTACCAAATGGGTAAAGTATGCACACAACATACGCTTCCTTGATTGATTGATTGATTGATCGTATGGGGTTTAACGACACGTCAATCCTTGTGGGTCATTTTGTGTCGTCTAAAAAGAGATAGAAGAGATAGTAGGGGAGATGAAAGTGAGGGACAGGGAGTGAGGGACTGCGGACAAAGAGGAAAATGAATGGAAGTTAGAGGCAGAAGAAATAATAACATCCCCTCTACACTGACAGCAGGCCTTACCCAACCACAGGCCAATATCAGCTGGATGCCCAAGTGACGCACGATACGTGTCACCTTTGCCTCACCCAATTAAGATTATGTATAAGATGGTGGTGATAATTATTATTTTGAAGAAGAAGAAGAAGAAGAAGAAGAAGAAGAAGAAGAAGAAGAAGAAGAAGAAGAAGAAAACTACTTAGTTATATTCGAAATTTCCCTTTTACAGCAAAAGCTCATATATGTTTAAAATGACACTTGGGCTGTTCTGTCATCACTAAACGGAGGCACCAGAAAGACCTCTTTTTGAGCCTGGGTTCATATATATTGTTTTCATCTGGAAAGATCATTGTGTCTATATAACTGTAGGGAAACAGTGGAAAGCAAATATCCAGCCTAACATTACTGGTGGACGGAAACAACCTTTGAAAAAATGCGATAATCTTTAAATTATTTAACCAGAGTCTCTCGTAGACCAGATAAAGTCTAGCTTAAGCGACAGGTCATGAATTAAGCCTCCAACTTTGTACATTCCACGTCTGTTTTATTGCACCTCCAAGAGCCATTAAACTTCGGCTTATGTTTTATATGGCTTAGCCGATAAAACGGCCAGCCACAAACACCAGTGACACGAAAATGTATGGATTGCTAAATATTTTGTCTGCTTCTTCGAAGTCCAGTTTCCAAAGCAATATCGCATGGCTGTCAAAAGACGAATGCGTTGTTGGCAAGATGTCGGGCCTTCTAGCTATAGCAGCATCATACGAAAGATGAGACGCTGTCCCCGTTTGCCGGTGTCTCCTAGCCAGCACAGAATGTCAGGTCGACAGCATGTATCGATGCCGGCCTGACGTCGGCCTTCTGATTTTTAAGGCATTCCTGAAATAAAACTGACATTTTTTTTTTCGGTATACCATTGCCTCTCTCCAACCCCTCGTTCGGTTGACTTTTTCCGTTTCACTATTGCCGCTTTCGTGTCATTTCCTCTGGAGAGTTTGTTTTTCTTGACCCCTTTCCACCCCATCGCCTCCCTCGCCTCTTTTGAATGCCTCTTCCACTTCGAAGCCCAGTCTTTTAATGTCTGCAGCCTTAATAGGACTGGGCAATAAGGCGCATGACAGAGCAACTAGACACAGAAATACAGTAAAATTCTTATATTAACACCATCTTTGGGACTGTTCAAAAGTGGTCTTTAAGACCACTTTTGAACAGTCCCAAAGGTGGTCTCTGACCAGTAGACAGTGTATGCAGAAAACACAAAGAATAAGTGCAACCTACTAAATATTTTTTTTTTAAAGCAGAATTTGTCTTAATTTTAGGTGGTCTTAATAACGGAATTTTACTGTAAAGTTCCGCTATTAAGACCACCTAAATCTAAGACTAAATCTGCTTTTAAAAGCTTATTGAGAAGGTTTTAGTTATTCTTTCTTTGTGGGGTTACAGCCAGTGTCTCCTTATATGAGACCACATTTGGGACTATTCGAAAGTGGTCTTAAAGACCACTTTTGAACAGTCCCAAAGGTGGTCTTAATATAGAAATTTTACTATATATATTTTGAAAAGATTGCTTAGGTTCGCAGCAGACGACAAAGTTGACAACATTTTTAAGTGCAGTTTTTCTTGGCGTCTTAAGGGCGTGTAGTTTTTAAGGCGTCTTTGCGTCTTAACCTGTTACTGACAGGGCTTTCGTTTGTTTGTTTGATTTGAGGTTTAACGTCCCCGTCAACACTGCATAGGTCATTTTGTAGACGTTGCTTCCCATTCTGTGGGACTTTTACCCGACATTAAGGTGAAATGGCATCTCAAGCCCTGTCGCCCAATGAAACCAATAGGGTTATCGGTACCATAAACTACGCAAAGCCTTTTCAAAATTTTATAGACGCCATTCTGATTTAATTTCAAAATTTAATATTGGACTTAAATCTCTTCTGCAACAAGGTCTATCGGAACCCGAATTTTATGGTGACTTAATATATAAATTCAGAAAAAATATATAACCGCAATGACTTCAGCACCCAATTTCGTAAAATCATTCTTCGATATAAAAAGATTGGGTACAACATGGATATTATACGACATACTGCATGCATGGTAGTTAACCCAATCACGGTTGGCAACTTTGCTTCCCTCTTTAATTGCACGCCGGTGGGTCAGGCCTCAGATTCTATGACGGCTCCAACGTAAAGGCTTATTGAAAATTAAAGAGATAATGTTGGTTGGTGCCTGATGCTCTGTCTCTGGTCGGGCTCATCGGAGTCTAACTGTTGGTTTTCTTTTGCTCCAGCATTTCAGTGGTTTCTTGCTGTCGAGTCCTCACCGTTGTCTCACCTCTGTGGTTCTTTGATTTCTGTGTTCACGGAGATGTTGCACTGATGAGTTAGGAGGCCTTCATGCGGACTGAACAAATTATTTGTCTAAATCGCGACGGAAGTAAGGGCGAGGATTGTGGCCACGTAAAATCGATTTAAGCCCCCCAGTGGAAATCTTCCACTGACCGTTCCAAGGCGGCTCTTCTGTGGCGATTTATTTATGTTGTTGTTTGTTACTTACTGTGTGTGTCGCTTGTGTCTTTTAATTTTGGATGACCATATGGCCATTTTGTGGGAAAGTAACTGTCCATATGGCCTTCCTTTGTTTAGGTTTCCATTATGGTCTGGTCGCTTAATGTTTGTATTTCTTTCCCTTTGGTGTCTTTTATGGATGGAGTAAGTTAATTGTATCAATTCCTGATCTTTGTTTTACTTCTACTTTACAAGCATGGACGGTCCGACTCACACCGCTTTGCCTGGGCAGGCTTAGATCCCCAAAGCGGGTTACCAGTACTCGTGTGTGGTCCGTTTCAACTCTTCGTGGAAGCATCATGCAGCCCATCTATTTCTTCAAGCCCCGATGGGCGGAAGCCGAACAGGGCTTTTGTAAACGCCCAATCCTGTGTCGGCCAATAATCTAAGTGTCTGGTGTGTGCCCCAATAAATTGAATATATTGCCAAATACGCGGATTAGTAATGAGGATTACAGTAAAAGTTACATATTAAGACCACATTTGAAACTCTTCAAAAGTGGTCTTAAGACCAATTTAAGACCACTGTTGACCACTGTTCAAAAGTGGTCTGAAGACAACTTTTGAACAGGTTGTCTCTTATTAGGAGACACTGGGTGTAGAAAATACGATGAAAGAACTGGAATATTCTCAGTAAGCTTTTAAAAGCAGATTTAGTCTTAATTTCAAGGGGTCTTAGGAGCAGAATTTTACTGAATACGCTCCCTAAAGGGGTAAGTATGTCATGGCTTGATATCTTTCTTAAGGTAAGTTCGAACTGCAAGGTTTTAAATTTCCTTATCTTTGTAACAACTGAGACAATATAAATGTCTTGATTTTATTCATTTGACCAGTTTACACTTCTGAATTAAGGCCATTGGTCATTTTCTATTCTGGTCATTTGTTGACAGGTTTCGTCTAAATTTGACAAGTTATTGTCCACTTGATATATTGTTCAGCTTTGAAATCTGTCATTTGAACGCAATCACATATTCTTTGTCTTAGAATCCTGTTTCCTGACCAATCAACTTGCCATTTCATAGACATAAAAAGATCGAGCATCGCGTAATACGGGCATAATTGGATGAAAAAGCGTGAAAAAATGATGTAAAGTTTTAGGGTTAGGCCAGTAGTAAAATATTCTTTTCCTGCGAGTATATTTAAGATTCTTGTCATTTACTTGTTGGCTTTCTTTAACCCTTTCTGTACCAAATGGAATCTTCCACCTTAAATATAGCACAAGTCCATTTAAAAATATAGGGGTGTTAGGTTGTGGTTTATTCAGAGTTTATCTGGAAAATGGCCAAACATTTTGCAAACAGTGTAGGCCCTGATCAGACGCCGCGTTCTGAGGCGTCTGATCTGGGCCTCCACTGTTTGCCAAGGTACCCCTTTAGGGGTTTCCCGCATGGAATGTGTTAACCAATTTCAGTATGCTGAATTTCTAATCAGGCCCCCGGCCATCGGGGCTTGAAGAAAAAGATGGGATGCATGATGCTTCCACGCAGAGCAGAAACCGACCCGCTCACGAGTATTGGTAAACCGCTTAGAGTAAACCCAGGCAAAGCGGTGCGAGTCAGTCCGTCCATTCTTATAAACCCTACTGGTTTCATTGGGCAACAGGGCTTTAGATGTCATTTCATCTCAATGTCAGGTAGAAGTCCCACAAAATTGGAAGCACCGTCTCCAAAATGACCTTTAAAGTGTTGACGGGGACGTTAAACCTCAAATCAAATCAAACAAAGCATTCCTCATCGATTTTGCATGATTACAGTTGTACCATGGATTCGGAAGCAAAATAGAAAACAGTTCAGCTGAAACAGAAGCCAGCTGTTCAGAATCTATACTGTTTTCAAATCAAAGCACTGCCAGCACCGTGCGAGCTACAACAACAAATGGAGCGACAGGCTCCCTCGCACAGCGGGGCTTGGAGAAATAGATTGGGTTGCATGATGCTTTAGCACAGAGTTGAAACCGACCGAACTTAAGTGTTGGCAAACCGCTTAGAATTTGCCAGGAAAGGTGGCTCGAGTGGGACCACTCTCGACCCAAATGTTACTTTGGGTGGTAGGGTGGGTGTCAACGATCTTGCAAGCCAAGTGACCGGTGGCAAAGATCGTCAATGACCGCGACATTTCGCATGCATATACATTCATACGAGGGCAAATCTGTAAGTAACCAGCCTTTGACCAAGGCAACCAAGATTTTCATGCCTTGTTTCAATGCATGTTTTAGGCATGGGGGCAAAATTGCACCCTTTATCGTATCATTCACTCATTAGATATCGGCCCGCACGCGAGTACTGGTAATCAGCCTAGAGGATCTTAGCCTGCCCAGGCAAAGCGGTGCGAGTCGGACCGTCCATACATATAAAACCCTTTTGGTTTCATAGGGCGGCAGGCTTGAGATAACATTTCATCTCAATGTTGGGTAAAAGTCCCACAAAATTGGAAGCAACGTCTCCAAAATGAACCTTACAGTGTTGACGGGGACGTTAAACTTTAAATCAAACAAACAAACAAACAAACACAAACTCATAAGATATTGAAAGTCAAACATGGCTAGCAATGCAATCGTTACTTGTATTTGAAAGGGAAAACAGGTCAGGAAATGAATTTCGAGTTGACCAATCTTTATGGGTTTTCGGCACAATCGTATGCACAAATTAAATTCTGGATTGGGGAATTCAAACTTTAGAAGACGAAACCAGGTCTGCACGCCCATCAGATGTCACCGATGAAGAAATCTGTAACAAATTTCTGGATCTGGTATACTCTGATGGGCGAAATAAGGTGGAAGAAATAGCGAATGCATTACACATTTCACATTGCAGCGTTTCAACAATTTTACATGATCGCCTGGCTATGCACAAGCTAACAGCCCGTTGGGTCCCAAAATCACATAGTGGCGAACAAATGGCAACCAGAGCATTAGTATGCAGCGCATTGTTGAAGCGGTTTAGGTCAAAGGAAGATGGTTTTCTTTCACGTCTGGTGAATGTAGATGAGAGCTGGGTCCCTAAGTATGAGCCAGAGAATAAAACTCAAAGTCGCCAGTGGGTAGGGCCGGGTCACCGAGGCCAAAGAAGTTCAAAACGCAACCATCTGCTGGCAAGGCAATGACAACTGTATTTTGGGACGCACAGGGCGTTACTAGCAAAGAAAACTACAATAACTCGGGCGTATTATGCAAATTTGCTCGACCAACAGAGAACAGCGATCCGTGAAAAGGCCGAGGTAAACTCTCCAAAGGGATTCTCCTCCAACAGGACAATACAAGAGTCCACACTTGCACAATTGCAACGTTAATACCGCACCCCGTCTATCTCCGGACTTAGCTCCTATTTCCTATTACCAAACTTGAAAAAGGATATCCTTGGACGTCATTTTCGGTTCGACGAAGAACTCGTGGCGGCAGCTGAGGAGTGGGTCGGAGACAAGGACCCTGGCTACTTTAGTTCTGGAACAGCGTTGGTCCAAGTGTATCATTAAAGAGGGCAATTACATCGAAAAAGAAGTGAACTATCTCACCCAGATAAAATAAGTTAGGCTTAGTTTTTATTGACTCGCTCTCATTATGTCATAGACCACAAAAAGGCTTAAGGAAACCATGTTACCATGCCGTAAAATAGCTCTCAAGGCCAACTAATGGTCAATATTTGAATAAGCTTGGCAGTACTCAGTCCCTTGGTGCTACATGCCAAGATTCAGGGCAATCAACCCAACGGTTATGGGGGTTGGGGGGCGGGGGGGGGGGGGAGTGGCCTGGAGCAGGTTCTCCCATTATCAGGAGGTTGCATATGAAATAAAATTGAAATTGACCAAGCTGTTTTAGAAAAAAACATCCTTTGAAATGTCGATGGACATGCAATCCAAGTGAACATGGGCCAGTCTTTTGACTGACTTTGACCTTTAGAATTCATTTCTGTACTTCCTCTCATGTCATAGACCACACTAGTTTTCGAAATATGCAGTTCAACCTAGCCTAAGGAACCAATTTGACCTTGGTGCAAAATAGTTCAAGGTCAGCTTGGGGTCAATATTTGAAAAAAAAAGACTTGGTGGTACTTAGTCACTCAATGCTACACACACACACCAAGTTTCATGGCAATAGACCTCGTTGTTCTGGAGAAGAAGATATTTGAATGCCTTTACCATCTTTGGGCATGACGGCAATTTTCATCATGTGACTTAACCTATTTGATCAATATTTCGTTCCGCAATTGTCAGGCGTTTGTTTGATTTGGGGTTTAACGTTTTTACTAGATTTGGGCATGGCAGCCATCTCGGACATGTGATCTAGATCATTCAAACAAAATTTCGTCCCCACAAAGTCAGAAGTCTGATCATGAAATTGAATTAAAATTGGACCAATCCAATAGACGTGGAATCCAAGCCACCTTGGGGCACGGTCGCCGGAAGACCTTGACCTTTAGCATTCATAGATACTCATTTTCGTACCTATTCTCATGTCACCAACCACAATATTTTTTTCGAAAATGCATTATTTTACCTTTTCCCCATTGAAAAGCCAAAGACACCAAATTTGACCCTGCGTAAAATAGATCTAGGGTCATCATTTTTGCAAACTTGGTAGTACTCAGATTCCCAGTTGCACATATTAAGTTTCATTCAAGAAATTGTTCTGGAGAAGAAGATTTTTAAAGCTTTTTACCATATTTGGGCATGGCGGCCATCTTTGTTATATGACCTCGCCCATTGCAACTGAAGCACACGAAATAAGCAAACTAAGCTAGCGTCACAAATGGATATCGCCGGCTAATCCCAATCCTCACTGCATGCTAATGTCCAAATTCCTGTTTTTGCTTGACACAACTTGGTTGTCTACTGCATAACCGTATTTTGAATAAAACGTCTTGCTATACTGAAATTATGAGCCAGTGCGTGGCAAAACCTACCTGGGAGTCCCAGAAGACCAGCGAACACAAAGATCACTCCGTGCACCCAACTGGTCTGGCAGGAGAGTTGGACTATCTCTCTTTGGGCAGCCCAATTGCTACAGAAGGCTCAAGCGAACCGCGAAGACCCAGATCAGCCTGCGGAGGCTGAACTGAGTCTTCGCTGGCCGCACATGGTTTTGCAAGGTTTGCAATGCCCCGACTATCAACATGGTCTGTTGTTGTATTTTCTTCATCTTATTACCGGACAAACGGCCTTAAATTGAAGCTGTCCAGCAATTCAGTTTTATTTGAATAGGCCGAAGTATGGAAATTTCTGATAACAAGACGTGAGCTGAATTCCTTAAAGTAAATAAACTTATTTGTACAGTCTTTAATTGAATACTATAGAAATTCTGGTCAGTTCGAGTGGCGGGTTTGAATTGAAGATTTCTTGGAAAAATCAGATTGGTTTCGATTTGTGCCATTAATAACACAAGAGGGCAATATAAGCTTGTGTATCTGGACAAGTTTGACCGGAATTAAGATTGTTCAGTATCGATATTTGTTCTTTGGCCTTTGTGAGTTTTAGCCCTAGTTTCATTAGTACTTTTTTTTCAAGTTCATTTCGGTGAAATTACAATGTATTGTGAAGAAAGAGTTGTCATTAATCTGACATAGCATCTCCACTCCTTGATAGGCTAGGCAGTCCGGAGGAAACTGTGTGTCAAACTAGGAAACGACTGAAAAGATAGCGAAGCACTGACAACGCTGATACCGGGAGACATAGTCATGAAAGGGGACTTGTGTGCCGGCCGTGAAAGGTCTCCCTGCCCTTCATCATAGTGTAGTTTATATTTTCTTGTCCTTTGGAATCATTGATTCCATTATGGAACCTTAAAAGTGTTTGAGGGTCGCTGATGAGGCCTAACTGGCCGAAAGTAGCTAGTCTGGTACAAATATTATACACTCTATACTTTTAAGTTCTGCTTCAAAAGGTTCGCACTTTCATAGAACACATTACATGTACCCTGAAATTGCTGAACTTTAGCAATCGGTGTAGACCCTAATCAAACGCTGGGTTCTTTGATATCTAATCTAAATATACACTGTTTAGCACAATCCCAGCATATAAGCCCAGTCAATATTTTACAGATAATCCTCTTTACACCTGCTGTCACAACAATAAGAATAGTGTGGCAATAATTAGCCGTTATGGTAAGTGATAGTCACGTGGACAATAGCAGGCAGGAAGCTTCTTGGGTATAAGTACCAACAATCTATGTTTTGTGTAGAAATATAAAATATCTGGGGCCAGTTGTTCAAAGCATCGTTAGCTTAACGAGCTCGTTATAGTGGTCAATTTGTTAATTATTCCAGCAAGGAAAATATCTAAAACTTCGTTATTTTTGCTGAAAAATGTGAGCAGCTGCTCTTATTTTTTCAGCAAAAATATTAGCATATTTGCGTTACTAATTGATCAGAATTTTAACGATACGTTAGCTAACGACGTCGTTAGTTTTGAACATCTGGCCCCAGAATATGAAATATTCCTTATTTGATGGTAAAACTTTCAATATGTTTTCGTGTTACCACAGGTGAATGACATCATCGGCATAATTCTAGATCGGACCAGATTGTGCTTTCCTGCTTCTATATAAAATCTTGAAATTGTTTAGAAAGGGGATCCATTGATAGCGCGATAAGAAAAAGGCACAGGAGGCTTTAATTTTTGCTTGTCGCAGGTTTGAACTTGAATTTTTGGAGTGCCCAGACTCATTACTTAAGGTACACTGTCAAAACTCCCATAGATTTTGCAGTAGACACTGAAAAACTGGCGAGTTAAATGATAACACTTATTGAGCCTTTAGATAGGTTGCAGGGGTGATCCGAGCGATGGAGGTGACACACTTTGCAGAACAGAAAGTGTTAGCTACAGCACCATATCCTCACCTACCCACTCTTACCACCTCCTACACACCGGATTCTGAGGCTCAGTCGGATCCGCTCCCGACTAATGGTCAGGATGTTGTGAGTTTCACCGCGCTGGGACCAGCAACATTTTTTTCGTGAAGACTGGTCATTTAATATTTTGTACGGACATTCGCTCCCTTCCGCTGTTTCAAGAAGGGCAGTTGTCAGTTATATGCGAAAGGATGTGAATTGTACTGGTAACTGCTTTCGCATAAGCATGCCCTGTAAAAGACCTGTCCGACATGAACGTTATAGTGATGACTGGTCCGTTAGACTCCAACTTAAATCCAAGATAATTCCTGCAAAAGTTCTTCATGCGGTCGCAGTGCACTGGCTATTTTACCGCAAACACTACGGGATATAATATAATTTTTTGCAGTGTGTTGAAAATAAATTTTCGTTGTCATGGAAGAACTTCAGTGCATAGAATTATTATTGATACCTACAAAGAATTTTTCATCGACACCTACCGTTGAGCCAAGTCATGTGAAAAACTGTTTTATGCCAATTGCGAAAAACAAAGGCGCAGATCAGCCTGCGCATCCGCGCAGTCTGATCTGCGCCGTTGTGTTTGCTGTTTGTATAGTATAACACCACCTTCTTTTAGGTCGATTGTTTTTCAATCGACCTAAAGTTATAAAGGGTAGAATCAAAATTAATACCGCTGTTCACGTGACTATCACTGATTTTGGGAAGCCAAGGTTACGGTTATTAATAGAAAATAGTCGTGCTATTTTTATCGATCAAGGTTATGGTTTTTAATTACACATATTCGCGCTCTTTTGATCGAGTAAGTGTTGCGTGTGGCAAACACTGCATACACAGATCAAACTACGCGGAAGAATTTGGTTGATCTTCACTATCTGCTTAAAAACCGGAATTCTAGGGTTAAATGAAACAGCCCAGGGCTATTTTTCCGACCTACACTCAGAGACAATCCACCCATCAGAACTTTAAGTGCTTTGATTTTTATCAAGACTCCTACTAGTCTCTGTAGCTGTGCAGACTAGTTTGTGTCCTATCTTGTCATAAAACCCCGTAGACAGGTTTTCTCATGACGGAGCAAATTTACCAGAAATGCATTACGAAAACACGCCTATTCCAAAATATTGAATGTTTTACCACCAACAAAAAAAAAAAAAAAAAAAAAAAAGAAAATTTTCAGATGGCAAATTCTGACATTTTTCTTATTTCTACTCAAAACATAGATTGTGCGAACTCGTTAGAACCGCCTCAATCTATGTTTTTGTACCCACAATCTATGTTTTTGAGCAGAAATAAGGTACGTATATAAGAGCAGAAATAAGATAAATAATGTACACCTCTGTAAACCAAAGTTTTACTATATAAAAGTGGGATTCAAGGGGTCAAAGTGTATAAAGGCGCGAGTGCATCACAACTGTTTTTCTAACCTAGTGAAGCTGCCGGCTCCTGAACCTCCTCCATAGGGGAAAAGAATCCAAATGTTTAAGTAACAAAGCCAGATCAGCCAGCACATCCGCCTTGTCCGGCCGCCACACTGGGGCCAGTTGTTCAAAGCATAGTTAGCTTAACGACCTTGTTAGTGGTCAAATTGTTAACTGTTCTAGCAAGTACAATATCTATTTTTATATTATTTTTGCTGAAAAAATATTAGTATTTCCATCATATTGAATGATCAAAGTTTTAACGATATGTTAGCTAACGGCGTCATAAGTTTTGAACAACTGGCCCCTGATTAGTAATGGAGGCTGTAGAGAGCTCATGTGAACAGTTTGAAAATGTGCAGGTTGATTGTCAAAGGCAAATTCATTTCTTTAAGACTAGACACACATTGACAGTGGAGCCAAATATCTGAAAAGGAGTTTCTTGCACACCAGAAAAGAGATCCATAGTTTTAGCTTGGGACAGAAATTCTGTTCTAACCCTGGTGTTCTTACTCTAAATCGAATATCCTCGCGTGTTGGAGAAATGCACTGGTTGAATACGACCTCATATGCGCCGTCGTTAAGATTAACGTCACAGCACGTTACGTGACGTCACTAAACACCACTGTAGTGTCATCTCAATCTGGCGGATGTCGGCAACTGAAGTGCGGTATTAAAACTCTACGCTCAGAAATGAAAGGTATGCAAGAAAAAGAATCCTACACGGGTATGAGGGATGGATAGAAATCCGTCCCTCGGGGTCACTGTCTGGCATCACTCGGCAAGCCTCGTGATGCCGGACAGTTACCTTCGGGGTGGATTTTTTCCCTCCACCCCTCACACCCATATTATAAGATTCTTATATTCCCCACTAAATGTGAATCCATTTCCAATACCAGTTCTTGCAAAAATTTGTCACAAAAAGTTGCGATTGTTCTCTGCTTTCAACTGCGCGACTTGACGCTTTCTAAAAGCTCAACAGCGCCTTCTAATTCAATAAGCGATGTCATTTGAGCTCGCTAACTTGTTTTTAGTGTTGAAAATTTTACTGCTTAAAATTGTCTGTTGAATATTCTTTGAGTCAAATGTGAAATTTGAAGACTTCTAATTCTCTCAAATTGCACAATAACCTCAAACCGCATGGCAGACGATAGATTTATGGAATTTTAATAGAAACTTTGACATGTTCTGCTATCGTAGAAGCGACGCTGCGGCTGTATTTAGAATATTAAAGCATAAAGCAATGCGTTTTAAGGGAATATCTGAGAATCTCTTTGCAGAAAAATTTGTCTGCAAGGTTTTATTGTCATAATCTTAGCACATACTAAAATAATAAATGAAGATTTAATTAAATTTTGGCGGAGAATTTCTGGCGAACAGACGAGACTTTCGTGGTTTTGCAACATAGGCGATTACTGGGGAAATACTTGTTATTAAAAGTGAAATGGTATGAAAAAATTCGCCACAAATGTCAATCAGGTTTTTCAGCTATATTCCAGATTTAAATGGTGTCACCTTTTGGCCATGCAACGCTATTAACCACAAGCTGTTGATGATAACCTTACGCATACTACCGGCTCATCTCGGTGGCTCACTGTCTGGTGATCAGGAGGTCGTGAGTTCGATACCTGCCGGATCAGCAACATTCTCATAGGCGGACTGAGCATGAAATCTATTCTGAGGCAATTCTCTCTCTTCCGCTGATTCAAGACGGGTAGTTGTCAGTTTCTGCCGAAAGATTGTGTATTGCATTGGATAACCGCTTATGTATAAGCCATCACGAAAACACGCCTACATACTTTTGACCCCCCCCCCCTCCCTTGAACCCCACTTTAACCCTTATCTTGCTGAATATTTAACCAATCAAATTAATTGATGTAATTTATTGCTACAAATTCATAAACTGAATGCCAAACATTGTAGATTGCAAAGATGGGGGTTGTCGTGAACAGCAAGATAAGGGTTAATATAGTAAAACTGGGGTTAACAGTGGTAAGCCTTATTTTTCTTATTTCTGCTCTAAAATATAGATTGTGGGTACTCGTTAGAACCACCTCGACGAGGCGGTTCTAACGAGTACCAACAATATATGTTTTAAGCAGAAATAAGAAAAACACCACATTTTGTTTTATCTTAAAATGTTCGTATTTTTTCGGCGGTAAAGTTTACAATGTATTTGTATAGGCGTGTTTTCGTAATGCCTTTCAAGGAGAATGTAAACGGACCGGATCGAAATGACTAAAATAGTGTGGCTGGACCGTTAAACACTAAATAAGAAAAAAAATGCGTAATACATCACAAAAACACGCCTATATAATCCTCACCCCCTTGAATCCCACTTTTATATAGTAAAACTGGGGTTTACAGAGGTAAACCTTATTTTTCTTATTTCTGCTCTAAAATATAGATTGCGGGTACTCGTTAGAACCACCTCATTGAGGCGGTTCTAACGAGTGCCCACAATCTATATTTTTTTGTGCAGAAATAAGAAAAATATTCCAATTTTTCATCTTAAACTTTTCATTTTTTTCGGCGATAAAGGTGGCAATGTATTTGTATAGGCGTGTTTTCGTTATGAGAAAAAGGTAGAAAAAACTTGAAAAAAAAACAAAAAAAAAAAAACATAATGCTTAAAACTGCGTGTAATGATTATCCTTGTTAACCCCAATTTATATGGATAAAACTAGGGGTTACATGGGTATACATTACCTCCTTTATATTTGCTCCGAAGCATAAATTGTGGGTACTCGTTAGTGTTACGAGCCTGGCGTAGCAGAATGAGAAAATAAGTCTTATAAAATTTAACAAAAATTGTGTACAAAATATTTTAACTAATTGTTATTAATGTAATGAATTTTTTGTTTATTTGAATTAGTTTAAACAATATTTAATTCAATAAAGTAAGAACATGTTTAAATAACACAAATAGAAATTTCATGACAGGATTTGAAAACAAGCCATAGGCTTATGTGAATCATCTCCTGTAATTTACTATGAGCTAGTGTGAATGGCATATTACATGTAAACATGTTTGTTTGAATTGGGGTTTCATATCCCCGTCAACACTATTTAGGTCATTTTGGAGACGCTGCTTTTAATTTTGTAGGACGTTTACCGGACATTGAGATGAAATGACATCTCAAGCCCTCCCAATGAAACCAATACTGTCTATAAGCATGTACAGTCAGACTCGCACCGCTTTGCCTGGCCAGGCTTAGATCATCTAAGCGGTTTATCAGTACTCTTGTGCAGTCGGTTTCAGATAGATTGTGGGTATTCGTGAGTGTTACGAGCCTGGCGTAGCAGAAAGAGTAATAAAGAAAATCAGCAAAACAAGTCTTATAAAATTTAACAAGATTTATTTACAAAATATTTTAAGTAATTGTTATTACTGTTATGAATTTTTTGTTTGTTCGAGTTGAGGTTTTATATCCCCGTCAGCAGTATTTAGGTAATTTTGGATACGCTGCTTTCAATTTTGTTGAACTTTCACCTGGCATTGAGATGAAAAGACATCTCAAGCCCTACCGCCCAAATAAACCAATAGTGTTTAAATGGTCCGACTCGCACCACTTTGCTCTAAACGTTTTACCAGTACTCACGTGCGGTCGGTTGCAGCTCTGCGTGGAAGCACCATGTAGCCCAATCTATTTCTCCACGCCAAGATGTGCGGGGGGCCTACTGTAATGAATAAAGAAAGAATAATAAAAGAAACAGAGTTCAACTTAGCTCTGTTTTCAAATGTCCTTAAAAGTTTGTTATCTTTTAACACGGAACAAGCACTAAGTCAAAGATAAATAATAATCCCTTAGTAATCCAACATAGAATTTAGAATGAAATTTTCTCAAATCTCCCAAACTGAACTAAAGGAACATCTTTCTCCTTATATTGATTAAGAGAAGATTCTAGAAGCTTATAGAAAGAAATTTACTCATATTATGATACAATAATGTGAGTCGAGAAAGATACTATAACCCCTTTCTTGTAAACAAAAGTCGTTTACCAACTATTATTATTCCCTTACTCATATTCTGGATCTTTCCTGTCACAATAGGGTATTTTAAGGGGAATAGATACACCTTCAGGGGAGGCAAGTCCTACAAAAGTAGTTTTGACTCCCATGTAAATAGTGGTCAACTCTTAAAAGAAAGAATTTGCTTCTGAGGAGCAAAATCTTTCCTTTAAGAGCAGATCACTTTTTCGGCGGGTCTGAGCCCCAGAAAAGTGAACAGGAAGTCCAAAATGTTGTCCCCTTTTGAATAATGGCGGAAAAAATGTGCTAGGTGTTCCCATTCCCTTTAATGTCAGTTTTCCATTTTTTATGCTTGAATCATGAACATATAGTAGAACAGCCCCAGTGAGGCAGTTCTTACATCACCTATAAGATTTCTGATTCCACATTTAACCCACTGGATATTTATTTTACTCAATTTCAGTTAGGACATGTAACAGAACACTGTCTTGCAAGGAATGTGATGATGCATTCTGGGTCTGGATGAAATTGATAGGGGCAGCCTTTCTTTTGCTTGTGAGTATAACCATGTTCTACAGTGTTTGATTAAGTATAGTAATCTGAAGGTATTTGTCCAAGTTCAGGACCTTATTTTAACCTACACTCAACCCATCAGTGCTGTCAGTGCTTTGATTGGTGAATGGTGGGATTGCTCATAAAGATATGATATCTAGGAAGATAATACATGTACTACATGTAGATGATGAGTACTGGGGCCTGTGCCGAAGGACTATATTCAACGCTTGTCACCTCGATTCTCTGTGTAGACACACACGGCAAGTTGTTGGCTGGTAGTTTTCGTTGCTTCAGGACGTGTTATCACTTTTACGTCACTATCCGCGCCTTCGAGAACGTGTTTTCAAGTTCTTTGAGCTTTCTGGGCAGTCGCTGCAAAATACAGTCATAATGATGAAATAGATCAGCTCTAATGGTGATTTGTTAATTAATAAATCAAAGTTTATCAGTTAGCTGTGAAGTAGATCGAATCACGAGCGCGTAGAGCGAGTTATTCGTCTACTTACAACTGACCGACAAACTGTGATATATATCTCAACAAATCACATACTACAGCTGGTCTATTTCGATTCTGAAACACTAACATTCGGCAATGATGTTGTTGTTTCTTTCAAATTCTCCAAACCTTGCGACAGTGTTAGAAGAAATCGCACCAAAATTATTAACAGTAACACACGCATTTAAGTCCCTTTGTAATGTTTTAGATGTGAGAAAATGACGTTTCACCGTCTAATGTCAAAGAATCTAAGAGTGACGTCATAAAACTGTAAATATGCTTAGACTAAAGTCTCAATGAAAAAGAAGCACTTTTTATTTATTTATTTTTATTTTTTGCTGCTGGACCAGCTTTCATGGAGATTTATTCATACGCCCTATCCGTTTCACTCCGCTAGTTTCTGAAGTAGATTCTTCTATCTTTAAATTTGAACACAAAAAATGACAGATTCTTTGTCATTCTTAGCTATCACACGAGTTTGCTAACGAACTTCCGGCTTTGGCTCAGTACTGCTGAAACAGAGTCCACGCAGAAACATAGTCCGGCTTGTCTTCAGTTTTCAGTGCAGTTTCGCTCAAATCATATATATATTAGATAAATCTGAACTTTTTCATCCAGAAAACAGGCAGTGTGGAGATGTCAAGTCCTGATTTCTAGGAAAAAATAAGAAAAATATCAACAATGTGTCGTCTGTTGAATTAGCCCATAGAGTGGTAAAAGTTAGAATAAAAATTTGAAACATTTTCATACAGGCCTTGATATTCACGAATTTCTCATAGAATCTGTCATTTCAGTGCCTTTTGGCGCTTTGATAATTATATAGTGGTTTATTCAGAATCAGTAACAATGGTTTAGTTAGAACAGTTTACAAAATATTAAACAGTATTGATACTGATGAGACGGCTAGTTATGAACCGTATAATCTGGGTCTAAACTTTTTGTAAATGTATCTACACAGGTCTTCAGGCCTCCGCCCACCGGGGCTAGGAGAAATAGATTGGACTG
Organism: Lucinisca nassula; assembly: GCA_963580285.1. Classification (NCBI taxonomy): domain Eukaryota; kingdom Metazoa; phylum Mollusca; class Bivalvia; order Lucinida; family Lucinidae; genus Lucinisca; species Lucinisca nassula. The sequence goes on along the minus strand of OY757014.1, from coordinate 111,395,677 downwards.
CATAATGCTTCCACGCAGAGCTGAAACCGACCGCACACCAGTACTGCTAAAACCGTTATAGGGTCTAAGCCTGCCCAGGCAAAGTGGTGCGAGTGGGACCCTCCTTGCATATAAACCATGTTGGTTAGTTGGTTGGTAGGGCTTGAGATGTCATTTCATCTCAGTAAATGACCCACAAAATTGGAAGCAACGTCTCCAATATAACCTAAATAGTGTTGACGGGGACGTTTAACACCATTTCAAACAAACAAGACAAACACATCACGTCAACGAGTCCGTGAAATGAAGACTCCCATAAACCCCACATTATACAGAAAAAAACTGGGGTTTACGGGGGTTTACATTATTTTTCTTATTTCTGCTTCAAGATATAGATTGTGGGTACTCGTTTGGAGATGTGAAAAATGCACTATATCACCACGAGTGAGTTGTCGTAATGACATGTCTACAGGGTTGAAAGGGTTAAAGACGCTAATCATGATCAATATAAAAAAGACAATTACATGTAGATGACTACATCAAATACTTTGACAACGAAACATAAGTAAATGTTTGACAGCATTTCTAGAAAAGCAATCAGACATACCTTTAAAACCAGCCGACACCTCATATATCTGTAGTTTAAACTGTCGCCAGGAGCATTAACCCTTAAGATGCCACGAAAAACTGCATCTCATAATGTCGTCTGTTTACTAGTATGTCGTCTGCTGAATCTTTTTTTTTTAACTTTTCAAACATACTTTTGCATTCAGGCAAAGGGCGTGGACCCAGATCCTAGAGGAGCAGTCTGATCTGGGCCCACACTGTTTGCAAAAATCATTTATAAAGTACCAGCAGACGACAAAACAGATGACAATTGTTGTGAGTGGCATGTTATAGTCTAAGACTTTTAGTCATTTATTTGAAAACTTTGCTGTCAAAAACGTCATTTAATTACTGTCTAATACGTATAGAAATAAGTGACGTTGATAAAAATATACTAACCCTTATGATGTCAATCACAACCATTGTCGTCTGCTTTATTGACTACGCCATTGTTGCAAACAGTGTAGACCCAGATCTGACTGCTCCTCTAGTCGCAGTCTGATCAGGGTCCAAACTGTTTTCCTGTCTGCAAAAATAATTTAATAATGTTTTCAAAAATAAGTAGCAGACGATATAAAACACGACAGATGCAGTTTTAGGGTTAAATATTAAGCCAAAGAAGCCTGGTGTACAATAAAATTGGGCATTGGAAAAGAGGGTAAACCCATATTAGCTGCCGCAGAACGAAGTCTAACCTGGGTCTACCCTGTGAACCCTGGCCAATAAATTTGTAAAACTAACAATACATCTCAGGTGGCAGATTTCGCGCCATAATTTTGGCGGCGCCAAGCGAAAAGGCGCAATTGAGCATGTGTAACCAGTAAGCATTCACAATGTTATTTCTATTTGGCAATTTGTCAGAACCACCTCATTGAGGCGATTCCAAGGAGTAACCACAATGCTTTATTTCGAGCAGCATGGCAGATTTATATATCTGTCATTCTATGCTAGCATACGCGTTTTCAGGATGTTTCATCGCCATAGAAATGTGAGTCCGCACAAAATGTAGTCGGGCTTGTATTCAGTTTTAGACTGTTTCACTTAAATGATAATTGTGAAGATTTTCTCGCGCATGTTTATATACATGCATTTGTTTAAGCTGAAAAATTCCATGAATGAGCAGGCGACACATGCTTTTTGAAAACGAAAAATGAACAAGCGTGTTATTTAAAGTTTTAAAGCAGACGACTTTTAGATTTTGGCATTGAATATGAATCAGGTTCCAGTAGATGAATCGCATAAAACGTGTTGTCACGTTTTCTGTTACGAAATATAAGAAAGAAAAAGAGAATCTGCTACTGCAAAAATAGGCAGGTTAAGCTTTAACCCGTTCATCCTAGAGTTTCTGAAGTACAGTTTTCCATCACCAAATTTGGACACGTCTAAACTACTGCATGTAAATAAGGTGGATAGACAATAATCGTCAACACATACTACTGCATGTAAATAAGATGGATAGACAATAATCGTCAACACCATACCACTGCATGTAAATAAGATGGATAGACAATAATCGTCAACACCATACCACTGCATGTAAATAAGATGGATAGACAATAATTGTCAACACCATACCACTGCATGTAAATAAGATGGATAGACAACAATCGTCAACACCATACCACTGCATGTAAATAAGATGGATAGACAACAATCGTCAACACCATACTACTGCATGCTAATAAGATGGATAGACAATAATTGTCAACACCATACTACTGCATGTAAATAAGATGGACAGACAATAATTGTCAACACCATACTACTGCATGTAAATAAGATGGATAGACAACAATCGTCAACACCATACTACTGCATGTAAATAAGATGGATAGACAATAATTGTCAACACCATACTACTGCATGTAAATAAGATGGACAGACAATAATTGTCAACACCATACTACTGCATGTAAATAAGATGGACAGACAATAATTGTCAACACCATTCCACTGCATGTAAATAAGATGGATAGACAACAATTGTCAACACCATACTACTGCATGTAAATAAGATGGACAGACAATAATTGTCAACACCATACTACTGCATGTAAATAAGATGGACAGACAATAATTGTCAACACCATACTACTGCATGTAAATAAGATGGACAGACAATAATTGTCAATACCATACTACTGCATGCTAATAAGATGGATAGACAACAATCGTCAACACCATACTACTGCATGCAAATAAGATGGATAGACAACAATCGTCAACACCATACTACTGCATGCAAATAAGATGGATAGACAACATTCGTCAACACCATACTACTGCATGCTAATAAGAGGGATAGACAATAATCGTCAACACCATACTACTGCATGTAAATAAGATGGATAGACAACAGTCGTCAACACCGTACTACTGCATGTAAATAAGATGGATAGACAACAGTCGTCAACACCGTACTACTGCATGCAAATAAGATGGATAGACAACAGTCGTCAACACCATACTGCTGCATGTAAATAAGATGGACAGACAATAATCGTCAACACCATACTACTGCATGGAAATAAGATGGATAGACAACAATCGTCAACACCATACCGCTGCATGCAAATAAGATGGATAGACAATAATCGTCAACACCATACCACTGCATGTAAATAAGATGGATAGACAACAATCGTCAACACCATACTACTGCATGTAAATAAGATGGACAGACAATAATCGTCAACACCATACTACTGCATGTAAATAAGATGGACAGACAATAATCGTCAACACCATACTACTGCATGTAAATAAGATGGATAGACAATAATCGTCAACATGAGGGCAAGCCGTGTAGACCAGGATGATGAGCCATCTCATCAGGATCTACACTGTTTGCATAGGTATCTGTACCGAACTACAGGGTTGAAAGGGTTCCCTCTTTAATTGCACGCCGGTGGGTCAGGCCTCAGATTCTATGACGGCTCCAACGTAAAGGCTTATTGAAAATTAAAGAGATAATGTTGGTTGGTGCCTGATGCTCTGTCTCTGGTCGGGCTCATCGGAGTCTAACTGTTGGTTTTCTTTTGCTCCAGCATTTCAGTGGTTTCTTGCTGTCGAGTCCTCACCGTTGTCTCACCTCTGTGGTTCTTTGATTTCTGTGTTCACGGAGATGTTGCACTGATGAGTTAGGAGGCCTTCATGCGGACTGAACAAATTATTTGTCTAAATCGCGACGGAAGTAAGGGCGAGGATTGTGGCCACGTAAAATCGATTTAAGCCCCCCAGTGGAAATCTTCCACCGACCGTTCCAAGGCGGCTCTTCTGTGGCGATTTATTTATGGTGTTGTTTGTTGCTTGCTCTGTGTGTCGCTTGTGTCTTTTAATTTTGGATGGCCATATGGCCATTTTGTTGGAAAGTAACTGTCCTTATGGCCTTCCTTTGTTTAGGTTTCCATTATGGTCTGGTCGCTTAATGTTTGTATTTCTTTCCCTTTGGTGTCTTTTATGGGTGGAGTAAGTTAATTGTATCAATTCCTGATCTTTGTTTTACTTCTACTTAAGATATCACCGCACTATAAGATTTAATCACTCCGCACAAAAGTGACTTTGCCTTAATACATGTAGTAGCGTATGACGATCCCCCCTCCCCCAGATACACCCAGGCTGAAAATAAAGAAGAAAACATCTGTTTATATTCATAAATAAATGTACACGTATCAGAACAAAATGTTTTCAGTAATGAATTTGACTCCAGCTACATAGTATATAGTTAATGTATGAAAAATTCTAGTTCTGCAGATTTTAAAGATGTCATTATAGCTCACTGATGTGTTTATATCACAATGGATACAATGGGGTTTTCATTGGTAAACATTATATTACTTATGTATGCACAAAATATAGATTGTGGGTACTCCTAGAAGCCACCTCAATGAAGCAGTTCTATCGAGCACCAGCCTGTGTTACGAGCAAATATATTGAAATTCTAAAAATAATTTCACCAACATTTCCATGATTAGACTCTGTGCTTATGCTATCAGTATACAGATTTCATATTCCATTAGCACACTGCGCATTTTTGTGAAGTAGATAAAATAAGATTTTTGAAAATAATTTGAGAATAAACAGAGGACACAAAGAATATACAATGCTGGATGTATCACACTGGCATGAGGCTGGGGGCAAATGTCCCTTTCTGAAAAAAGCACTGGGGCAAATGTCCACCTGCAAAATAATGAGGTGGGGGCAGACGTCCATACCAAAAATAAGCTCTGGGGGCATATGTCCCGGTTGCATTTTCATCTGGGGGCAAATGTCCAGTAATGCATTTTTTCATTGGGGGCAAATGTCCTGCGCGGGGGGGGGGGGGGGTGGGGGGGGTGGCAAACGTCCGGAGACCTGATAAGGCAGTTCAATCAATTGGTTATGGTCGAACTATGACTGCTGTTACTTCTAGTGCACCCTTGTTTAAAGGCAAAATACAAATCGGTGCGGCTAAATAAACTACTTGTATTAGTATTATTCTTGGCTTCAGGGAAACCTGGGAATCTGTAAACCATACTCAGACCATCCTATCCGCCGAATCGCTGAAACTCGCCTAATAAACCAAGCGTCGTGGGTTTGATCCCAGGCTTCTCCCGACTTTCGGATGAATCTTTAAACCGAAGTCCCGTCTCCGTATGTCCATAGTTGTTTGTTGGACGTACATGTAAATAAAAATCAAAAATGAGTTCCTTTAAGAGCAATGAAAACATTCATAAGAAAGAAGATGGGTCATACTACGTAGTTTCGGCTAATAAAGCCTCATCAGTGACCCTGTAATGATCCGGCAAAGAAAGCCAGAGGAAACATACTGCAATTTTGCGAATTTCGAATAGGCAGTCGATTCAGAGACTGATATAAATCAAAACGGGGTCCAAATAATTAAAAATCTATCTAGAATATGAGTCTAAACCAATAATTTATTTCTGATTTCTCAGAATATTCACGCCCATCTCAAAGGACCAAACGTAAAATATAATCTGCACTATGGTTGATGTACGGGGAGACGTTTTACGGCCGCAACACGGCACAACACCAGCTGCAGTGAAGGCAAATAAAAATCAAAAATGAGTTCCTTTAAGAGCAATGAAAACATTCATAAGAAAGAAGATGGGTCATACTACGTAGTTTCGGCTAATAAAGCCTCATCAGTGACCCTGTAATGATCCGGCAAAGAAAGCCAGAGGAAACATACTGCAATTTTGCGAATTTCGAATAGGTAAACCTCAAACCGTAGATACTAAACTGAAGTCTTTTCCTCTAACTGAAGAATGTTGGTGATCGTAGTTCTGAGATCAAACTCGCTCTAGTTTCAGAGAAATGGAAATACGTGTACTGGAATGCATCGTTATTTCATAAACGAATCAAATGAGACGAATCGACAATCCATTGCATGTTATATCGACAAACATATCTCGAAAACTATAAAACTTTAGCTACATTGAAACTGAAAAATTACGCAAACTGTAGCAATATATTAACCCATTAACCCAATATATTAACCCATTGCATGCGGGAAAATCAATGCAAAATCACACATTGTGATATATGTTTTACCTTCCATATTTGTTATAAACTTACGATGTTTGATGATCAGTTTACTGATGTTTGATTTTGAAAACGTAAACATTTTGAGATAAAATATCTCAGCCGGCACACAGTGGGTAGTAACGTCGTATCAACTTCAATTCAACACCAAGACGTTGTATCGGCGTTGATGCGTCGTTGCTCAGGCCTTCCCTGAAATGAAATGAAATGGCCTCATGTGCCCACTGGCCTGGATATTTATTTGGCAAATTCGAAACATGGAATGATACTTCATGATGCCACCGGTGTATAGACATCTGCAAACATTTCAAAATTAAATTTGCAGAACGGTTTTTGTAAATTTTGAACGTGGTAAATATAAAGAGTATAATGATTTTCGTATAGAATCTGTCATTTCTGTGCCTTTGGCGCTTTGATTATTAACGGTTTCCGTTGGTAATTTATGAATTTATTAAACCAGGAATATATCACAAAAGTATTGCAGTTATGGCCGTCACAAGATTATACTTCAGGAGAGATAACTAAAAAAACAGGGTACTCAGAACGGTGGTTCTTGCGCATGACATGCTTGCTTAAGCTCATGCATTTCAGTACAAAGTACCATCACTATGTCTCAAAGGGTGTTGGAGATCACAAGCTGGTTATATTGGATAGGTAGATAACTCAAATATTTATCATAGCACCCAGAATTGCGGTTCTTAGGCATGAAGCGCTGTCTCAACCTTGTATACAATTGTGCCAAGTACCATTAATATATCTCAAAGGGTATTGGAGTTATGGCCATCAAAAGGTTATATTGTCAGGGGAGATAATTAAAAAACCAGGGCACCCAGAGTTGTGGTTCTTGCACGTGACACACCTGCTTAACCTCTTGTACAACTGTACCCAAGTACCATCAATATATCTCAAAGAGTATTGGAGATGTGGCCATCACAAGGTAGTGATCCTATATTATTGGAAGGGGGGGGGGGGGGGTAACTAAAAAACCATGGCACCCGGAGTTGTGGTTCTTGTACATGACACACTGTCTCCGCCTTGTGAACAAGTGTGCCAGGTATCATCAATATATCTTAAAGGGTATTGGAGTTATGGCAATCACAAGGTAGTCACACTATTTTATTGGAAGGGGAGATAACTCAAAAACCATGGCAGCCAGAGTTGTGGTTCTTGTGCATGACACACCGCCTCGGCCTTGTGAACAACTGTGCCAGGTATCATCAATATATCTTAAAGGGTATTGGAGTTATGGCCATCACAAGGTAGTCACTCTATTTTATTGGAAGGGGAGATAACTCAAAAACCATGGCAGCCAGAGTTGTGGTTCTTGTGCATGACACACTGTCCCAGCCTTGTGAACATCTGTGCCAGGTACCATCAATATATCTCAAAGGGTATTGGAGTTATGGCCATCACAAAGTAGTCATTCAATTTTATTAAAAGGGGAGATAACTAAAAAAATATGGCATCCAGAGTTCTGGTTCTTGCGCATGACACGCCGTCTCAGCCTTGTGAACAATTGTGCCAAGAACTATCAATGAATCTCAAAGGGTATAGGAGTTATGGCCATCACAAGGTTGTGTCTACGAACGGACGGACGAACAGACGGACGGATAGACGGACGGACGCCAGGCTGATCGCTATATCCCCCGAACCTATTCGGTCGGGGGATAAAAATCAGATATAATATGGTACTAAAAACAGAACATAGTTGCAAATACAGTAAAATTCCTTTTTTAAGACCACTTTTGGGACTGTCCCAAAGGTGGTCTCTGACCAGAGGCCACTCTATGTCGAAAACGCAAAGAAAGAATAACTGCAACTTTCAAAATAAGCTTTTTAAAGCAGAATTAGTCTCAATTTTTGGTGGTCTTAATAGCGGAATTTCTGTTTGCTGCAGCTCTGGTGAGCGATCTTACGCATACATGGTATTTTTTCAGCAGTAGTTTTCTTATTTTTCCCAGAAAATAGTTTTGCATGAAACATGTTCTTTGAAAAGGTTCTCCTTTGGAAGCAAAGGATACACCATGCACATAACTGAAAAGTATTGGGTGTACAAGTTTTCTGAGGCAGACTGGCTAATTTCTGCAAGTCAGATATCATCAGTGACCCTAAAATATTTCCAAAATTCCACAATACGATCAATGATCCCAAAGGACATGAAAATATAAACTACATGTACACTGTAACGAAGGGCAGGTACACTTTTATGGGCGCCACACATTCCCTTTACACCAGTTATAGTGACGTTAAATATGTTCGTTAAAAGGTGTGATGCAAGCCAGTTGCAAATAAATCTTTAAACCACAGTTTGAAATTAAAACCCCAGTTTGAAGTTTTCAAACTAAGGTTTGAAAACTGGAAACCACTGTTTCAACTGCACAATAATTCTTTAAACCACGGTTTCAATTTCAAACTGGAGTTTAAGCATTTATTATGCATCAGGTCTTGAAATGGCGGTTCGAAGGCAACAAAAGTTAATTCCCCGGTTTGAAAATTGAAAGTATGGTTTAAAGAATTATTGTACAGTTTTTCTTTGAATCCGTGGTTTCAAGTTTCCAAACCTTAGTTTGAAAACTTGAAACCGGGATTTCAAGTTCAAACTGTGCTTTAAAGATTTGCCATCACGAAAACAAACCTATATAATTTTGACCCCCTCGAACCCCACTTTTATATAGTAAAACTGGGGTTTGTAGGGGTAAACCTTATTTTTCTTATTTCTACTCTAAGATATAGATTGTGGGTACTCGTTAGAACCGCCTCATCGAGGCGGTTCTAACAAGTACCTACAATCTATATTTTGAGCTGAAATAAGAAAAAATCTCAAAATTTTCAATTTTTCGGCGATAAAGGTTACAATGTTTTGGTATAGGCGTGTTTTCGTAATGCCTGTCATAGTAAACAGTATTGGAATATTTATTGTGTAAATGGCGTCTTAATCCGAGTTTTAAACTTGGAGATTTATTGTACATATGGTGTTGAGACTTGGGTTGAAAAACGGTTTGAAAGTTTTAACTGTGGTTTTAAGAATTACAGTCGAACTTCAATGGCTCGAACACCTTTGGGACCTCGAAAATCGGTTCGAGACAGGGGTAGTTCGAGCCACAGAGGCTTACTGCCAGGAGGCATGACAGGTACTTTTTGACATATTTTCGGGGTCCTATAATGAAAATGTATGCTGTGTGTACTCATTAGAATCGCCTCATCGAGGCGATTCTAATGAGTACACATGAAAATGTATGCTGTGTGTACTCATTAGAATCGCCTCATCGAGGCGATTCTAATGAGTACACACAGCATACATTTGCAAGATAAAAGACGAAAGTCTCCTAAATTATCTCCCACCATTTCTTATGTAGAGGAGTTCCCTAGGGGCTCAAGAACGAGTTCGACTCAGCCATGGTAAACGAGCCATCGGTGTTCGAGCCATCGAAGTTCTACTGTATTTTGCAGGATTTCTTTGAAACCGTAGTTTGAAGTTTTCAAACCCAAGTTTGACAAGTTCAGTCTAGGGTTTTAAGTTCAATCCCCGGTTAAAAGATCTATATTGTGCACTTGGCTTGCCATAGTTATTCTCTTTGAAAGCAAGGAATACATCACAGAACTGAAAAGTAAAAGTGTACAAGTTTGTCTAGGCCAGACAAGCTAGTTTCGGCCAATTGGTCCTCATCAAAATCGATGTCAAACCTGTTTTCAGGAAAAATAAGAAAAATATAATCAGTTTGTCGGCTGCTGATTATTTATATTATGGTTTAAAAAAGATGATTTCACTTATTTCGCGTCGGTCGTTAATCTCAGCGGTGGGCGAAAACCGGGGTACTCTGGCCTTCCGTTGCAGAACTTCGCAGCTCACATGCGACCCGAGCGAGGCTCGAACCACAGCGATGGGAGGCCTAATGATTAAGAGTCAGCGCTCTTACACTTGGCCACGGAGCTGAATTAGCCTAGAGAGTGGTTGACCCTTAAGGCGCCGAGAAAAAACTATATCTGAAAATGTCGTCTGCTTATGTCGTCTGCTGAATCTTCTTGCGAACCTTTCAACAATATTTTTGCATACAGGCAAACAGTGTGGACTCAGATCAGGAGGAATCTGATCTGGGTCCACACTGTTTCCAAAAACTAATTTCAAAATATTTGCAGACGACAAAGCAGACGACAATTGTCGTGATTGGCATTTTAAGGGTTAAGGCGTCAGATCATTACGGTGAACAGATGAGAAAATCCAATTTAGCAATATATTATTGGTCATTGACATTACATATGATTTTGACAGCTTGTTGCGCCAAAGTTTTAACACTCTTCTAGACCCCGTGTATGATCTTTTTGCCCAACGGGACAATTAAAGAGTTGAGCATATGACAGCCGCAGCCGGCTATTGTCAAATAACTGTAAATGCCATTGTCTGACCACTTAATTCTCTTGTCAGTTTCATGAGCAACTGAAAAATAAGCCTACGTCGGTACTTGAATTCGACAAAACGGATCGTTATTGGTCTGTTTGTTTGTTTGATTTGAGGTTTAACGTCCCCGTCAACACTGTAAAGGTCATTTTGGAGACGTTGCTTCCAATTTTGTGGGACTGTTACCCGACATTGAGATGAAATGACATCTCAAGCCCTGTCGCCCAATGAAACAAAAAGGGTTAATTAGCATGGACGGTCCGCCTCGCACCGCAGTTCCTGGACAGGCTTAGATCCTCTAAGCGGTTTACCAGTACTAGTGTGTAGGCCGGATTCAGCTATGCGTGGAAGCATCATGCAGCTCATATATTTCTTCAAGCCCCTATGGGCGGGGGCCGTTATTGGTCTGAGGTGAACGCTTAACCCGGTAGATTTTTCCGCCATTTTTCAAAGGGAGATAACTTTCGGAACTTCCTGTCCCACTGAAAAAGGGGTCTACTCTTAAAGGAAAGAATTTGCTCCTCAGGAGCAAATTCTTTCCTTTAAGAGTTGACCCCTATTGACATGGGAGACAAAAATACTGTTGCAGGAGTTGCCTCCCCTGAAGGTGTTCCCATTCCTGTTAAGACGCCGTGAGAAACTGCAGCTGATAATGTCGACTGTTTATTTTCAAACATATTTTACGGCATATGATCCTGATCAGACTTCTCCCAGGGGAGATGTCTGATCTGGGTCCACACTATTTACAACAGACAAAAAGCAGACGGCCACAGTTATGGTTGGCAACTTCAAGGTCAGTCCGTCAAGCGCAGCGGAATTCTAAAGCAGATGAACTTTTTAAGATTAGCACATGGTGGCTTGCCCCCGCTCATTGGGGCTTGAAGAAATAAATGGGCTGCATGATGCTTCCACGCAGAGCTGAAGCAGACCGCACACGAGTACTGGTAAACGGCTTAGAGGATCTAAGCCTGCTCAGGAAAAGCAGTGCGAGTCGGTCCATCCATGCTTACAAACCCTATTGGTTTCATTGGGCGACAGTGCTTGAGATGTCATTTCATCTCAATGTCGGGTAAAAGTCGCACAAAATCGGAAGCAACGTCTCCAAAATGACCTTTATAGTGTTGATGGGGACGTTAAACCTCAAATCAAACAAACACCTACCTGGTGGCACACATGCAGATTGATAGTGCTTTCAATTTGGTACTTCAAGTCAAGTCGGGAACGATTCCTGAGCTGCTGGTATACAGTATCCAAGTGGATCATTCGGTCTTGAACAAGTACGAGGGTCGTTCAATAGGTATCTGGTCTTACTTAGAGTCACGCTTGACACCTTCGTTTTCCACATATCTACCCCGCAGCAATAAGCACTTCCTCCATCGATATTCCAAGGCTGAAAGTTCATTTTTGTAGAATTCAGGGTCTTTAGAGCCAATCCACCCTAAACTCTTCATTTGACCGGAAGTGACGCAATTCTTTAAGTTGGGAAGCAAAAAGTAATCACTGGGTGCCAGATCAGGAGAATAAGGTGGATGGGGTATGGGTTTAAAACCTTTCCGTTTCATTGCGTCCACAGAAACTCTGCAAGTATGGACTCTAGCATTGTTATGTTGCAACAGCACACCTTTTGTATTTTTTTCCACGCCTTTTCTGTACTACAGCTACACGTAAATGGTCCAAAATATTAGCATAATAGTCCCAAATAGTCTGGCCATGAGGTACACCAACAGAATGCCCTTGCTATCCCAAAACATAGTTGCAATGACCTTGCTAACTGAAGGCTGACTTGGACGCGGAGAACCGTGACCATTCCATCGTTTACTCTGCTGTTTACTCTCAGGATCATAGTGATGGATCCAAGTTTCGTCTCCTGTAACAATTCTATCAAGAAAGTTTTCCGGATTAGAATCATATATTTCCAAAAGTGACTCAGACATGGACTCTCGGACAGCTCGTTGTTCTTTACTAAGGCATTTAGGCACCCAGATTTTCACTATAGTGACGTCGTCAGTAGCGTTCATAAATCTTCCACTGCGATGCTCGACTTCTAACGTTACCCGACCACGTTTAAATCAGCCACTCAATTTTAACAGCTGACTGTCAAGAAGCAGGCTTCCCGTAAACTTCATACAATTCCTCATCCTGGTTTGTCTCCTTTTTCAAAACCAGGGGCCAGTTGTTCAAAACTAGCGACGTTGTTAGTTAACGTATCGTTAAAACTTTGATCATTAAATATGGTCAAATATGCTAATATTTTTGCTGAAAAAAATGTGAGCAGCTTTTGCGGACTGCTCACATTTTTTCAGCAAAAATGCCAAAATTTTCGATATTGTACTTACCAGAACAGTTAACAATATGACCGCTAAAGAGCTCGTTAAGCTAACGATGCTTTGAACAACTGGCCCCAGGTATCTAATCACTGCCCTGTACTCAATTTGTGAAGAAAATTCCTGCCATGTTTTTTTTTACCTCGCACGGTCTACAGAACTAGACTGATAACTTTCTCTCTCTTATTGGGGATTAACGGCCCAGTCAACACTATTTAGGTCATTTTTGAGCCCATCAGTTTACATATCCACACTTTCCCTGGACAAGCTTATCCGTAAGCATGCAGTTAACCGGTACAGTGCACATTCTTTCGCCAGAAACTGACAACTGTCCTTCTTGAATCAGCGGAAGGGAGAGAATTACCGTGGAAAAGATTTCATGATCAGTCTCCACGAACGAATGTTGCCGACCCCCGACAGGTATCGAACCCGCGTCCTCCTGATTACCAGTCAGACGCGCATCCGACAGAGCTACCGAGGCCGGCACTAGACTGGTCAATACAATTTTGTATAACAATGTATAAGACATTGATGTACAATTAAGAAATGAAATTTATTTTTCTGCAGTTCATGGAAGTATGAACGCAGTGGATCGCGTGCAAAGTAAATGAACCCCGAAGGGGTTTATGTAAACTTTGCTAGCGACCTACTGTCGTTCATACTTTCATGAAAAGCAGAAAAATTAAGTTTATTTTTTATATTTACATTATTTGCCCCACATCACTGGGCGAAAACATGCTTGTAGGGCAAACTTTTAAAGCTGAAAAACATTTACACGCTGTTTTTCTACAAAAAGCGGAGCAGCGTTGACGTCATCAACGCCCGTAGAGAACAATGGTTTAGAATGACGTCATTTAACGTCACTAAAAATCATGTGATTCGATGCGTTCATGGAAGTATGAACGCAATTGTTTTCTATAGGTTTACATTAGACTTTACACTGAAAATGTAAATATTGTATAATATGTGAAAATCGTGCACTTGCCACGGGTCAGTAACTAGGTAAGTTCAGTTAAATATTGAACGACCCTCGTATATTTGACTTCACAATTGCAAGGAAAGCTTAGGAAACTGCATTCTGTTAACTTACAGGGTGCAATGTAAGACCCGTCGAGACACCGTGTGAAAGAAGGATATCCTTGACCTTGACTTTTACCTGGTGCTTAACTCTCCATGGCTCGAAGGACCCTACCCTAGAAGAAATGAGCCACAACATTGAACGGCTCATTATGAAAACAACGCCAATTTATTTACATTGTAAATTTTACCCCCGAAAAAAAAAAGAAGAAAATTTTCACATCAAAAATTGTAATACTTTTCTTATTTCTGCTAATATTATACATTGTGGGTACGGCCGTGGGTACACGTTAGAACCGCCTCAACAAGCGGTTCTAACGAGTACCCACAATGATTCTGTAGATCGATGTTCGCCGCTTGGCTAGTAAAACACCTCTCGCTATTGATAGTCTGTATAGTGGCGCATGTCGGTTTGTGAGTACACCTGGCAAATTTTTCCACCATTTTTCAAACGGAGACAACTTTCGGGACTTCCTGTTCGCTTTTCTATAAGCCGTGTCTCCCTGGAAAAGGGGCTTGCTCTTAAAGGAAAAAAAAATGTTCTTCAGGTAACATCAAGCCGATCAGTTTTCTGAGCATAAGCGGTTACAGTGCACATCCTTTCGCCAGAAAAATGACAGCTGCCCTTCTTGGATCAGCGGAAGTGATAGAATGATAGCAGAAAATGATGTCATGATATATCTCCACGAAAGAATGTTGCCGACCCGGCAGATATCGAACCCGCAGCCTCCTGTTCACCAGTGAGACGCGTATCCAACTGAGCTACTGAGGCGGTTGAAGTGACAGTAATCAAAGTACTGACAGCACTGGTGAGTCGATTGTCTCTGAGAGTAGGCTGAGAAAATGGTTCTAATGAGAACTTATTTTCATGTTTTCGTTTGACCCTTTAATTCCTGTTCCTCAGCAAACAGTGAAGTCCCTGATCAGACGCCGCATTTCGCGGCGTTATCTAGGCCTGCACTGTTTGCTTGAGTCGCAGTCTATACGGTTTTGCAGTTACAGCGACAAAAATATATAGACTATAAAAACGTTTACATCTTTAAAAGTACCTTCGTCAGACTACGCGTTCTTTGGCATCTGATCAGGGTCTTCAATGTTTGCCAGTGTCACATTTTTGTGACGCTAGACATGCATAGGTTATTAATCAAATAAGATTCGATTGTCTTTGGGTGTAGGCGTGGGAAATGATTCTGAACGGGGACCTAGACTGTTTAGTGAAACCCTTAAATTCCTGTACTGTAAGCAAACAGAGTAGACCCTGATCCGGATCTACTATGTTTGCCAATGTTTAGTACCCAGACCCAACCTGCCGGGGTCGGCAGCATTCTCTCGTGGAGATTGATCATGAAATCTTTTCTACAGTCATTCCCTCCCTTACGCTGATTCAAGAAAGGTAGTTGTCAGTTTCTGGCGAAAGACGTATAAGCCTACCCAGGAAAAGTGTGGATAGGTAAACTGATCGCGCAAAAATGACCTAAAATAGTGTTGACTGGGCCGTTAAACTCCAATACAAACAAACAACCCGAACCCAGTTCAGATTTTACCTTTTACACAACGCCCTGAAGTCACAGTGAAAATACTAGAGTTGCTATAAATAACCACTACCCGGATTTTATACATGATCAACAATAGTCACGTGGTCAATGGCAGACTGGAAGCTTATGTAGTTAGTAACGTTTGGGTGGAATGATAAACAATCGATCCAAAAAAGTACTCGCAAATACCGGTAAGTTTGTTCGCCCCCGCCCATCGGGGCTTGAAGAAATAGATGGGCTGCATGATGCTTCCACGCAGAGCTGAAACCGATCTCACATGAGTACTGGTAATCCGCTTAGAGGATCTAAGTCTGCCTAAGCAAAGCGGTGCGAGCCGGTCCGACTCGGACCGCTTTGCCTAGGAAGACTTAGGTCCATGCTTATAACCCCTATTGGTTTCATTGGGCGACAGGGCTTGAGATGTCATTTCATCTCAACGCCGGGTAAAATTCCCACAAAATTGGAAGCAACGACTTCAAAATGACATGTACAGTGTTGACTGGGACGTTAAACCTCAAATCAAACAAACAAACAAAACCGGTAAGTTTGTTTAAATATTGAACTAATTAGATGAAACAGTCAAGGTCATAGTTAAGGACCATTTCTCCTGCCTATATCAATTGAGACAATTGAACCACGTGTGCTTCAGGGTATGCTTCTTAACCCTTTTTGTACGATTTGGAATCTTCCTCCTTATATATAGCAATAGCCTATTTTAAACCTTAGGGGTGTACGGTTGTGTTTTCTTCAAAATTTATTTGGAAAATGGCTGAACTTTTAGTCGGCCCCCGCCAATAGGGGCTTGAAGAAATATATGGGCTGCATGATGCTTCCACGCAGAGCTGAAGCCTACCACACGTGAGTACTGGTAAACCGCTTAGATGATCTAAGCCTGTCCAGGAACCGCGGTGCGAGGCGGGCCGTCCATGCTAATAAACCCTATTGCTTTCATTGGGCGACAGGGCTTGAGATGTCATTTCATCTCAACGTTTTTCCCACAAAAATGGAAGCAACGTCCCCAAAATGACCTTTACAGTGTTGACGGGGACGTTAAACCTTTAATCAAACACACAAACAGAGCAAACAGTGAAGGTCCTGATCAGACGCCGCGTTCTGCGGCGTCTGATCTGGGCCTGCACTGTTTGCCAGGGTACCCGTTTTGGGGTTTCCGGTACAAGATGGTTAACCAGACTATTTTGCTTAGTTTCAGACAAAATTTTGGGTGTGAAAATTGGGTCAAACCAAATACTGCATAAAATATTATAGCCAAAACATGACTATTTTTCCAAGTTATTGCAAAGCAATCGCAATTTTATGGCCGGAATATAAACAGTGGACAGGTCAAACTACATGAAATGTCAAATTAAGACAGATGAAAGAATTTTTGATTTGCATAAATACAACAAACAGTTCGTTAAAGTTCCGTCAGATTGTCACAAATTGACAATTAAGGGTAAGAAAAAAATCTTAAGCGAACAATTTATTTTATATGAATTGCATAAGGGAAATAATACTGTCAATCAAAAGTTCAAAATGGCAAAGTGTCTTATTAGTGCAAAAATCAGGACAATTGGTGATAATATTATTAACGTTTTGGGAAAAATAAAACAAAGATGATAAATTGGTCCTCACAAATTTCAAGCAATCGATGAAGAATCTGTTGTGAGGCTAAAGCCACGTGAAGTCGAGGAAAAAAACTCACGAGATTTTCAATACGAAAAGACACCTATTAAAATACATTGTAACTGTTACCGCCGAAAAAGCGAAAATTTTAAGACGAAAACTTGTGATATTTTCTTATTTCTGCTCAAAATATAGATTGTGGGTACTCGTTAGAACGCCTCATCTAGGCGGTTCTAACGAGTACCCACAATCTATATTTTAGAGTAGAAATAAGAAAAATAAGGTTTACCCCTGTAACCCCAGTTTTACTATATAAAAGTGGGGTTCAAGGGGGACAGAATTATATAGGCGTGTTTTCGTAATGTGAAATAAGGGTTAGTCAGCCATTGTAGATGTATATACATAGATACTTAGTATAGACTGTTATCCGAATAAAACAAATTGGCATTGGATCGGTGAAGGTTTCTTTTCTGGTTTTGGTTCTACACTTTCCGTTATTTCGAGCATATCGTTAAGCAGATGTCTGCGAAAACCGTAGGACTCGGAGAAAACCCACATGACCTTCCGTTGCAGAACTTGGCGTATCACATGTGACCAAACAAGTCTCGAACCCATAACGGTGAGAGACCTAATGATGAAGAGTCATCCCTGATACCCACTTGACCGTGTTTTTTTTTTTTTTTTGGGGGGGGGGGGGGGGGGGGGGCAATTTCACATACATACACGTACGTTGTTGCCCCCGGCCATCGGGGCTTAGAGAAATAGATTGGGCTGCATGATGCTTCCACGCAGAGCTGAAACCGACCGCAGACAAGTACTGTTAATCCGCTTAGAAGGTCTAAACCTGCCCAGGTAAAGTGGTGCGAGTCGGACCGTTCATGAAAACAAACTCTAATGGTTTCATTCGGCGGCAGGACGTGAGAAGTCATTTCATCTCAATGTCGGATAAAAGTTCCACAAACGTGGAAGCAACGTGTCCAAAATGACCTAAATAGTGTTGACGGGGACGTTTAACCTCAAATCAAACAGATTCCATCTGTCTATTCTTGCTGTGCTGCACGTTTGAAGTAATTCAGGCTTTTTCTTCCGGCTTTGACCGCCATAGAAATATGAGTCCGCACAAAATGTAGTCCGGTTTGGCGCAGAAATCAAAATTGTACAAGCGTACGTATTAGTTATCCTGTAAGCGTAATACAAACTTTTGAAGCAGACGACTTGACGATTCAGCATTTCATATGAATCAGCTGCATCATGCGACAGTGTATACCCAGATCAATGGGGCGTCTGCTCAGCAGCCTGCTCAGGGTTTACACTGTTTTCTATCAATGCTGTCAATATTTAATCCTTAAAGATCAGCCTGCTGTTGGACAAGGCCAGCTGTAGACAAGAATATTAATGAGTTTTCTTTCTGACTTTCGAGGTCAAATTTAGGTCAGTTATAACTTAGGTATATATTGACTTTTGCGTGGAAATTGAAAAGAAAGGCTGTCCCTTTCAACCCTGGAATATGGTACAGATACTTAGTGTAGGTCCTGTGATATAATTCTAGGTGCCATATATTTATCAGAATGGACGAGCCCAACTTCAGTGATGGAAGTGTGCACGCAGTGAATAAATCAAAGCACTGACAACACTCATGCAAATGCAGGCTGGTCAAGAACGGGGACTTGGACTGATTCGTTTAAACTTAATTTGTTAGTAACTAATGCAAAAAATAGCCATCGGAAGAGATGGCAAATCCCCCGACCAAAAGCCAATATGGCCTTCAGAAGATTGTTCACCAATAGAAAGTGCACCAGAATTAAACCAGCAATATATCACATAAGTATTGCAGTTATGGCCATCAAAAGATTATACTGTCAGGGGAGATAACTAAACCAGAGGACCAGTGGTCCTGAACCGCTCACCTGTCTGGTGACAATTTTCCTACTTAGATCAGCAGAAAATGTCATTTACCCTGCTCATAAATTTTAAAATGCCATCTCAATATTTGTTGGCATTTTAAAACTTATGAGCAGGGTAAATTTCATGCTGAAGTGAGTTGAGCATGAAAAAAGTTTTATAACCTCGGTGTCTGGCTCACAGAAAGGGAAAATATGAGGAACTGTCCATTGGACATAAATGGTATACTGTATACAGAAGCAAATGAAACAATAAGAAAACTTGTTCCAATTTATTTTCATATCTCGAGAGGAGTAACAGAACAAAACTAGAGCTGCCGCCTAACGGGCGCCAATTATACCCCCGCATGCGTTGTCAGACAAAATTTTACAAGTATTTGACCTTGAGGAAGGTCAACGTAAAGGTCAAGGTCAGGTTTGTGTATATCAATCTTATGTACTAGTGGCAAGGTGTGTGGTGTGTGAATATTAAAGAAATCGGTCAAAGAATAAGGAAGTTATGAGCAATGTTAAATTTTTTTTGTAACGGACCGACGACGACAGACGACGACAAGCTGACTCCTATATACCCCCTTCAAACTTCGTTTGCGGAGGTATAACTAGAATTTGTTTTTCTACAAAAACACAGATGTCCCCCCCCTTTTTTATCATTGAGGTACCTACCTGATTCTTGGGGGCAACACATTGTCTCATGACCCCCGGCCCCCGCCCATCGGGCTTGAAGAAATAGATTAGGCTGCATGATACTTCCATGCAGAGCTGAAACCGACTGCAAATGAGTACTGGTAAACAGCATAGAGGTTCTTAGCCTGTCCAGGAAAAGTGATGCAAGTCGGACCACCCATGCACAAAAACCCTATTGAGATACCATTTCATCTCAATGCCAGGTAAAAGTCCCACAAAATTGGAAGCAACGTCTCCAAAATGACCTATACAGTGTTGGCGGAGATGAAAATCTCATTTCAAACAAATGTCTCATGATGGTTAACATTTCCACCAAGTAATTTTAAAATTCATCCAGGAAAAAGTGAGTTATTGACCAAACATGGAAAAAGGCCACTTTTTTATGTCTGACCTCTAAGTATGACCTTGACATTGGAAGTACTGACCTGGGTCCTGCACGCAACACATTGTCTCATGATGGCTATAGGTCATTCCCTTTCTTTAGACTTTGTTGTGATGAGTCAGATCTATAGACTAATCCATTTTCGTTAAGGTTGGCTGCTCATTGCATCAAATAAGACACCGTTTTTTTCCTGACTGATTGCTCAGTGAACCACAACATTACCCATTGATATAGCTCTATTGTTGCAATATTTACCTGCAGGTAAGATTAACACATATACCTGAATAAGTCTAACCTGAGTGAACAATATAATGTTCATTGACTCCTTTCATTCCACCCCTTGCTCAAAGCTCAAAATGTTCTCATACTATAGTGACTTGTAATTGCGTATATACACATTTCTATATTAATCCAGGTATAAGATATTGTATGACATTGCCCATGCATTGTATGCAAATTCAAACAGGTGTGACACCCCTTATTTAGTGAATAGGCCTGTACCACAACTGAAGCGTGAAAGCTAAAACAAAGTGTAAAGATTGGTAAAAAGCTATAATATTTCTGCCAAGTCATTTTAAAATTCATCCATTAATATGAAAGTTATTGACCATACACAGAAAAAGACCCTTTTTGACCTTTGACCTCTAAGTATGACCTTGACCTTTTGAGGATCCAACCTAGGTCATGTGCTCAACACATCGTCTCATGATGGTTAACATTTCTGCCAAGTAATTTCAAAATAAATTTAGGAATAATAAAGTTATTGACAATACACGAAAAAAATAGGCCCCTTTTTACCTTTGACCTTTAAGTATGACCTTGACCTTGGAGGTAGCAACCTTGGTCTTGCGAGCAACAAATTGTCTCATGATGGATAACATTTCTGCCAAGTCATTTTAAAATTCATTCATTAATATGAAAGTTATTGACCAAACACTTAAAAAGACCCTTTTTTGACCTTTGACCTCTAAGTATGACCTTGACCTTTGAGTCTGCCAAGTCATTTTAAAATTCATCCATTAATATGAAAGTTTTTGACCAAACACTTAGAAAAAGACCTTTTTTGACATTTGACCTCTAAGTATGACCTTGACCTTTGAGGTACCAACCTGGGTCATGCGCTTGACACATCGTCTCAAGATGGTTAACATTTCTGCCAAGAAATTTCAAAATCCATTTAAGATAACTAAAGTTATTGGCCGGACACAATCTGCCCATACAATACATACAGGATAACTTCCAAGGGAAATAATTCAAAAAGTATAAATGCAAGAGTTATAGTTCTTGCAGTCTGCACGTCTCATGTTGATTAATATTTATATGACGTTTTGTGAAGACAGCTTGAACGGTTTTCAAGATACAGAACGGACACGATTTTGTGACAGACAGACAGACGGATGCCCGGGGGAAAAACAATATGTCTCTCCCGAAAAAAATTTTCGGGGGGAGACATGACTAGAAAAAAGAAATAAAAAACAAATAATATGGCTCTATGAATAGCAAACCATTTGCCAGCAGCAGAATGATTGCTATGACATAAGTAATTAGTGCATATCACAAATGAAACACGTTTTTCCATTGGCTAGAAATGCGTCACGTGTAAGTCGCTATTCTGCGATAGATACACAGCGGGGATTATCACACTTGTATTGGACCGGTCCGCTACGGAGATAACCGGAAAATTTCACGGAACGGACATTATACTTAACAGTTCTTCAATGCACTAAAAACAATAGAAACCTTAGCTTCAGGCACTATCCTGCGGCTCGGGCCATATCAACCCGGCGGTCCAGGGCCTGTCCCTTGGGCAGTCCATAAACCTTGATAGTGCCTGAAGCTAAGGTTTCTATTGTTTTTAGTGCATTGAAATTACAACCCACCGGTCTATGGGTGTTTTTTATGGTAAAATTGTGTGAGGTAAAGGTAAAGATTCTACTCCTAAATGTAAGGATTTGTTACTTTGGGAGCAATTTCTCTATACACCTTCAGAGCAGGCAACTCTTGCAAAAGTATTGTTTTTCCCTTGCCAGTAGAGGTCAACTCTTAAAGGAAAGAATTTGCTCCTCAGGAGCAAATTCTTTCCTTTAAGAGTAGACACCTTTTGTCTGTAGGACAGGTTTATAGAAGAGCAAATAGGAAATCTGGAAAGTTGTCCTTCTTTGAACAAGAATTCTGCCGAAGGCTATGTCGTGCCTCTGGGGGTGCAAAGTCATCGAACCGTGACACCTTGGTCAAGGTCAAACATAGATGCTAACTTTCAGCAAGTATCATTAATGAAGCTTTAATAGGTGTTGATAAATGAACATAAACATGAGGGTGAACGGTAGGGTGGTCACAATTTGTTTTACAAAGTCAATTAACCATAAAATGTTGGTCAAGGTCAAATACATGTATGGATCATTGCATTGTATTTGTCAAACCTAGATGCAAGTTGTTACCAGTTACCATTGATGAAGCTCTTATAGATCTTGAGAAATGAACTTGACCATTAGGATGAACGCTAGGGTGGTTGCAATATTTTACCAAGTCAGTGAGCCATAAAATGTAGGTCAAGGTCAAATATCGATGCATGCAATGAAGTTGTCATCCCTAGCTCAGGTGAGCTAAAAATCCATTATTTTCACTTTTTCCTATGCAAAAGCCTAAGTCAGCATATTTGACATTACTGTAAAATAGGTCAAGTTCAACCCAGGGTCACCATTTGAACAAATTATGATAGGCCCGAGTACCATATGCTACATGCCAAGTTTCAAGGCCATTGGCCTTACGGTTCTTGAGAAGAAGAATTTCGAAGTGTTTTTGCCATATATGGGCGTGGTGGCCATCTTGGTCATGTGATCTAGACCATATTGGCAGCTTTTCATTTGTTCAACTCCCAAAGGCTCCATATTGAATTTCACTTCAATTGTCTCAGTAGTTTCTGAGAAAAAATGTTTGAAATATGGAACCTGCGTGACCTTGGTCTAAGGTCAATTAATGACCTTGACCTTTCTTACACATAGATCTTCATGTATTCAGCTACTTTACCTTATCTACTAATTTTGGTGACAGTGTCTTCAATGGTTTCCTAAAAATCCATTATTTTCACTTTTTCCCATGCAAAAGCCTAAGTCGGCAAATTTGACATTGCTGTAAAATAGGTCAAGGTCAACTCAGGGTCACCATTTGTACAAGCTATGATGGGCCTGAGTACCATATGCTACATGCCAAGTTTCAAGGCCATTGGCCTTACGGTTCTGGAGGAGAAGAATTTTTAAGGCTTTTTACCATATATGGGCGTGACAGCCATTTTGGTCATGTGATCTAGACCGTATTGGCATTTTTTCATTTGTGCAACTCACAAAGGCTCCATATTGAATTTTTCTTAAATTGGCTCAGCAGTTTTGGAGAAAAAAATGTTTGAAATATGGATCCTGAATGACCTTGGTCTAAGGCCAATGAATGACCTTGACCTTTCTGACCCATAGATCTTCATGTATTCAATTACTTTACCTGATTTACAAATTTTGTTGACACTGTCTTCAATGGTTTCCTATAAATCCATTATTTTCACTTTGCCCCATGCAAAAGCCTAAGTCGGAAAATTTGACATTGCTGTAAAATAGGTCAAGGTCAACCCAGGGTCACCATTTGTACAAACCACAATGGGCCCGAGTACCATATGCTACATGCCAAGTTTCAAAGCCACTGGCCTTATGCTTCTGGAGAAGAAGATTTTTGAAGGCTTTTTACCATATATGGGCATGGCGGCCATCTTGGTCATGCGATCCAGACCCGCGAACAAGGCCAATGAATGACCTTGACCTTTCTGATCCATATACATTCATGTATTCAGTTACTTTACCTGATCTACAAATTTTGGTGGCACTGTCTTCAATGGTTTCCTATAAATCCATTATTTTCACTTTGCCCCATGCAAAAGCCTAAGTCGACAAATTTGACATTGCTGTAAAATAGGTCAAGGTCAACCCAGGGTCACCATTTGTATAAACCATGATGGGCCCGAGTACCATATGCTACATGCCAAGTTTCAAGGCCACTGGCCTTATGGTTCTGGAGAAGAAGATTTTTGAAGGCTTTTTACCATATATGGGCATGGCGGCCAGCTTGGTCATGTGATCCAGACCCCGCGAACAAACTTTCGTTCCCCCATCCCACTGAGGCTCCATATGAAATTTGGCTTTGATTGGCCCTGCAGTATAGGAGAAGAAGATCTTTGAAAATGGTGGACGGACGGACGGACGGACGACGGACGGACGGACGGACGGACGGACGGACGACGGACCATGGCTATACTATAAGCTCACCTATGAGCCTAAAGGCTCAGGTGAGCTAAAAACCAGGGCACTCAGAAATGTCGTTCTTGCGCATGACATGCCTGCTTAAGCTCATGTATTTCTGTATAAAGTACCACCAATAAGTCTCAAAGGGTATTAGAGATATAGTGATCACTATCATACTGTCATACTGTTATATTGAAAGGGTAGATAACTCAAATACCACAGTGCCAGCAGTTGTGGTTCTTGCACATGACATCCCTTCTGTACCTTGTATACAATTGTGCCAAGTTCCTTCAATATATCTCAAAGGGTGTTGGAGTTATGGCCATCACAAGGTTATATTGCCAGGGGAGATAACTAAAAAACCAGAGCACCCACCCAGAGTTGTTATTCTTGAGCATGACACACCTGCTTAACCTCATGTACATCTGCATCAAGTACCACAAATATGTCTCAAAGGGTATTGGAGGTACAATGATCACAAGGTTGTCATACTGTTACATTTGGAAGGGGAGATAACTCAAATATCATAGCACCCAGAGTTGTGGTTCTTAGGCATGAAGTGCCGTCTCAACCTTGTATACAATTGTGCCAAGTACCATCAATATATCTCAAAGGGTATTGGAGTTATGGCCATCACAAGGTTATATTGTTATGGAGATAATTAAAAAACCAGGGCACCCAGAGTTGTGGTTCTTGCATGTGACACACCTGCTTAACCTCATGTACAACTGTACCAAGTATCATCAATATATCTCAAAGAGTGTTGGAGAGGTGGCCATAACAAGGTAGTGATTCTATCTTATTGGAAGGGGAGATAACTAAAAAACCATGACACCCAGAGTTGTGGTTCTTGTCCATGACACACCGTCTCGGCCTTGTGAAAAACTGTGCCAGGTTTCATCAATATATCTTAAAGGGTATTAGAATTATGGCCATCACAAGGTTGTCACTCTATTTTATTGGAAGGGGAGATAACTCCAAAACCATGGCAGCCAGAGTTGTGGTTCTTGTGCATGACACGCCGTCTCAGTCTTGTGAACAACTGTGCCAGGTACCATCAATATATCTCAAAGGGTATTGGAGTTATGGCCATCACAAAGTAGTCATTCTATTTTATTAAAAGGGGAGATAACTAAAAAAGTATGGCATCCAGAGTTCTGGTTCTTGCGCATGACACGCCATCTCATCCTTGTGAACAATTGTGCCATGAACCATCAATGACTCTCAAAGGGTATAGGAGTTATGGCCATCACAAGGTTGTCACTCTATTTTATTGGAAGGGGAGATAACTCCAAAACCATGGCAACCAGAGTTGTGGTGCTTGTGCATGACATGCCGTCTCAGCCTTGTGAACAACTGTGCCAGGTACCATCAATATATCTCAAAGGGTATAGGAGTTATGGCCATCACAAAGTATTCATTCTATTTTTATAAAAAGGGGAGATAACTAAAAAAGTATGGCATACAGAGTTCTGGTTCTTGCGCATGACACACCCTCTCGGCCTTGTGAACAATTGTGCCAAGAACCATCAATGAATCTCAAAGGGTATAGGAGTTATGGCCATCACAAGGTTGTCACTCTATTTTATTGGAAGGGGAGATAACTCCAAAACCATGGCAACCAGAGTTGTGGTTCTTGTGCATGACTCGCCGTCTCAGCCTTGTGAACAACTGTGCCAGGTACCATCAATAAATCTCAAAGGGTATTGGAGTTATGGCCATCACAAAGTAGTCATTCTATTTTATTAAAAGGGGAGATAACTAAAAAAGTATGGCATCCAGAGTTCTGGTTCTTGCGCATGACACACCCTCTCGGCCTTGTGAACAATTGTGCCAAGAACCATCAATGAATCTCAAAGGGTATAGGAGTTATGGCCATCACAAGGTTGCGTCTACGGACGGACGGACGGACGGACGGACAGACGGGCGGATGCCAGGCTGATCGCTATATCCCCCGAACCTATTCGGTCGGGGGATAAAAAGTGTAGAACAAGATCAGCACCGTGTTGTGTGGCTTTTGAACTGAGTTAACATTGTTTGCCAGATCCTACATTTGATTCATGTGCAGATTTTACAGATAACACTTACATGTACCCAACACTGACAAACGACGCGGCTATGTTTGGGTTGATTGTTTGGCATTCGACCCGAAGTTGATAATAAGAACAGCGCTTCAGTGCTAATGTCTACGTGACTATCACTGACTTGTCAGAATAACTTTTTGTCTTGTAGAAAATAGCCGCAGTGAGATCGGGGTATTCCATAAGACGGAAGAGGATTATCCTGGAATCATTGGGTGATCTTGGCAAACAGTGTAGACCAAGATCAGACGCTGCCGAACGCGTCTTCTTATCAAAATCTTCGCTATTTGTTTGGAATTTCAGAGTTAAATGAAACAGTTTAAATCTCAGCCCAGGCATATTACTCCAACCTACACTCCACACTCTCAGTGCTTTGATTCTGAAACCAAACAATTACAACACACTTAGGCACCATGCCCTTAAGCTAAAAAGGTTAAATCAATTAACCGTGACGTCTGGTTACCAGTCCGGCCACGTCGATCCTGTGCACCACCCTCACACCAGTACGGATAGAAACCACATGTTCAGGATCAAACTTTTGATGTGTCTAGAAAAGACGAAACTGAAATTTGTTCTCAAAAAGGCATTTAGTGAGAGCGTATTGCAACATTTTTCATTAAAAGATCGTAAGCGTGCCCCTGGACAGAAGCTGGTCGGAAAGCGGAAGACGTTGACTCTGATTTTGGGTGCCACATGTGTGCGATCTATCGTCTATTGGAGCGACATCTTACTATGTACAGAAGACGCTTGTGGACGTCGACGTAGCGGAAGACCGACGTCCGTACGTCAAGAGTTTTCCGCCGGCAGTCGCTACACTGTACCTGTAGATAAACAAGGGGTCTCAACTACCGATTAAAAAGCAATGGCACTGATCGTCGCCCTTATGCGATGCACGTTTTAGAGCTAGACGTCCCTGTCGTGACCAAAGTTAACGCGTCGACACAGTAGGAACACTTACGCTAGTGCATGAAATACGTAAATTGGCATCTAAGCGACTGACATATATATATGCGTTTCAGTGACAAATCGCACTACAGCGTGAATCACGCCGGTTGTCGTTTCCGGGTGTTTCGACGTATAGGTGTAAGGTATGCCGAGGCGACGCGTGCCTAATACAGCATTACATATCGGGTGAAATAAGCGTAATTGTGTGGCAAGCTATTGCGTGTAGTTAGCGAACGCAGCTTAGTCTCATTAAGAACATTCAAGATCATAGCGAGACGTTACATCAATCAAGTGCTTCGGTTTCAAATGGTCCAATTTATTTGTTTACGCTCAGAATCCGGGATATCTTATCCAGCAGGATTACGAGCGGGCTCATAGTTCTGTTCTTACTAAAAATGTCTTCAAGCCAATGGAATTCATGTACTGGACAAGCCAGCCTTTCTCCTCCGATCTCTTTCCCATAGAGTATCTTTGGGTAGAGGTGCCCACAACCGACCAGACAAAAACTGTTACTTATAGACAATAGCATTGTTAAAACTTGAATTTTAATGTTTGGTTTTGAAAACGTAAATAGTTTCTTTCAAAAATTTGAAACATCGAATGGTGTTGATAATACCACCGGTCTATAGACATCTGCAAACATATCATGTATTTGAATTTGCAGAACTACAGTTCTAAATTTTAAGCTCTATCTAGAAAAGTTTTTCTGTGAGTTTTCACAGTGTTATGATTCTCTCATAGAATCTGTCATTTCAGTGCCTTTGGCGCTTTAATGTTTAATATGTTGTTCGAACAAGATATTAGGTTGTGCGAACAAGATATTATCTTGTTTGCACAACATAGATCTTGGGAAGTTGTGCACACAAGCGCAGAACATATTAAAATAAATTGCATGTCCCTTCCAGGACCGCACAGATGTTCAATGCATCAGTTATGTAATCTGTTAATATTGACAACTCCGCATTAAGAACAAAGACTCAATGTATGCTGCTATATTTAAATCATGTATATTGGTAAATTATCAGCTTAAATTAAAAACAAGAAAATATATGACACAAGGTGCCATATCAAGTGACTCAATTGTGATTTGGAAAGGAACAGGCAATGAAATCTTTTTAATGAACCGTTCAGTTATAAACTTATAAACTAGAATTATTTGACCGTGTCGACATCTGAATTTGCAGTATCAAGTTCAACACAACCGGTTGTCTTGTCAGTTTGATCATGTTTCTGGAAAACTGGGTTGATCGGTTTCAGCTCTGCGTGGAAGCATCATGCAGCCCAATCTATTTCTCTAAGCCCCGATTGCCGGGGGCAACAGCGTACGTGTGAATTTAACAATGTAACAGAGTTGAATTCGACAATGGCTGATCAATGGTCACAGCCTTAGGGATATTACAAACCGATAAACACAATCAGCAAAGAGACTGGTCTTCTTTATACTAAGCATCCTCCCACCAAGAACAACACGAGTCCATTAATGCCGTGCGTGTTATACATCAGTGTAACAGAGTTGAATTCGAAAAGACGGATCAATGGGCCCAGTCTTAGGGATATTACAAACCGACAAACACAATCAGTAAAGAGACTGGTCTTCTTTATATTTGGCAACCTCCTTTTCAACACCAAGAACAACACGAGTCCATTAATGCCGTGCGTGTTTATACATTATTATAATAATATGGTCTATATGCATGGACGGTCCGACTCGCGCCACTTTGCCTGAGCAGGCTAGTAGTAAGAGTTGTAGTTAGAGTATAACTATTATAATAATTGTTCTAAGTATTTAAATTATCATTATTATAACTAGAATAATTAGTAGTAGTAGTTTGTTTGAATCCCCGGCAACACTATTTAGGTCATTTTGGAGACGATGCTTCCAATTTTGTGAAGTTTTTATCCCGCATTGAGATGAAATGTCTTCTCAAGCCCTGACGCCCAAACAAACCAAAACTTTTACATGTAGGGGCTGTCCCACTCGCACCATTTTGTCTGGGCAGGCTTAGACCCTTTAAGCAGTTTACCAGTACTCATGTGCGGTCGGTTTCAGCTTTGCGTGGAAACATTATGCAGCCCAGTTTAATTCTGCAAACCCCGATGAGCTGGGGGCCATGTAATAGTAGTAGTAGTTTTATTATTGTCATCATCGTTTTAATTATTAACATAATTATCATTAGCACTAGTAGTTGTTGTTGTTATTGTGATTTATTATTATCATTGTTATTATTATTATTGTTATGTACATTCCGACAAACAATGTTGGCTAGTGTTTATCAAATTTCATTTTCAAAAACCGTCTGAAATATTGGCGTCCAACATGGCATCAGAAATGACAAATTTTAGTTAAAAATGATAACATCTTCCTTATTTCTGCTTTCAACATAGATTGTGGATGCTCTTTAGAACCGCCTCAATGAGGGAGTTCTAACGAGTACCACCAATATATGTTTTTGAGTAAAAATAAGACAGATAATATATACGCCTGTTAACCCCGATTTTCTCTATATGAAGTGGGGTTGGGAGGCGTCTTCGTTTTACAGACTTGTTATCGTGATGCATGCTCTTGTAGTGCCCGAATAAATCCGATTTTATGTCATTTACATTATTTTTTACACTATTTCAACCCGCAACCTACAATTGAATTGTTAGAAAAATGCATTTTTTTTTACAGCCAAGAAACACAACATTAGTAAGGATGAATAAATATGTTTTCTGTTCTGATGAACTTCATTTGAAACAAATGAGAAACATAATAAAACGATATCTTGTGCATTTTTTTGTGTGACTAAAGTGCTTATAGCACTTATACGTCTTCTAAGTGAGCATATTGATTGTTAATTATCCGCAGTCAGGGCACAGCAAAATGTACAATTTGGCAAGTTTGAAACACAACTTCCCATACAAAGTGTACACTAAGTTCCTTACGCAACCTCATAATTTTCATCAACTGATCTTTTTATATGGTACTCAAGTATGTAAAATAATCAGAGTCATTCTTTATGCTATTAATCAAAATGTGATGTGTAACTTTTTCTCGCTGAACTGCTAGAAGATCATGTAAAACCATCCTGTAATTGCTAAACTAAGAATTGCTGCATTTCAAGAACTACTTGTGTAAAGAAAATGTGTAAGACTTGCCTTGTTGAAGTCTTAAACAACAATATTAGTGATTATGGCCAGTCTAGGTCAACCAAAGGTTCGAGTCACAAAAACATCAACAATCTGCAGTCTGCTAAATTAGCGTAGAAAGTGGAAAAGATTAATTATGCTAACCATATGTGCTTTGTTTCCCTAAATGCTAAATTGACAATCTTTCAATATAGTGCCAGATCAGGTTCTACACTGTTCGGTTAAATTTAAATAAACCTTGGTTCACTGTTAAATAATAGAACCAAACTACCAAAGCTATTATAAGGACTTTTCTACCGCATGGGCTAATTTGCGCGCGGTTTGGTCACTGATGGTCACGCGGACAAAAACAATATACGCCTGGTAGAATTGTTAATTTTGGGTCGATTGAGAGACAACAATGGAAGAAAAAAAAAGAAAAGAAAAAATATTATGCTTCAACATCAATTTATGCCTGGTTGACTGTTCTATACTTACGATTTTGGCAAGTCCAGGAGTCATTCTGACCTTCCGTTGCAGAACTTGGCGTATCACATGTGACCACGATTCAGACAGGGTAAGGCGTCTAATCTTGGGATATTCGCTATAGATAAACTGTGCGTGGTAACGTGGTCGGTGCTGGCTAGGCTTTATAACTTTGGTCGAGCACCAGTACAGCGGGTAAAGCGCTCGCCTGCTGAGCTAGCGCCCGCATCGCACATGGTTTACGGCTGAATATATATCTCGAAGTGCTGCAAAATTACGAAACGAGATCATGACTGACGGGTGAATTGAATACATGTATTGAAACAAGATTTTATTTTTATTTTTTTTATCCCAGTACGTGTTCTTAGAGTTGAGTCCTGCGCGTCGGCGCATAAAGTAGCAACTATCGCCTCCGCCTGGGACACTGGATTGATATCGACTTCATTTCAGGGGAGACTATTTTACTTCAGCTGGCAGTGAATGGTTACCTTGAGAACTATTTCTTCAGCTGACAGCGATAGTTACATAAACAGTCTGTCTTCAATTGCTGAAACACCTTTGGGGCCACGAAAATCTGTTTGAGACAGGGGTAGTTCGAGCCACTATAGGATACTGCTAGGAGGGGTTAATTTTTGGCCATCTTTGTGATGTTTTATAATAATAATGTATGCTGTGTGTACTCTGTAGGATCGCCTCATCGAGGCTATTCTAATGAGTACATACAGCATACATCTGAAAGATAAAATTCGAAAATCTCCTCAACTATCCGGCATTATTTCTTATGAAGAGGAATTAATTTTCCCTATGGGATTCAAGAACAGTTCGACTCACCCATGGTGTACGCGGCTACGAGCCATCGGTGTTTGAGCCATCGAAGTTCTACTTTACTTCATTTCAGTGAAGACCATAGAGAGGCAGGCAAAGACGATTGAGGATTTTGCCCGCCCTAGACACAAGTGGACCTTTTTCCTGGAGCAAAAAAGGGCAAAATGCAACCAAGCCATCATCACAATGCATGTAATTTACAACTTAACTTGAAAAAAAAAATGTTTGTTTTGAGGTTTAAGGTCCCAGTCTACACTATTTAGGTCATTTTGGAGACGTTGCTTCCATTTGTGTTAGACTTTTACCCGACATTAAGATCAAATGTCATCTCAGTCCCTGTATGCCGCCCAATAAAACCAATAGGGTTTATATGCATGGATGGTCCGACTCGCACCACGTTGCCTTGGCAGGCTTAGACCTTCTAAGCTGAGCGGTTTACCAGTACTCATGTGCGATCGGTTTCAGCTCTGCGCAGGCTGCGTGGAAGATGCAGCCCAATCTATTTCTCAAAGCCCCGATGGACGGGGGCAATTTGCAAAAAGTAGCGTTTGCAATGATGTGAGTTTTAAGGATTATTTGTTGTCAATTTCTCAAATAATTTCTCAGTGACTGAACTCGAGTCGGGCCGTTCATGCTTATAAACCCTGTTGATTTCATTGGGCGGCAGTGCTTTAGAATGATAAGTCATTTCATCTCAATGTCGGGTAAAAGTCCCACAAAATTGGAAGCAACGTCTCCAAAATGACCTATACAGTGTTGACGGGGATGTTAAACCTAAATCAAACAAAGTGACTGAACTTAGTCTAGTTAGCATGTACGCCAACATGCCTATGGAACAGTTTTGCATTGCCATATTGGTTCATATTGGCGTAAACTAGGGTATGTACGAGGATTTACGGAACTACTACTCAAGTTGTATTGTGATGTCGGGGTTGGTGAGGCGGTAGGTTTGAAGTTGTTTTTTGCTTTGTTTGAATTGACTGTACTTCTTTTCAGAGGAGACTATAGACAGGCAGGCAAAGTCGATTGTTAAAATTGTAAATAGCGTCTCCAAAACGACGGTGTTTCCAATTTTGTGGGACTTTTACCCGACTTGGAGATGAAATGACGTCTCAAGCTCTGCCTACCGTCCATTAAAAAACCTAAAGACTTATATGCATTGGGCGGTCTGACTCGCACCACTTTACCTGGGCGGGCTTAGTCCTTCTAAGCGGTTTACTAGTACTCGTGTGTGGTTAGTATCAGTCCTGCGCGGAAGCACCATGCAGCCCAATCTATTTCTCCAAGCCCCGATGGGCTGGGGCGATTGAAGTTGAGAGGTTGATGTTTATCTTATCTGCTTACTGCGTTCCACAGCGACTCTCGATGTCAAATTTCCATCAGCTGCGTAGGTCTGTCTGTCTGTCTGTCTGTTATGTATGTGTATATTTTTGAACTGACACCGCAAAGAATTTAAATTGATCAAACTTGAAAATCCAAGCAGAAAACAAACTTGCTGACCCAAAATTAAATTAGGATGAGAACAGTTCGTCTGGCTAGACCAATTTTCAAACTAGTATAAAAAGGCCCTGAATAAAAATGCCCAAGTGTCTGATTTTTTAAGCGCTAATTTGTGCCGTGCTATAATCGCATTTCTTCAAAAAATAAGATTAAAGTCGGCGTAATTCACACAAAGGCTCAAAGCCATCATGTATACGTAACGCCCGCATGTTTTAAATCTTAAAAAACACTAGTGTAAATAAACATTTCTTGTTCTTTGGGCGTATTTGCTTGTAATTCTTCTTAACTTAATTTCTAAACTTAATTAAAACGTTAAAGTAAACCTACTTACGGACAGGCTTAAGATAAGAGTGCAAACTATATTTAGCACTTCCATATACGCATGCACATGAGAAAAGGGTCATTATTGTATAGTCGAGCGGCACAGATTCTGGCGAGCCTGCGCATTTGCGCAGGTTCGCCAGAGTCTTTGCTGCTCGCACACATGTGTTGGTAAACTTGTCGGAGCCTCGCATCTAGCCCTATAAGTTGCACGCGCAGGCTCGGCTGAACCTCGTCTGGTCGTTGATGAGACCAGTTCTCTTTTTTCATGAGCTGACCTCCAAAAGACTGGTGCCCTTAAGGGATAATAAGGCTGTTTAAAAATTTATCAAAACAATGTAAAGGGCAATGTTTCTTTGTTAAGTAACGTTGTGTAAGTGTGAAAGGAAGTTTATAGATTTATCGAAATCCTTTAAGAACTTTAATGATTCGAAATCATAGCCATATGTCAAATTTGTTTGTACAGCAGATGGTTGAAATTAAGCCTTTCAACTTTGACGACCGGTACAAATACCTCGGGCTGCACACTTTTTGTCATCCTGTTAATCTGTTTGTCCAAAGTGAAATATGGAGCTCAAACACTCAGCATCTCAGAGGTTTTTGTTTGTTTGAATTGGGGTACGTCTCCGTGAACACTACAATGTATATTGTTGACGAGCTTCTATGGCATTGTAGTGGGTAAAAGCGCTGCTTCTTTATTATCAGGTCTCACCGTTGTTGTACGAGCCCCGCTCGGGTTACATGTGAGACGCCAAGTTCTGCAACTGGAGGTCAGGTGTTTTTTCGCCCACCTCGTAATAATCAACGAATCAAAGTGAAACCTTAGTGACTCAAACACCGGTAGTTCGTTTACCTTGCTTGAGTCGAATCCGTTCTTGAGTCCCTAGGAGATTTTTCCAATAGCTCAAGGGGAGATGTTTCTTATTTTATTATGATAATGTATATTGTGTGTACTCATTAGAATCGCCTCGTTGAGGCGATTCTAATGAGTACACACAACATATATTAATTTTATAGAAGATCAAAAAGGTATTCGTACCTGGCACTATGAGTAACCCTCAGTAGTTGGAACTTATAGTTTGTCATGACCAGTCTTTATCAAATGCTAAGTGCTACTGTTTGTGTCTTCTAAGATTGCTGATGAGACCAATATTATCCCTAAACTGCTTGTTACATATCCAGATATACAGTTTTTTTAGGTTGGGTTGGGTGACATCTCTCATAGACTCATAGACGGATTGCCGACCAGGGCATGAGGGCTCCATCTACCCTGGAGGTTCCTACACAGATCCAGTGAAGCCAGTATCAGTCTGACGCCCCAGTAACGCAAGATACACGTCACCTTTGCCTCACCAAACAACACAAAAGCCTGCCTAGGTAAAGTGAGGTTAGGTGTTGAGTGAGTGAGTGTTTAGTTTTACGTCTCAACAACAGCTAAGGTCATGCGGAGACGGGTCCTCGGTATTAAAGACTCATCGGAAAGTCGGGAGAAGCCCGGGATCCCTGGTTTACAAGGCGAGTAGCATAACCAATACACCACGGAGGCTTCTAGGTTAGGTGTTGACGATAAAGAAGAAAATTCCGCCTTAATTATGCCTTATAGGGCCCCAGTCATGGTAAACGAACCATCGGGGTTAGAGCCATCGAAGTTCTACTTTATAATGTATTTTCCTTTGACGGGGCCTGAAAAACAAAACCCAAAACAACAATAAAACAACAACAACAACAACAACAACAAAAAACTGACCTTTCTTTACTCGAAAAGGTATTGATAGGTTTGACTAGGATAATGAGATTAATTGCGTTAAACTTCATAAATAAGGCGTAACAGTGCGCAGAGTGCGACTGTACATGTTTAACGGCCTGTAAATTGATCCCCGCCCATCGGGGCTTAGAGAAATAGACTGGGCTGCATGCGGTTTCTTTGGGAGGTAGAGTTTGAGATATCATTTCATCTCCATGTCGGGTAAAAGTCCTACAAAATCAAAAGCAGCGTCTCCAGCATGGCCTTAATGATGTTGACGGGGACGTAAAACCTCAACACACACACGCAAAAAAATTGGCCTGTTAAGGACAGTGGCATCTGAGCTGCGCACCGCCCCCGCCCATCGGGCTGCTTGCTGCTTTCACTCAGTGTTGAAACCGACCACACACGAGTACTGGTAAACCACTCAGAAGGTCAAAAGTGGTGCAAGTCGGTCTATGCATATAAACAATATTGGTTTCCTGGGGTGGCTGGGATTGAGATGTCTTTTCATCTCAATGTCGGGTAAAAGTCACACAAAATTGAAAGCAACGTCTCCAAAATGACCTATACAGTGTTGACGGGGACGTTAAACCTCAAATCAAACAAACAACAATCTGAGCAACGCCATGTGAAAACCTGTGTTTACCTTTGCGAACAACTAATGCACTGATCAGCCTGCGCATGTGCGCAGGCTGATCAGTGCCTTAGCGTTCAGTATCTCTAGTTTCTATATGAGCCCCGCCAAGCGAATTTGTGTCTTCGAGCATCCCGTCATGACAAATTTTAACTGCGCATGCCCAGCCATTCAGAGGGGCCAGGGATATGGCTTTCTGTCTGAAGGTTCCTCTTGATTCACTGCTTGTATGAGCGAGCAGCGAAGGTTCTGGCGAGACTGCGCGGATGCGCAGGCTCGCCTGAACCTTCGCTGCTCGCATAGGCGATACGTACCAAAACCGTTTGGCGGGGCCCATATGTTACATGTCAAGATTCTTGACAAGCTGTTTAACTGTGCAGACTAGTTAATGTCTTAACTTGTCGCAAGTTTTCTGGCCATGGAGCTCTGAAGTGTATTATAAGGGAGGTAAATCTAGCACACTTTCTCAAAAAGACTGTTGTAATGTAAGGATGTTTCTTTTGTAACGTTTATGAAGAAATGTATTTTAAGCAGTTAGTGTAGACCAAGATAAGCAGCCGCAGAATCGGTGTCTGATCTGTGTCTACACAGGTTGTCAAGGGATTAGTGGGCATCAATGGGCCAATAAAGTCAAGGCTCTGACACTGAATTGTCGGAGAACGTGGACTTAGTCAGTTCCAGAAAACAGTAAAGATCATGATCAGACGCCAAATTTAGCTGCGTCTGATCTGGATATACACTGTTTGCCACTGTGCCATTTGTATGACCTTTGGCATTTATTAATGTGGGCTAACAAGTTCAACGCCCCCCGCCCATTTGGGCTTGAAGAAATAGATTGGCTGCATGATGCTTTCACGCAGAGCTGAAACCGACCGCACAAGGTTACTGGTAAACCGCCTAGAGGATCTAAGCTTGCCCGGGCAAATGCGGTGCGAGTATGCTTATAAACCATGCTTATAAACCCTATTGGTTTCATTGGACGACAGGGCTTGAGATGTCATTTCATCTCAATCTCGGGTAAATGTCCCACACAATTGTAAGCAACGTCACCAAAATGACCTATACAGTGTTGACGGGGACGAAAAACATCAAATCAAACAAAAAATTACAATGAATGGATATAGTGGCGTGCTGGATGTTTAATGATAAGACACATAGAGTGGTCTCTCAGAGAATGGAAGGGACACTAGAGGAAAGCGGCCCCGCCTATCATGGCTAGAAGAAAAAGATAGGCTGCATGATGCTTCCGCGCAGAGCTGAAACCGGCCGCACACGAATACTGGTAAACCGCTTAGAGGATCTAAGCCTGCCCAGGCAAAGCGGTGCGAGTCTGCGAGTCCGTCCATGCTTATAAAAATCAAAAATGAGTTCCTTTAAGAGCAATGGAAACATTCATAAGAAAGATGGGTCATACTACGTAGTTTCGGCTAATAAAGCCTCATCAGTGACCCTGTAATGATCCGGCAAAGAGAGCCAGAGGAAACATACTGCAATTTTGCGAATTTCGAATAGGCAGTCGATTCAAAGACTGATATAAATCAAAATGGGGTCCAAATAATTAAAAACATGTCTAGAATATATGTCCAAACCAATAAATATTTCCGATTTCTCAGAATATTCACACTGATCTCAAAGGACCAAAAGTAAAATATAAACTGCACTTATAAACCCAATTGGCTTCATGGGGCGACAGGGCTTGAGATGTGAATTCATCTCAATGTCGGGTAAAAGTCCCACAAAATTGGAATCGACGTCTCCAAAATGACATATACAGTGTTGATGGGGACGTTAAACCTCAAATCGAACAAACAAACAAACAAAAGAAGAAAGAAAAACAGGAGACAAGAGGAAAATAAGCGTTTGGAGAATGAAAATGAAGAAACAACAACAACAACAACAACAGAAGCATGACCCATCTACCTCATTTGCTGCAAGCACAGCTGTAAGGCAATGCAAACGCGACGCCAAAGCGACGAATGTATTATAGGACGTCGTAGCCTCACCCAAACCCCACTTGATCCAAGAAAAAGCATTATACCAGCGGAAAGAAAACTGATGATATTTTTTCACGTCGTCCTTCAAAGAAACCGATTGTCAGAGTTTTTTTACCTAGTGTACTGCAATTCAGTATCCACGGACCAGTCATTCAAAGCATCGTTAGCTTAGCAAGCTTGTTAGTGGTCATATTGTTAGCTGTTCTAGTAAGTATAATATCTAGAATTTTATTTTTTTACTCACAAAATGTGAGTAGCTTTTGCATGCAAAAGCTATTCACATTTTTTTTCAGCAAAAATATTAGAATATTTGCCATACTTAATCATCAAAGTTTTAACAATACGTTAACTAACAATATCGTTAGCTATGAACAACTGGCCCCAGTTGTTTAAAATAAACGAGGTTGGTAGTTAACGTAACGTTAAACATTAATATGGTAAATATACTGCGTAAAAAGCTCCTTTACATAAAATTGCTTCTGTTACTTTGTTAACAACAAATGAAATCTACACGAAATTGTTTTTGTTTTGGTTAGAGGACGATTTTTTTTTATTTTACAAAAGTATTTCTTTGCTCAAACCTATCATCGGAACATCCAAGCTTTCTTTCTCAGATGGTAAGATTTTAACGTCATAAAATGTAATGCACTGAGGATTTCTTAAATTTCATTAGATACGAAGTATATTTATTAGACGATCAGGGCCTCGTGTTGTGCAAAATGCTGCTTTCTATGGAAACTCTGTAATGTCCGTAGTACTACATGTTAAATGGATGTTCTGCATTATTTGCCATCATTGTTTACAGCATCATTTTTAAAAGAACTTGCAAGGATGCATTGACAAGTATAGAAATACATGTTACATTGTTTTTTTTAAATTGAAAGGGAGTTAATCTGAAAATTTCATTTTATTTTGGCTTAGTCGATGCAAAATGCAGTTTTTACTTCATTATGTGTCGATACTAAGAGGTTTGATCAAAATGAAACAAGAGGCCCATGGGCCACTCTGCTCACAAGAGGTCATGTGGTTTATACCATATACAGGCAAGGTGCCCATCTTGGTCATGTGACAACAATATCATGAATAATGTTTAGTTGCCTCACCATAGAGGCTTTTCATGAACTTTGGTTTAAATCAGCACAGCTCTTTTACTGGAGAAGAAGATAAAAATACTGAATCTGTGCCATCCAAGACAAAGGTCAGTAATGACCTTGACCTTTGGAATCGATAAACTTTCATTCAGCTAACACCAAATATCATTTTTTGATGTCAGGCAATCAGAAATATCCACTAGTTTGCCTTTTTCCATACAAATGTCTAAGTGACCAAATTTGACAT
The DNA here is from genome assembly GCA_963580285.1 of Lucinisca nassula. Taxonomy (NCBI): domain Eukaryota; kingdom Metazoa; phylum Mollusca; class Bivalvia; order Lucinida; family Lucinidae; genus Lucinisca; species Lucinisca nassula. The sequence continues at coordinate 111,356,364 of OY757014.1, read as the reverse complement.
TTACATAAAACAGGTCAAGGTAAAACAAAAGTCATCATTTGGACAAACTTGGTAGGGCCAGAGTCCCCGATGCTGCATACCAAGTTTCAAGATCATCGGCCATTCGGTTCTTGAGAAGAAGATTTTTAAAGGTTTTTACCATATATGGGCATGGCGGCCATATTTGGTCATGTGACCCAGTCCTGACGATCAAACTTTCGTTCCCTCATAGAGGTTCCACATGTAATTTGGTTTCAATTGGCCGAGTAGTTTAAGTGAGGAAGAAGATAAAAATACTGAATCTGAGCCGTCCTGGACAAATGCCGGTAAATGACCTTGACCTTTGCAACTGATAAACTTCCATTCAGCTGATTGCAAATACCATTTCTGATGCCACTAGCTAACATGCAATCAGAAAAATCCACTGTTTTGCCGTTTTTCCATTCAAATGTCTAAGTGACCAAATTTGACCTTGACGTAAAACAGGCAAGGTCATCATTTGAACAAACTTGGTAGGGCCCCGAGTCCCCGATGCTGCACACCAAGTTTCAAGATCATCGGCTGTTCGGTTCTTGAGAAGAAATTTTTTAAAGGTTTTTTACCATATATGGACATGGCGGCCATATTGGTCATGTGACCCAGTCCTCACGAACAAACTTTCGTTCCCCCTTCCCATAAAGGCTCCATATGTAATTTGGTTTCAATTGGTTGAGTAGTTTTAGAGGAGATGCTGTTTGAAAATGTTGACGACGCAGACGACGCAGACGCAGACGATGACGGACGACGGACCAATGCCTATACTATAAGCTCCCCCGAAGCCTTCGGCTCTGGTGAGCTAAAAATCATTTCATTTTGCGATGACAGGTTTTATTTTATTTTGCGTCACCAGTGTGAGGTCTGTTCTAAATGAAAAAAAAATGTACATGCATTTTGCTTTGAAAGATGGCACTCACGGAAACAAAAGTAACCCAAGTTTTCAAGGCTAAAACATCAATCGGCCCACTGGTTTTCGAGAAGAAGATTTTTGATTTCTTTTAACTTTAAAAGGGAATGGTGGCCATCTCGTTCACATGACCTGGACCCCGCGAACAAATTTTCGTTCCCCAGTCCCAAGGATGTTCCATATGAAATCTGACCTCAATCGGCCCACTGGTTTGAAAATGTTGACGACGCAGACGACACAGACAACGCGGAAGACGCAGATGCAGACGACGCACCACTGGCTATCCTATCAGCTCTCACTGGTGAGCTAAAAGGCTACATTTAAGGTGGATTTCCTGTTAAGAGGCACCATAAGGTTTGGGTAGCAAATATCCTTAAACATATACGTATCTGCTTCCTTATAAGACGCAGAAGCCTCTTTGGTGTAGTGTTTATGCTACTCGCTCGATAAACCAGGGGTTGCAGGATCGACCCCGGGCTTCTCCAGCCTTGGATGAGTAATTAAACCGAGGTCCCGTCTCCGTATGACCTTAGCTCTTGGTTGGACGTAAAACTGAAACACCCATACACTTTTGTAAGACGCATAGATGGACAGATAGATGGGGCCACGAACAGGTCCCCCCGTCCCAACTTCTGTCTGCACTACACGATTAATGTATAGACGAGGCAAAAACACCAGGCATGAGGCCAAAATATCTTAACAATGTCAAAGGCGTTCAGTTTTAATCCTATTGACATTATCCAAGGTTGCTTCCTGAGCTTTCGTTTCCTTTCGAAGACAGCTATGTTCTTCTATCATTATTTCATTTTGCGTTGGTACGAAGTGTAAAATGAAATATATATACATATATATTTATTTCATTTTGCATCGACTATGCAAACGCAAAAATGAAAAAAATATATATATAATTATATGCTTCATTACTTCATTTTGCGTTGTATCACACCTTGCATGTGATACAAGATCATGAGATATTGTGAGGGTCCAATTTCATGGGATACGGTCTTAAATGCACAAAAAGATAATCTGCGCATGCACAAAGCCTCCCGTTTTCTTGCAAAACATTTCTAGGCACACATTGCAAGACAAGCCTTGAACACGAAGCTGTGGGAAAATGCAGTTTTACCCGGAAGTTGGTTAAGTTACTTATGCAAATACAAAAGCTACTCACAGTTTTTTCAGCACCAAAGCCACTGTTCTAGCGTTTTCACTTTCCAGTCAGTATTTTAATTAATTTCGATAAGCTAATGATGCTTTCAGCATAGGTGATAGGCTGAACTTTCTGGCAGCCCAATCCTGAATCTTTTCAAGAGGTGTGGAACCCCGAAGTTTTATATCGTCGTTTCGACCTTTTGGGATCTAACTGATGGGTTTCTTTTACTCTGGCGTCAGCTCAAGCCCGATTCATTATTGTCTTAACCTTTCAACTCTCCAAGCTAACTCAGCAGACGACAAAATTGATGATATTTTTTTTCTCTTGAAAACAGGACTTGACATTTCATGCAAAATGTCTCCAATGAAATACCAAAATCCTGCTTTCTGGAAAAAAATAAGAAAATATTTTGAAATGTCGTCTGCTGAAAAAAACAACAACAAAACAACAACAACACATAGAGCGTTAACCCATTCTGTACCTGAAACCCCCCAAAGGGTAATTGGCAAACAGTTCAGGCCCAGATTTGAACGCGGCGTCTGATCAGGGCCTACAGTGTTTGTAAAAAGTTCAGCGATTTTTCAAATACACGTTAAAGAAAAAACAACCTGATACACTAAATTTTGAAATGAACTCCTGCTATATATTAGGAGGAAGATTCTATTCGGAACAAGAAGGGTTAATTCATGTGTAATTATGACATCGTTGCTGTCATGACTTAATGTTGAGTTAGGGTTCCGCCTGTGGAGCATTTGGGCCCCGTCAAGCGATTTTGGTACTTATCGCCTATGCGAGCAGCGAAGGTTCAGGCGAGCCTGCGCATCCGCGCAGTCTCGCCAGAACCTTCGCTGCTCGCTCATACAAGCAGTGAATCAAGAGGAACCTTCAGACAGAAAGCCATATCCCCTACCCCTCTGAATGGCTGGGAATGCGCGGTTAAAAATTTTCACGACGAATGCTCGAAGACACAAATTTGCTTGGCGGGGCTCACTTAATGTTGAGTTAGGGTTCCGCCTGTGGATCATTTTGTTAGTGTTGTTTTGTGTGAAACTGCATTGGAACTGAAGGGAGGGATGACCTTTCATAAAACGGAAGAGAAGACAATGACCAGGAATCGATACTTCCATTCAAGACACCAAAAAGGAAAGTTGTTGGATTTGAGGTTTAACGTCCCCGTCAACACTGTAAAGGTCATTTTGGAGACGTTGCTTCCAATTTTGTGGGACTTTTACCCGACATTGAGATGAAATGACATCTCAAGCTCTGACGCCCAATGAAACCAATAGGGTTTAGCATGGACGGTCCGCCTCGCACCGCGGTTCCTGGACTGGCTTAGCTCCTCTAAGCGGTTTACCAGTACTACTGTGCGGACCGGATTCAGCTCTGCGTTCAAAAAGGAAAAAGAAGCCTTCGTGGTGTATAGGATAAGCTAATCGCCTCATAAACAAAAAAGGAAAAGAAGCCTTCGTGGTGTATAGGATAAGCTAATCGCCTCATAAACAAGGGGTCGTGGTTTCGATTCCGGGCTTCTTCAGACTTTAATCCCGTATGACATTACAGTAGATCTTCGAAGGCTCGAACACCGATGGCTCGTTTACCATGGATGTGTCGAACCAATTCTTGAGCCCCTTGCGAAATCCTCTATATTAGAAATAGTGGGGGATAATTAAGGAGATTTTAGTCTTTTATCTTGCAAATGTATGCTGTGTGTACTCATTAGAATCGCCTCGATGAGGCGATTCTAATGAGTACACACAGCATACATTTTCATTATAGAACACCGAAAAGATGTCTAAAAGTATCTCATTATGCCTCCTTACAGTAACCCTCATTGGCTCGAACTACCCCTGTCCCGAACATATTTTCGAGGTGTTCGAGCCATTGAAGTTCGACTGTAGTTGTTGGCGGGATGTAAAACGCAAACACATACACACACATTAGGGAAATATGCACAAATATTAAGCAACGACACCATTACTGAACATAGAAGTAGAAAGCCAAAAAAGGGCAGTTCCGTTCAACAAAAATTGGCCAAACGGCTGTCCAAAATAAAAAAGATACAGTCGAACTTCGATAATTCAAACACTTTCGGGACCCTTGAAATTTGTTCGAAATAGGAATTGTTCGAACTACTGAGGTTTAAACATAGTTTCAGATCATGAAGCATATTAGAGATCACTTAAATATCGTTTCGATCTTATGTAAAATAAAGGTATGCTGTGTGTACTCATTAGATTCTAATGAGATGTCATTTCATCTCAATGTCGGGTCAAAGTTCCACAACTTTGGAAGCAACGTCTCATAGTGTTAACGGGGAAAACAAGCAGGCGAGCAGTCTGATCTGGGTCCACACACTTTTTAATTTAACGGCAAACAAATATAGACGACAGATGTTGTGATTGGCATTTTATCAATCAATCAATCAATCAATCAATCAATCAAAACTTTTTTCGCGACATTTTCAACACGGCCTCGAGCAAACTCACAGCATGTTAGAAAATCTTCGTAGTGTTCGACAACTACAGCACTCCTTGCGCTCCCGCCTATCGGGGCTAAGAGAAATTGATTGGGTTGCATGACACCTCAAAAGAGCATCTACAACCTATGTTTGTTGAAGAGAAATCTGAAAAAGAAAAATATGAAAAATATCAGATATTTTGATTAGAAAAACAACAACAACGCGCAGGTTGATATAAGTCTTCGCTAGGCACCAAGGCTCGACGACTCTATTTTGGTTGGTGCGACCAAATTATGTATGTTTATAGTTCCGGGCTTTGTTTAAGTATATATTTAACTCATTGTTTGAATTTCTGGACCTACGTATATAAGCCTCTATGGGATGGGGGAAACCAAAATTTGCTAATGGGGTCCAGGTCACATGACCAAAATGGCCGCCAAGCAATATAGGGTCTGTCTTTCTGTCCGTCCGTAACCCGTTTGTGAAAATTGGTGATAGTGACTTAACCGCTTGGAATATTTAAACAATTTTTGGCATACTGATAGATATCAATGAGATCTAACCAATGAACTTGCGGAATATTACATTCCATTTAGTATAGCCTCGCCGAGGCGAAAATTGTGAAAATTTTCGAACTGCTTCTCCTCGGAAACCGTTGGGCCGATTGAAGTCAAATTTCATATGAAGCCTCTATGGGATGGGGGAAACCAAAATTTGCTCATGGGATCCAGGTCACATGACCAAAATGGCCGCCAAGCCATATATGGTAAAAACCCTTCAAAAATAGTCTTCTCCAGAACCACTGGGCAGATTTCCACGAAACTTGATAAATAGCATCTGAGACGTAGGCCCATCATAAATTGCTAAAATGGTGACCCTGGGTTGACCTTGACCTTCTTTGTGCCTGGGTCAAACTTTGACACATATGCTTTTGTATTGGAAAAGTGAGAATGCATTTTATCCTGCAAAAGATTCAGAATACAGTACTAAAGTATAAGATATATTTTTTCTCCTTACGATAAGGCGCATTTATTGGGGGAACCGTTTTAGGTCCAGGTCACATGACCAAAAATGGCCGCCATACGCATATATGGTAACACTCATAAAGCTAAAAGCATCCGGTGGGTCGTGCACTTCAGCTGAAGCACTGGTTGATGATATTTTTCTTTTTTTTCTCTTGAAAACAGGAGTTGACATTTCATGCAAATTGTCTCCAATGAAATACCAAAATCCTCATTAGAATCGCCTCGACGAGGCGATTCTAATGAGTACACACAGCATACATTTTCATTATAGAACACCGAAAAGATGTCTAAAAGTATCTCATTATGCCTCCTTACAGTAACCCTCATTGGCTCGAACTACCCCTGTCCCGAACATATTTTCGAGGTGTTCGAGCCATTGAAGTTCGACTGTAGTTGTTGGCGGGATGTAAAACGCAAACACATACACACACATTAGGGAAATATGCACAAATATTAAGCAACGACACCATTACTGAACATAGAAGTAGAAAGCCAAAAAAGGGCTGTTCCGTTCAACAAAAATTGGCCAAACGGCTGTCCAAAATAAAAAAGATACAGTCGAACTTCGATAATTCAAACACTTTCGGGACCCTTGAAATTTGTTCGAAATAGGAATTGTTCGAACTACTGAGGTTTAAACATAGTTTCAGATCATGAAGCATATTAGAGATCACTTAAATATCGTTTCGATCTTATGTAAAATAAAGGTATGCTGTGTGTACTCATTAGATTCTAATGAGATGTCATTTCATCTCAATGTCGGGTCAAAGTTCCACAACTTTGGAAGCAACGTCTCATAGTGTTAACGGGGAAAACAAGCAGGCGAGCAGTCTGATCTGGGTCCACACACTTTTTAATTTAACGGCAAACAAATATAGACGACAGTTGTTGTGATTGGCATTTTATCAATCAATCAATCAATCAATCAATCAATCAATCAATCAAAACTTTTTTCGCGACATTTTCAACACGGCCTCGAGCAAACTCACAGCATTTTAGAAAATCTTCGTAGTATTCGACAACTGCAGCACACCTTGCGCCCCGCCTATTGGGGCTTAGAGAAATTGATCGGGCTGCATGACGTCTCAAAAGAGCATCTACAACCTATGTTTGTTGAAGAGAAATCTGAAAAAGAGAAATATGAAAAATATCAGATATTTTTATTAGAAAAACAACAACAACAACAACAACAACTACAACAAAACAACAACAACAAACAAACAAACAAAAACAAATGTTTTTGAGCCAAGAAAGAATGAGCTAAGGCACAAGATGCCTGTTTTTTTTTCGATGGCTTGAGATTTTGTTTTTCTTTCATGTGACTGTTCTATCAGTCCGAAAGCGGTTTGAGCTTACAGCTGGGTAGAGTAACGTATTGATCCAAAGTATTGGGACAGACAGGTCTTATACCCTCGTCACACAATCGTCCTCACTAGGTTCTGAACATGTTTGCTAACTGTCTCCGAACGGAATTGAAGTAGCAGCAACCTTTTACGATCGTTTTATGAACGCCATGGACGGCAATGGTGCCCTGCTCAAAATTCTTTACCGTCCATTCTGCTCTGCAATTAGACGGAGTGACACTGTACTAAAACGAGATGACCGTACTTAAAACTAGATGGACGTACTTTGAACGGAGCTACCGAACTTCAATCCCATTAGGATCGTGTTTCAAGGTGGTGCAGTCGGATATCAGATAGCTTTAGCGGTCGATCCCTTTGGGTTTCAAAGTAGCTGCAGGATAGTGATCTTGGGGTAGTAATGACTTTCGTTAAATAGGTTCCCTCTTTTTGGCCCCGCTCTGTAATTGAAGTAAGGTGATACTAGGATGCAATGGGCTTGATGCTAGTTTCATTGATCACACGGAGATGATGACTATAACAATACAGTCGAACTTCAATGGCTCGAACACCTTTGGGACCTCGAAAATCTGTTTGAGACTGGGGTAGTTCGAGCCACTGAGGATATTGTCAGGAGACATAGCGAGATACTTTTAGACATCTTTTCGGTGTTCTTTAATGAAAATGTATGCTGTGTGTACTCATTAGAATCGCCTCATCGAGGCGATTCTAATGAATAAACAGAGCATACATTTGCCAGATAAAAGACTAAAATCTCCTTAATTATCCCCCACTATTTCTTATGTAGAGGATTTCGCTAGGGGCTCAAGAATGGGTTCGACGCATCCATGGTAAACGAGCCATCGGTGTTCGAGCCATCGAAGTTCTACTGTAGTTAGGTTATGATCACAACTGTCACGGATTTGATCTGCACAGTTTGATGAGCCCCCGCCTATAGGGGCTTGAAGAAATATATGGGTTGCATGATGCTTCCACGCAGAGCTGAATCCGGCCCGCACACTAGTACTGGTAAACCTCTTAGAGGATCTAAGCCTGTCCAGGAACTGCGGTGTGAGGCGGACCGTCCATGCTAATAAACCTATTGGTTTCATTGGGCGACAGGGCTTGAGATGTCATTTCATCTCAATGTCGGGTAAAAGTCCCACGAAATTGGAAGCAACGTCTCCAAAATGACCTTTACAGTGTTGACGGGGATGTTTAACCTAAAATCAACCAACCAATGCACAGTTTGATACCGCGATCGGGAATGAGGACTGACAAGAACGCGTTGGATTTTTATAACCGTCGGACCAGGACGCGATTGCCGTTACGTTCCACGTGCACTCGGGACGAGATGAGGACGTAGTCAAAACAAGATGAACTTTCTATGAGCTAGGTGCTCGAGTTACAAACTAGCTAGAATAGGCTTGACCGTACTGGATACGGCACAGAACTAGTTGCAAACGGATCTAAAACGACCACGAACGGGCTTGGACTGCTTGGAAACGGTGTTCGCATGATATGAATAGGAACTTCTCTCCGATTTGAACTTGATATGAATGAACTGTGGGCTAGATACAGACAGACTGGTCGTATTAAGGGCTTCTTTTGATCAACACAATATCGTATTTGAGGCATTATTGGGCAAGAACTGTACGTTCTTCCCCGACAACAGTTAGTTTAACGAGGCCGGACGGTCTAAGAACTAGCTTGGTGTGACTGGAGCTGCAAACAGTGCAGATCTAGATCAGACTACTCCTGAAGGACCAGTCTGATCAGGGTCTTAATTGTTTGTCATTCTGTCTGCACCTTTCGGGGTCGTGAAACAAATTTGTTAACATTTTAGGAGAATTACAGCAAAACCTCAAGTTGTCCGAATTTTTAAGCCTTTTTACGGTCTGCATTAAGCCTTTACGGTAGTTACAGAATCGAAGAAAAATGACCTACAATAGAATTAAGGAATGCTTCCCTTCACCTTATTCAATAAAAACAGCGCTCAAACTCTAATCTGCACATCTCATATTTTCAAATTATATATTACCAACATTGATAGCATTTTGCGATTATTTCATCCTTGGAGCATTGACGTCTATTTGATGAAAGCCTGATATAAATAAAGACTGTAATTCTCTTCTATCCCTGGGGACAGGCGGTCAGCCTTAGTCAAATTTAACTGCGAAATGTATCTCCACAGTCCAGTAAAAGTAGAAAAAGCAATATCCTTCTAATACATCAAGTTACTCCCTTAGGTCGGAACTGGACTTTGAAAAATCAAATTTATTATCGAATTTGTTGAGATGTTGATAAGACCTATTGTCAGCTGCGTTTTGTTCAGTAAAGTTAGCCTTTTATAATTCGAAGTCTGGAGAGAAATTACAGACATTGCTTTTAATGGCGCCATCGCACTGGAACCTATCCCCGATCCCGAGAAAACCTATCTTCGGGGCCGTTTGCAACCAAGCAAAACCCAAATTGGCCTGCAAAGCTTCACAGACTTGCAAAAGTCTAGAAATTTTAGACACAGTGAAACTTCGATGGCTCGAACAGATTTGGGTCAGAGTTATGACCCAATCTCAGAATCATTACGAAAAAAACGCCTATACAAATACAAAGTATTTTTTTGCCGAAAAAAAAAGAGATTTTATGATGAAAAATTGTGATATTTTTCTTATTTCTGCTCAAAATATAGAGTGTTGCTACAAGTTAGAACCGCCTCGTCGAGCCTTAGCCCATTAATGACAATGGAATCTTCCACCGAGTAAGTTTAGAGTGGTCCATTTCAAATTATAGGCGTGTCAGGTTTGTTTTTGTTTGTGGCAATTTTACAAAAATGAACGTTCTTTAAGCAAACAGTGTAGACCCAGATCAGACGTCGCGTTGTGCGGCGTCTGATCTAAGTCTGTACTGTTTGGCAATGTCCCAGGAAAGGGCCGCTAGGCATATATGAGTTATTTCAAGTTTTACAATGCATTGGATCATATTTATTTCAAACGATTTTTGAAGCAGACACTTAATATTACTAAAGAAGCTAAAAGCTTTGATGAACATATAGTGGGGCCGAGTCTGTCTCCAAATAATTTTCTCTACGAAAGCAAATTCAATGTCTACTTTTCATTTACCATCAATATAAAACTGAGGTTATGCCAGAGAAAATAAATTATAACTGGTTCCAACAAAACTGCAACTTTTAACATGATGAACTTGTGAAACAACCGATACCGATGGATCTAATAGAGGCAGACGTGGACACGACACGAAGCTCACCTGGAGTGAGAAAGTCCATTTTTCATGTGATGTTTTTAAAGGACAAACACGTGCAGTCTGCAATGCAGCTGTTTCTATGCTTATAAGCATAGCACTGAGTGCCACAAATTAAAGCTGTTTACATGTTTAACAAAATACGACATATGCTTTTGATAAATGCAATAAAGATTTTATTGCATCGCGTCAGACGCAATACAAATTGTCAGTAAATGTTTATTATCAATAAATATCTAATTACGGCTTCTGTAAAATATAATTTAAAAGAAATCCATTTTGCTGCAAGAGATATAAGTTCTTTCAAAATTTCCATCTACATCTGAAGACTAAATTAAGGAAAACAAACGCATCTGGCATAGTTTCCCCACCCTTTAGCAAGGGAAATAAATCGTTTGTCTGTTTGTGTTGATATTTTACGTCTCCGTCAACACTATTTAGGTCATTTTGGAGACGCTGCTTCCGATTTTGTCGGACTTTTACGCGACATTGAGATGAACTGACATCTCAAGCCCTACCGCCCAAAGAATCTCTTTGGTTTTCAGAAGCGCTCCATTTCGCACCACTTTTCTCAGCAGGCATATACATAAGCTAAATGATACATAGAACATGTAATCAATTAACAGTTTGTCTGTCATTACTGACACTGTCCAATTTAGTCACATGCGAGAAAAACTAATGTTTATGTGTTCTAAGATGGCTGATCAAGTCGAGCACTGAACTATCTGTTGCTGATAGAGCAATATAGGTTAGAGGAAAACAGCTCTGTTGCTGTGAAAGTTTCTGTTCGGCTTCCCAGATTCTTTGCCCCCCCCCCCCCCCACACACACACACACACACAATCACTAGCAACCATCGCCACTTTGCTGGGTCCTTAGCAATTTGTTCCCACGACTCTGTTGGTATGTTGAAATCCTTGAGGGAGACTTAGAGGATGTCCTTGTAACACTTTTTTTCTGACCACTATGGGAGTGTTTGCCTGTTTCTAGTTCCCAGGCATCTTGATAAACATCGTCTGGCCATCATTATACATAGTAAGACGAAGAGGCAAACATCAAGTTCGTTTTTTTTTTAGCGGACTAAGCTGTTTCGATTAATAAAATGCTCAAATTGACTAGTTGATCATAGTGGAGCGTTTGGGCTTTTCGGCTACCTGAACACCTCGCTGATAAAGGGGTATGCCATTTGCAAATCAACAATTCTGATTATTCAAGATACAATGTATGTTCTGCATACATTTTGACAATTTGATGGTGACATTCTGGACCAAAACGAGCAGGAATCGTAATAAAAACTAAACTAGCAAATACATTATGCTATAATCTTTCATGAAGCAATTTTTCAGTTTCAGTAAATTGTTTTCTCCAAGACCTCATTCAATTTTAAATGCGTCAGCTATTACCAAATAGCTGAATGCTGCTTCTGGTGAATGTTGCAGTATAACCCTTGACCTGCTGAATATTTATATATGCCACACCCACAACTGATTATCAACCAATCAGATTACTCGATGCAAATTATTGTGACAAATTCATAAACTCAATGACAAACAATGAAGATCCTGATCAGATGGCTTCTTCAGAAGCCACCTGATCTGGATCTTCATTGTTTCAAAGATAAGATATATCCGGGCTCAGCAGGACAAGGGTTAAAGTCAATGGGTATGTGCAAAGATTCTGACGAACTTTCGATAAAACTTTCAAAATCAGAACAGTTATTCAAATTGCTCTTTCACTTTTCGCATAAAGCCTTCACAAGTTTGGCCGTGCCAAGCGAAATGGGAGTTTTTAAGGATATTTGCAAAGCGAAGACTCAGATTAGACTGCGTAGATGTGCGGTCTAATCTGAGTCTTCGCTTTGCACTATATGGATGGCTGGTGGCCCAACATTTCTTCTGGCAAGGGCAGAGTTATTTAGAACAATGCCGGCATGTCTAGTATTATTCTGTTCAGTTCTGGCAAGATTAGATTTATCCTGAACATTTCTGGCAAGTTTAGAATTATTCTGAATAATTCGAGCAAATAAAGAATTATTCAGAACAAGTCTTTGAAGTTAAAGTTTATTCTCAATAATTCTGACCAGTTTTGAATTATTCTGAACATTTCTGGCAAGTTTATAATTATTCTGAAAAAAAAAATCTGGCTAGTCAAGAAATATTCAGGACAGTTCTAGGCAGTTTAGATTTATTCTGAATAATTCTGTCAAGTATTAAGTATTCTGAACAGTTTTGACAAGTTTAGAATCATTCTGAAGAATTTTGGCAAGTTAAGACGTTTTCTTTGGGCAGGATTAGTCCGGAATTTGATCTAATGATATTCCCAGAGTCATTTCTGTATATCTGAAGCTTGAATAAAAACTGTGACAGAATGCAGAAGGAAAGACGAACGGCTCGTTTACGAAAGGATAGGATCCCAGGGCTTTGCGTGGTGCGAGTAAAAGAAAGAAACAAAAGCAGATCTTCAACAAAACCAATGGAATAATCTAAAATGAGTATTTTTTCTCTCTCCAAAATCATGACATAAAAGAATCTTCAACTAAAAAGCTTTGACAAGACTACATCCAATTTATGTGTATCTGGGTTGTTGATTTTACAGAAGTTCCTGTACGCCAGCAAATGGTGTAAACCCTGCGGCGTCTGATCTAGTGTTACACAGTTTGCCTATGTCTCTTTCTAATTAGTAGATTAAAGACTTACTTTCTATGTAACCTAACTTCGTAATTACATGTTTGATGACGTTATTAATTGTATGCCAGATGTGTTCCATGCAGACATGGATTTTCAAGACGTCATTTAAAGACCGACATAAAATGTTCTTTTAGTTTCAAGAGTCCATTCATTTTTAAGGAGTTTCCTTTTGTAAAATCTAAATCGGGTTAGTTTTAATTAGATCAAATGTTGAAAAAGACGGTGGAAATCTGTGTTCCTCGAGTGCTTGATTAAAATATCATGTAAAACAATCAAACTGTCATAAAGCATTTCTAAGACAAAGAATCTTTCTGGCAGAATAGTCAGTCTAAGTATTGTTTTTATGACGTCGTCTCCTTTATCTTTTAATCAGAAAAGAACTCAAAAAGCATTACTTAAAGTTTTATTGCTCTAAGAATCTTCGCACTTTTCATCTTGGAAACTGTCGGTTTTATGGGCGCTAATGTTCATCACTGTACTTGCATTGTTTCTCGACAAAATAATGGATTGCAGCAACATGCATGTTTTTATATGAGCCAGCGCACGCCAAAAGGTACCATTAAACTTGTGCCACCAGCAAAGGCAGAGATTAGCCTGCACATCCGTCCGAGTTAGCTGGAGTTTCACTTAACCTCTCTGGATAGCTCGGAGACTGTAGAAGTCTCATGCGAGCAGTGAAGACTCTGATCAGACTGCCCGGATGCGCAGGCTGATATGAGTCTTCTCTGGTCGCCAAGTGACATGTCCTTTCATAGGTTTTGTCGTGCTGTGGCTCGTTATCCAGTGGCCTAAAACGAAAATTTGTTTACGAATATGCGCGTTCAATCAAGTTTCATACCAGTCTACACACAAACTTGCCCAGAAAACAACCTATCCTGGCGGCATAAAAAAGTCTTGTGGCAAAGATTATTCATATGCTGCACAGTGAAGACTCTGCGCAGGTTGATATGAGTCTTCGCTAGGCACCAAGGCTCGAAGACTCCTTTTCGCTTGATGCGACCAAATAATGTATGTTTATAGTTCCAGGCTTTGCTTAAGTATATATTTAACTCATTGTTTGAATTTCTGGACCTACGTATATAAGCCAAGCTTACCATAAACGGGGCACTGACGAGCAGTGTAGCCATACTGTTTTACTTCAAATTCAGATTTTTTTTTCGAATAGAACAGAAAACAATCCCTAAAACTGAAGATAGTCTTGTCTAAAGCTTTTATGAGGACGATTATATTTGGGTAAATGTTACTGTAAATGTTCTCAAAGCCTATAGGGGCTTGGAGAATAGATTGGGCTGCATGATGCTTCCATATAGCTAAAACCGACCTCACATGAGTATACCGCTTAGAGGGTCTAAGCCTGCCCAAGCGAGTGGTTTGGCTTGTTCGGGCGGCAGTTCTTGAGATGCAATTTCTTCTCAATGTCGGGTAAAATCCTCACAAAACTGGAAGCAAAATGACCCAAATATTATTGAAGGGGACGTAAAACCTCGACTCAATCAAACGATCTTCAGTGGATGTGCTAAAGAGCAAAAACTTTTTTCATTGCTGATAAGCTCTAGCTGTAAGAATGAAAGCGTAAATTTTTAGCGTATGTTACTCTGGCAAACAATTTCCTTTTCTGCTTTTAGAACTCCTAATAAAACGGGTGATAGAAACGTATACCCAGTGCCTGTAGATTGGTCTCCTTTCGTTATTACCTCACCTTCGGTACGCTATGTTGCAGCCACCTAGCGGAGACATTTAGGGCAGGGGAACAAATCTACAGTGCCTGTGTGTCACCTTTTTTATATTAATAGTGAGATCCCGTGCCTCTATAGCCAGAATTTGATGTTAAATAAAACATCCATCAAGGTATCAAGGTGGCTTTACAAGGTGATTTCATGCGGACTGAACAAATTATTTGTCTAAATCGCGACGGACGACGGAAGTAAGGGCTAGGATTGTGGCCACTTAAAATCGATTAAAGCCACCCACCCCCATACACACACAGGTTTCTCTGACCGTTCCAAGGCGATTCTTATTATTTTTGTTATGACTTGTCTTTGAGTGTGTGTACCGCTTATATTATTTTGTTTTGGATAGCTAATTGAACCATTTTGTCGGAAAGTAACTGGCTTTCGGATGTGTTTTTAAACCGAGGTCCCGTCTCCGTATGACCTTAGCTGTTTGCGGTACGTAAAACACACTCACTCTCCGTGTCTGCTGTTATGATGAACCTTTTAATTAAAATGAAACGATGAACGTCCTCACTATCAAATTGTGCATAGAAGCAAGGGTACGAGGGGTTTTCAAGTCTCGAAATCCAGCCCGTAATGCAGAAAAATAGGCCTATCAAGTGCACTTCGTTTCTGTTGTAAAGGAAGTAGAAAAACGTCGCAGGAACTAAGGTCTGGCGAATAAGTTGGATGAGAGAGCTAAACTACATTTTCCACTTTCAAGAAGTCTTGGACTAGAACACACTTGTGAGCAGCTGCGTTGTCATGGACAAGACACAGGCCTCTTAAACCGGTTGCTGATCTACTTTTTTCACAGTGTGCCTTTACTTTTGACAACACACTATTCTTATAAAAGTTACCTGTGATTGTCTTGCCATTTGGTACGGGAATTTGAAAAATAGGTCCATCGCAATTGAATAAATACGGCGTACAAAACTTTTGTCGCGCTTTAAATTCTTTGGCAGCGTCCGGCCTTGTTTGATCATTTTGCAGCCACTGCCTGACATTGATGCGTCTCTGCGGCTCGACCCGGGTTTCATCACAGGTAAACAGCTCCGAAATTCTGGGTTTGTCAATTTTTGTACTTTTCAAAAGATTTTTCGTCATTTTTACATTTGTCAAATGTTTGTACTTTTCTAAAGATTTGAATAGCCAATATTGCTTTGGATAGCCAATTGGCCATTTTGTAGGAAAGAAACTGTTTCTTTTGGCTTTCCGCTATTGATGTTTCCATTAGAGTCTAATTATTTTAAGCTTGTATTTCTTTCCCTTTGGTGTCTCTGATGGGAGCTGTGGGTTAATTGTATCGATTCTTGATCATTGCCTTCACTTCTATTTTTATGATCGCACGTAATGCATATTTACTCACATTTGGTTTTTATACTAATAATTTCTTATTTTGGCTCTGAAATGGCTTTGAATAATAAAATCTTTGGCATTTTTCGTACATCTGCACAAAAACAGATTGTTGGCGCTATGGTCCTAACGACAACCCATAGTTTTTTGTGCAAAATAGGAAAGATAATATATGCCCTGTAAACCAGACTCTATACATGTATTTTGGGCTCTGCCCCTGCCCATAGGGGCTTGAAGAAATATATGGGCTGCATGATGCTTCCACGTAGAGCTGAATCCGGCCCGCACACTAGTACTGGTAAACCGCTTAGAGGATCTAAGCCTGTCCAGAAACCGCGGTGCGAGACGGACCGTCCATGCTAATAAACCCTATTGGTTTCATTGGGCGACAGGGCTTGAGATGTCATTTCATCTCAATGTCGGGTAAAAGTCCCACAAAATTGGAAGCAACGTCTCCAAAATGACCTTTACAGTGTTGACGGGGACGTTAAACCTCAAATCAAACAAACAAACAAACAAATGTATTTTGGCCTTATAAAGTTACCATGACGCTTACAAGTCCGTGAAATAAACAGCCCTTTACACCCCACTTTAAAGAGGGAAAACATGGGTTAACGGGGGTATTTATTATTTTCCTTATTTCTGCTCCTAGACATAGGTTGTGGGTACCCGTTACAACCGCCTCAATGAGGCGGTTCTAACGAGTACCCACAACCTATGTTTTGAGTATAAATAAGGAAAATATCACAAATTTTCTTCAGAAAATTGACCATTTTGGGTATGCAAAAAATGCTCTATGTCGCACGGGTGTATTATTGTAATAAAAGGTACTCATAGCGTGTTACTGCTGCATAAGCAAATTTTGAGAGATATATCTAACGACCTCCAAGTTTTCACCAAATGTTACTTGAAAATTAGTGCGCATAGTGAAACAAATAGAAAAACTGTAATTGCTTTTGTTTTTCGCTTTAGAACAAAAAGTAAAGGAAAATAAATCCTGGCAAAATAAATTGAGTTATACAGAACTTAGCATTTTACGAATATTTGTTTGGAAAGAATTGCTGAGAGTATCTGCAAGATGAAATACTCATACCTACCTGTCACAATAAAATTGTAGATAGTTTTCACAGACTTGAAATTTCGCATTGTCTTTAGGAATTTACCTTTTTATCTCGACGGTGCCAAAATCAAATTCATACGCAGAAAGAATTTACCTGTACTCTCACCGGAGATAAGACGACGTGATGTTTTAATTAGATTAACATTAGTGTTATGACTTCAGCCCTTTCACCGCCATCTCTGATAAAATACAATTTGCAAACAACCTAGTTCCCAATGAGACGGCTCGTTTTGAGCATGTCATCTGTATCTATGAAGTTTGTACTGTTTTGGTTATACAGGCAACCCTCTTTATACCGACATTCATTATAACGGTAAAACTCATTATAACGACAATGTCAAAGGAATGAATTCTTAGCTCAAGGCTTAGCCTCGATTCCGAGCGACGTGGGATCCCTCGGGTTGGAAATGCCCAAATCGAATCCATAGTCATGAACAATTATTGTAATTCAATACTCCAAGAAACAAATGTTATAGATATTCAATACTCCAAGAAACAAATGTTATAGATATTTGTTAGAATCGCCTCACCGAGGCGATTCTAACAAATGTCTATAACATTTGTTTCTTGGATTTATGATGTGGAAAAGACCTTTTATAAACTATCATACTTATAACTGAGATTCTTTATTACGACAAATTCATTATAACGGCACAAAAATAGGGAACAAACACTGCCGTTGGACCTCTGTATGTATGGTAACTTTGCATTTTCCTTCGCTCTGCGGACGACGGTTTGTCGTTTGGAAGTTGGCGCTGAAAGTATTGTGCATGTCGTTCTAATTACAGAAGAAAGTTCCAGGACAGCGTTCTTATTCAAAAGCATGATATAATAAAAATAAAAAGGAATAAAACCTTTGTTAATGTTATGAGAAAAATATGGAATTCTGTCGGGTGGGTTTAGTACACGCGTGTTACAATGGGAACACAATCTTGCCGATTTATGTTGCTACCATTTAAATTTGCATCACACATACAGGGTTGGCATTCAATTGGTTATGCTCAGCTCAAGAATTGGTATGCTCAGGAAGTTGCATAATCACAGTCCTGCTACTACTTTCACTTCTGAGAGGTAGAATTCCACGTGTAGAAAGGGTCAATGATGGCACGCAATTGACCGAAACCAGATAATCTGGGCCAGAAAAACAACTTCCACAGAAAATACTTTTCAGTTCTGTGGAGTACCTATTACTGTCAACAATGATCAGGAATCGATACAATTAACCCACAGCTCCCATCAGAGACACAAAAGGAAAAAAAACACAAACATGAAATAACTACACCCTAATGGAAACATCAATAGCGGAAAGTCAAAAGGACAGTTACTTTGCCACAAAATGGCTAATTGGCTATCCAAAACAAAATAATATAAGCTATACACACACTCAAAGACAAACCATAACAAAAATAAACCGCGACAGAAGAAACGCCTTGGAACGGTCAGCGAAACGAACTCCGCTCGGGGACCCAAACCGACCCTACGCGGCCACAATCCTCGCCATTACTTCCGTCGCGATTTAGACGAATAAGTTGTTCAGTCCGCATGAAGGCAAAGCCTAACATTTTTATAGAAAATATTAGACTGCTAAAACATTGGCATGTAGGACTAATCGTATACACAATATACAACTGTGGTACAAACTCATGCGAAGGAAGAACCTTTTATTGAAACTCTTTACAATTCTAACAATTTCAGAGAAAGCCATCTGATGTAATTGGACAAAGCAGGTAACTGTAATGAAAAGTACACCCGTTTGAGTTGAGAATTTTTACCTGGCTAGCGGTTGACGCACAGGAAGATAAATTTCAAATCCACATTTTGTGGCAGTAGTGAAGCCAATCTTCATCATAATGTACATTATATTTTCTTGTCCTTTGGGATCATTTGTTCCATTGTGGAATTTTGAAAATAACTGAGGGTCACCGATGAAGCCTAATTGGTCGTAACTGGCTAATTTGGACACTCGAGCTTTTCAGTTCTGTGGTGTATTCCTTGCTTCCAAAGGATAACGCTTTTATAGAACATATTTGACGTCACCCTTTTGTAGAACATTTTTAAAAGACCGACATAAACGCCAATAACGATAATAATAATAATAATAATACTAATAATAACAATAGCAATAAAAACATCAGTAGTAATAATAAAGGTAATGCCAGCGCCCATACACATCGGGCCGGCGATGGATGACCGACATGCCAACTTTAAAAGTAGTTCCCACATTTCTCGTATATTCTTTGAGAAAAGCTAAAATATATACAAGCTACCCTGACCAGTGTCTCTAGATTACTACAGATACATTCTTAAAAAGAAGCTAATTACAACCAAAGACACTGGTCATCTAAACTCATTTGAAGCGGCGTTAAAGAGGGGAGAATTACATGTTCAACTAAAACAAACGATAACAAGTGCAACCTAAACAAACAACTGAATGTTAAAAACAACAACAACAAAAAAACAAAAACAACAAAAACAACAACAAAAAACAAAACAACAACAACAAAAAAACAACAACAAAAAACAAAACAACAACAACAAAAAAAAACAACAAGAAACAATTACATGCACAAAAAAACAAACGATTTACATGTACTGATAAAACAAGCAGTGCTACATGTACAACTGAAACTAACGATTGTACGTCCAACTAACACAAAATATTACATGTGCAAATTTAAACAGAATACATACACAAATGAAAAAAAAGAACACCACGACAGCAGCTTATATAATTTTTACCCCCTTAAACCCCACTTTTATGTAGAAAATCTGGGATTTACAACGGTAGACATTTTTCTGATTTCTGCTTAAAACATAGATTGTGAGTACTCATTTGAACCGCCTCTCCGAAGCGACTCTAACGAGTTCCCACAATCTATGTTTGGCTTCAAATACAGATCGTGAACACTCGTTAGAGCCGCCTCCCTGATGTGGTGCTACCGAGCTACCACAATCTATAGTTTTGCAGAAATATGACTTTTTAATCTAAAAAAAACAAAAAACCTTTTTTAATGCTACGCTTTCAATATATTTGAATGGGAGTGTTTACGTTATAAGTTGCATGTAAAATAAAACGATTGCATGTACAACTAAAACAAACGGTTACGTGTACAACTGAAGCAATTATAATAGTTCGTCTGTTATAATTGACAATGACCAATCTTAATAATATTTGAGAAATGTTACTATCGATGGCTGATGAGACCGATTCTAGCTCTGAACTGCAGCAATTACATGTAAATCGAACACAGACCATGGTATGTACAGCTAAATAAGGGAATAGATGCATAACTTAAAACAATCATTACACGCACAACTTAGACGATTACATGTACAACTAAAACGCTTACATATGCAAATAAAAAATAATGTACAGCGAAAACAACGATTACATGTAGTACAAATACAAACAACCCATGGGAGGCTACTGTGCCAAAGAGTTTTTAGAAGCAACCATGAAACCACTTGAACTAGAGTTCCCAAAAATAATATAAATGCATTAAGTACGAAACTATCCCACCAGGCACACGTCGCTAGGGAAACGTCAAATCAACGTCGGTGTAACGTCACCGTAGATTTGGCGTTGCATAAACGCAATGACGTTGTACCGATGTTGATGTGCGTCACAATTACGTCATGTGCCTGCTGGGTATAGCACTTTGGTCTGAATAAGCGCCACCAAACCATGTAACTTTGCCCCCGCCCACCGGGGCTTGCTGCATGATGCTTCCACGCAGAGCTGAAACCGGCCGCACAGGTGTACTGGTAAACCGCTTAGAGGACCTAAGCCTGCCCAGGCAAGCCTTGCGAGTCGGACCGTCCATGCTTATAAACCCTATTGGTTTCATTGGGCGACAGGGCTTGAGATGTCATTTCATCTCAGTGTCGGGTAAAAGTCCCACAAAATTGGAAGCAACGTCTCAAAAATCACCTGTACAGTTTTGACGGGGACGGTAAACCTCATATCAAACAAACAAAACCATGTAACCACGTGACCGCAATCACATGTATAGTAAGATAGTACTAAATTACGGCGAACTTGCTCCAATCCTCGAGCAGACAGCATAGATGGGGACAGCAGTAAGCTAGGATTGTCTAATCTGTGGCTTGCCTCCTGTGGAAAGATTTTTTTGTTTGTTTGATTTGAGGTTTAACGTCCCCGTCAACACTGTAAAGGTCATTTTGGAGACGTTGCTTCCAATTTTGTGGGACTTTTACCCGACATTGAGATGAAATGACATCTCAAGCCCTGTCGCCCAATGAAACCAATAGGATTTATTAGCATGGACGGTCCGCCTCGCACCGCGGTTCCTGGACAGGCTTAGATCCTCTAAGCGGTTTACCAGTACTAGTGTGCGGGCCGGACTCAGCTCTGCGTGGAAGCATCATGCAGCCCATATATTTCTTCAAGCCCCTATTCCTGTGGAAAGAAAGTCTCTAAAACGATCAACTTGACATCCACGTTGAAAACAGTGTTATCAGTCCATTGTAACCCACGCACTGACCAGTACCGAGAATAGAGCCAGGACACATGAAAAGTTGGCCTAACAGCACGTTCATCCAGTGAAGACTCAGATCAGTCTTCGCTGGACGCTGCATGGAATGGAATAACACATGTTTCGAAGCGCCTTCAGGCTGTGTTTTGATATGCGGCTACGTATGCTGATTTGCGACTCCACCGTGCGCAAGTGCTCGAAAACACGTTTCTGCTTGTGTTGGTTCGTTTAACCCTTTTTGTACCAAATGGAATCTTCCACCTTATATATAGCGGGAGTCCATTCCAAAATCAAGGGGTGTCAGGTTGTGTTTTCTTCAAAATTTACTTGGAAAATGTCTTAACTTTTTACAAACAGTGACGGCCCTGATCAGACGCCGCGTTCTGCGGCGTCTGATCAGGGCCTCCACTGTTTGCCAGGGTACCCTTTTGGGGGTTTCTGGTACTCAATGGGTTAATGTATAAGTGGAGTCTTGCTTGGGAATTCATTGTTTTTCTGTGGTCGAAATCTCTTTTCGTGATAATAAAGTTATAATTTCATTTCTGTCTATATCTTTCCGAGTAATTTTCTAGGGACAAAGTCTGGATAGCCGCGTTAATTTACTCTCTTTCTAGCACCTCCAGTTGAAACCATCACAAATTAAGTTACCGGACACTAGATTTGAGAATTACTTTATAATAGGTTGACAGAGGGGTTTGAAAACCAGCAGTAATTGTAAAATCTATCTATATTGCTTTTCGCTGAATTCCATTAGCGCGAAGGAAATTCCAGTAGAACTGCGACTGACCTCAGGCGCCTTTAAATCAAATTTTAGCTTCACGAAGTCCGAGTGTATCGATCCGAAAATTGATTTTAACAAGCAAGAGACTGACCTTTCTTTTAGACTTTAAATTATACTTCTGACGATTTTATTACATTTAATGTTCCATTATGACCTGTTGCCATGGAAACCAATGAATGATGGATTTTTCACACGAAATTCTCCTCAGAAGGTTTAACAGTCCTATTGGTCAGTTTATTGATTTGTATTTTTATATGAGAAGAGAATTTAAGAGTTTCGTTTTGCATAAACTGCAGCCAAACTTCCGTTGGGACTGCGGAAATTCGTACGAGACAAGAGTAGTCGAGACACTGTTGGCTAATTAAAGCGTCATTTCATATTACGAAAACATGCCTATTCAAATACCTGTATATAGAAAATTTCATCCCCCAAAAAATGAAGATTTTCAGATAAAAATTCTGTTATTTTTATTTCTGCACACAACATAGATTGTTTGTATTCGTTAAAACCGACTTGGCAAGGCAGTTCCAACGAGTACCCCGAATCTATGTTTTGAGCAGAACTAAGAAAAATAATGTATACCCCTGTTAACATGGTTAACCCCAGTTTTTACTTTATAAAACTGGGGTTTTAGGCGGTCAAATTTATACTGGCGTGTTTTCGTGATGAGGAGGCACAATGAGTACCTAGCGGGCACATGACGTAATTGTGACGTCAGATCAACTTCGGTACAACGTCATGACCTTTATGCAACGTCACATCTACGTCGTGACGTTGTACCGACGTTGATTTGAGGTTGTCATAGCGACGTGTGCCTGCTAGGTATCTTTTCAATCTTCGAGGTTCATGTATGTTTGTGCATTCATTAGAATCGCCTCGATGAGGCGATTCTAATGAGTGTACTCAACATAGATTTACGAGATAAATTAAGGAAAATCTGCTGAAATTTCCCCTTAACCATTGTTATCTGCAACAATGGAAAACGTTCCCTTTGGAGTCAAAACATGAGTCCGGATCAGCCATGGTAAATGGGGCAGCAATGTTCGATTTATTAAAGTTTCACTTACGACTCTTCACTTCTACATTTCGAGCAACAGATTTATATCAGATGAATTAATCACAGAAACTTTTCTTACTTGTCGACGTAGCTGTAACAGTAGACCAGGACCTCAAAGGTCCCAGGAAAATCAAAGAACTCCGAAGAGCCAAACAATCCCAAATAAATATGCCGAGACTTTGGGTGAAATGTGACCTGCCTATCTAGTACGAGACCGCGGGCCATCGTCGGACCGACATCGATGTGACGTTGCCAAGCCATATTCTGATGCACTCGCGTATGTAACGCGACGTCTGATTGGATAGCGTCAAAAATTTGCGACAGTATATTCTGAAACAAGACGTCATTACGTAATGTCGCTTTTCATTGGCTGACATTTGGTTTTACGCAGCTCATAGCACTTAACGCTTTGTGCAAAATAGTACAATTTTTAACAAAACGCACGAATAAGTGCATTAGAATGGGGATGACTGTATTTATATCGGCCCACATGCTGGCCCGGCATTCCTTGATGGCTGGGTAGTCTGTCCAAAATTGAACTGATGGCGTTAACGCTGGCCATTTAAATAATACTATGTCGAGACAAGAGAAAATTTATCATCGGACGTGTCTAAGCCGCGCAAACACTCAGGGAACAGGTTTGACTGCCCGCATGGAGATCGGGTCAAGCGCACAAAGAAGACTGGTCAGACTGCGTGGATGCGCAGCTCACATATGAGCCAGCGGACGACAAAACCTACAATAAGACATGTACGCCCACCAAGAACTCAAATCAGCCTGCGCATCCATATAGTCTAACCACAGACTTCTCTTGCTGCATGAAGGAGCAAATGGCCCTTAGCTAACCTTAGGGCGCACAACGAAGACTCTGATCAGACTGCGCGGATGCGCAGGCTCATCTGAGTCTTCGTTGGGCGGACATGTCTTATTGTAGGTTTTGTGCTGGCTCAAGCGCACAAAGAAGACTGGTCAGACTGCATGGATGCGCAGCTCACATATCATAGTTATGCTCGAATCGAAACTGAAATCTGACCGAAAATGCGTTTGCTTGACATTCATTATTCAGATGTCGATTTGTTCTTTTTAGCCCTGTTGGGGGCGGGGGTAGGTGGCGGAGTAGAATGTTTGATAATCGATCAAACGATTGTTTGGCAATCGCCCCAATGTCAATAAAACTCCTGGTCGTTCACTCCCATTGTCCACGTGAATATCACTGACCGAGCACAATTTAAAGGTTTTGCACATGTGTGCATGTGAGAGAGACCAATTAAAATAAAGCAATTCAGTTGGCTGACCCACATATTAGATGCTGCGAAAAGCTAAAAGTATAGAAACTTAAGGGTTAACCCATATATGCCTATCGGCCCATGTTTGGGACATTGACATACAGTGTAAACCAAGATCGTACGCCGCGTACTGCGGCGTACGATCTGGGTCTAAACTGTTTGCTTAAAGTACATTTTTTTGTAAAATTTATAACAAACAAAACATACCTGAAACCCCTATAATTGGAAATGTACCTCCAAACTGATTAGGCGGAAGATGCCATTGTTATATATGGTAACGCTTAAACAAAACAGTCAAAATCAAAGGTCATGATCATTTCAGAGACAATCGCTCCATCGGTGCTGCTAATGCTTTGATTTGTAGTTAAAAAGCCTTTTAAACACCCTCCATTTTTACAGCAAAAATGGATGAAGTCAATTTACATAAATACATTTCACTTTAATGATAGTGGGCAGCTGATCGATTTTAAGGATGACGTATGCAAAAGTCTAAATCATTTAATCTTGTCCGTATAACGGGCAATTATCGACCTCAGCTTGCGTCCAAGAAGCCAATTTGCGTTGTTTTCCTCGTCATTAGTAAACATTCTGATTTGGATTCAGTTCTGTTATTGGCTCTCATAACTTGTTACATTTTAATTTCCTTAAGTCAAGACTTATAATATTGGCTTCTTTTTTTAACATAGATGGTGATCAATGTTTCTCTTGTCGACTTCCTGCCGATCACTTTTCAGGACGCCTCAACCATCAAAAGCCAAGAATGTAGTCCCGGTGTTGCATTACAATAACATGTCCATGTCCTGGAACGGCGTGCTTCTTATCTCTAGAACTATTTTTTTCAGATGAAAATGTTTGATATTTTTCTTACTTCTAGTCCAAATATACACAAGGGTTCTAGCGAGTACCCACAATCTATGTTTACAAGTAAAAATAAGGAAAATAATGTTTTCCACTGTAAAATAGAAGAGAAGGCGATGATCAGGAATCGATACAATTAATATAAAGCCACAGCTTCCACCAGAGACACCAAAGGGAAAGAAGCAAAAAGGACAGTGACTTTCCCACAAAATGGCCAATTGGCTATCCAAAACAAACTAATATAAGCGGTACACACACTAAAAGACAAACCATAACGAAAATAACCGCGACAGAAGACCGCCAACGAATTCCACTGGGGCGATTTTAAGTGACAAGAATCCTCGCCCTTACTTCCGTCGCGATGTGTGTGTGTGTGTGTGTGTGTGTGTGTGAATTCGGGTTTAACGTCGCTTTCAACAATTTTTCAGTCATATCACGACGGTGTCTGGTTGCGACAGGGAGCTCAATGCTCACGTTTATAGTGCTGCCTCACTGAAGTATCATGTCCCAGACACATTACATGATACCACACCCAGTCACATTATCCTGACACTGGATCGACCAGTCCTAGCTCTTCCCCGTAAACCTGAGTGCCAAGCGAGGAGCAGCTAGTACCATTTTTAACGACTTTGGTATGTCGCGGCCCGGGATCGAACCCCAGACCTCCCGTTCCCCGGAGCGGACACTCTACCAACTGAGCTATCGGGGCCGGTACTTCCGTCGCGATTTAGACAAATAATTTGCTTAGTCTGCATGAAGGCCTCTTAACTCATCAGTGCAACATCTCCGTGAACGCAAAAATCAAACAACCACGGAGATGAAACACATTTTCTCTCAACAAAATTGGGTTTACAGGCTGTGTTCATTACAGGGACTTGTGAACTTAAAAGGCAGTTGTTTTATGCGAACTCCTGCACCTGTCAATCTATGTCTTAGGCGTGGGATGGTGGGCTTGTCCCGTGGAGTGAGTGAGTGTTTAAGTTTTACGTCTCACCAACAGCTAAGGTCATACGGAGACGGGACCACGGTTTAAAGACTCATCCGAATGTCTGGAGAAGCCCGAGATCGATCCTGCGACCCCTGGTTTTGTCCTGTGGAAATAAAAAAATAGTTCATTTTTTTTGGTCATGTACCTCGCCCTTGAGTCATTATCATGAGTTGAAAGCATTTATACCATTCTGCCCTGAATATAATATAGCAGGACATTACGAAAATGAAACTTTTCCGAAAAAAATCAATTTTTTTTTTTTGCACACAAAAAATGAAACGTTACCGAATAAAAAATCCGATATATTCCATACTTCTGCTTAGAATGTGGGTACTCCTAAGAACCGCCTCGGCGAGGCGGTTCTAACGAGTACCCACACTCTATGCTTTTGTTGAGAAATTAGAAAAAAATGCATACCCATTGCAATCCCACAAATTATATAGGCGTGTTTAGGTGATGAGTCCATTTCAAAATATTAAGAAATGCAGGCAGCTACAGGCCATGTATAAACGTCACGTCACGGTCTGGCCTGGGCCTTCACTATTTACTTGTGTCGATGTAGGTTAACTTTTCGTATATCTTCTTTTAAGAAACCACGGATACCATCTCTAAAGTGCTACCCACAGAAACCTACAGAAGGGTTAAGGTTTGTTGGTTTTCTAATCCCCAGAGTATGCCTGCCATCCCCTTGCCTGCTTTTGCAACAGATGTATGCAATGAGATGACGGAATTTCACGGTCACTTAATCATTGCGCTGCAGAAACCATACCCATTTTCGACTTTCAACCAGTCAAATTTTCATAGAACCACCCAATCGAGCTGTGCTCGTTAGAACGGCTTAATCAATTCGGTCCGAATGTGCAACGGAGCCAAATCACTGGCGAATTCAATGAAATGCTATTTTTAGAACCAAGAAAACCCAGTAAAGTTATATACGAGATACACCAGGTTAGATACCGTGGCACTTAAGTGCTTGAATAACACATTTGTCTGAACAACATCAGTGTTCTAACATTTTAGACTGACCAATGGACATAAAACATGATATCAGACAAACAGGAACCTGAGCCGCGTGGCATGTAATCCTGTCTCACGCCGTGCACGATAAGCAAAGACTCGGTTGCGTGTCTGCAATCGGTGGTTCGTCAGACTTTGCTGTTGCTGGACATATCGATTGACAGTGAGTTTGTGAACAGCGTAGGCTCTGGTAAGCCTGCGCTGACAGCGCAGGCTGACCGGAGTTTTCGCAGATGCATGTGTTCTATGACGAAGTAATACGCTGGCTCATATTCGACAGAGTAATGAGTAAAATACGATACGGCGGTCATCCTGTTTGAGAGCAACTATCCATTAAGACTTCATACATTTCGCATTAGAAATGTCAGCATTTTTTCTCCTCAAATAAATTTTGCAGCGCCCATTTCACTTAAGTTCGTGATAAACGTGTGGGCACACAAAACTGACCGCTTAACTAGAATATTGGAAAACAAATTCCAAATGATAACAAAGAAAGCCAGGAGAGGTACAAGAGCTGTTCAAGGATTATCCTTTAGCAAGCAATGAATACACCACAGAACTGAAAAGTATGGAGTGCACGTTTTCTGGGCCAGACTTGCTAGTTTCGGCCAATTAGGCCCCATCAGTGACCCTCAAATATTTTCAAAATTCCACAATGGAACCAATGATCCCAAAGGACAAGAAAATATAAACTTCGCTATGAGAAAGGGCAGGGAGACTTTTTACGGTCGCCACATATTCCCTGGCCTATGTTGGCATGTGTGACCAACAAAAACTGGGATTAGTGTGTGTTTTGGAATTGAGGGCGAGGGATGAATATTCTGAAGCCCCACCCCAGTAGTTATGCACCCATCGGAGATGGAGAAATAGCCTGGGCGACATGGTGCTTCCGCACAATGCTGAAACCGACCGAATGTAAGTACTGTTAAACCGCTTCATGCGAAGGTCTAAGCCTGCCCAGAAAAAGTAGTACGAATCGGGGTGGGGGGGGGGGGGGTATGGCCTGAGATGCTGAGATGACATCTCAATGCCGGGTAAATGCCAAACAAAACCGGAAGTGACTTCTCTAAAATGATCTGAATAGTGTTGATGGGGACGTAAAACCTCAACACAAACCAAAAAATCCCAGTAGTTTTTCTGATGCCGTTTCAACGCATTGGTTTTGGTGCTTTTTTTTTTTTTTATTTTTTGTATGTCAACATATCACTCTGTTGGCAAGAAATGGATGTTTTCTTTGCTTGTAGATTTTTCTGAGCAATCATATTTTCCGCCATTGCAATCTGCAAGTCAAGATCATTTTGGAGCATTGAGAACAAAATAGAAGGGCAATGATTAGGAATCGATACAATTAACCCACAGCTCCCGGCAGAGACACCAAAGGGAAAGAAACACAAACATGAAACAACTACACCCTAATGGAAACACGAATAACGGAAAGCCAAAAGGACAGTTACTTTCCCAGAAAATGGCCAATTGGCCATCCAAAAAAACTAATATATGCGACACACACACTCAAAGACAAACCATAACAAAAGTAAACCGCGACAGAAGAAACCGTTGGAACGGTCAGTGAAACGAATTCCACTGGGGTTTATGTTCGTTTGGTTTGAGGTTTAACGTCCCCGTCAACAATGTATAGGTCATTTTGGAGACTTTTTCTTCCAATTTTGTGGGACTTTTACCCGACATTGAGATGAAATGACATCTAAAGCCCTGTCGCCCAATGAAACCAATAGGATTATAAGCATGGACAGACCGACTCGCGCACCGCTTTGCCTGGGCAGGCTTAGATCCTCTAAGCTCGTGTGCGGTCAGTTTCAGCTCTGCGTGGAAGTATCATGCAACCCATCTATTTCTTCAAGCCCCGATGGTCGAGGGCCGTTAATGAATGAAACATGTTCCCTATTGATTTCTATTTTGCAGCGTCGCCTAAACGGGACACGATAAATTAGTGGATAACTAGAAATGGTGTTCGTAAAACACTTTTCCCCCACTCATATGCTTGCCCCTAAATGCCAAAAAATTCAAAGGGCAATAATTAAAGAACAAGATTTCATCCAACATTTTTAGAATTTATTCAGAAGTTACTCAGGTTATCTTCTTATCATTACCAATCCATTCATCAACTTTCATGGCTCTAGCTTTTAGAGTTTTTAAGGGGAATGTGAACACCTGGCAGAGTTTTCCCGCCATTTTTCAAAGGGAGACAACTTTCGGGATTTCCTGTTCGCTTTTCTATAAGCCCTGTCCTGCTGAAAAAGGGGTCTACTCTTAAAGGAAAGAATTTGCTCCTCGGGAGCAAATTCTTTCCGTTAAGATTTGACCCCTATTGACATGGGAGACAAATATACTTTTGCAGGAGTTGCCTCCCCTGATGGTGTTCCCATTCCCCTCAAGATATTTTGCTGACAAGATTTCACCTGTTTCCTTTTTCAAAAGACCATAACTCAAAAAGGGGCATAATGCAGACGAGAAAAAGAAAAATACATGTAAGCTGTTTTTTTCACGAGGAAACCATGTACGAAATTTCAAACCATAGCATATATGCTTCTAAAGTTATGCTATGGATGCAATGTACAAATGCCCAAATTTACAAAGGGCCTTTACTCACGAAGTATTTTTCGGAATTTCTTCAACAGTTAATCAGGTCATCTACTCATCAGTAACAATCCGCATATCAACTTTCAAGGCTCTACCTTTACTAGTTTTTGAGATAATTTGCGGACGAGATTTCATCCAATTTTTAGCTCGGCTGTTTTCGAAGAAAACGACGAGGTATTGTCATAGCTATGGCATCGTCTGCGTCGTCGTGCAAAAACTTGGACAGTTTGTAATATCTCTGTCATTACTGAACATATATACTTGAACTCGGACAAGTTGTTCATTATGAAAAGGGGGTGCAGCCGAGCGTTGGCACCCGCATGCGGTGCTCTTGTTTTCAAAGAGCCATAACTCAGGAAAGGGCATGATCCTGACAAGAAAAAATATGTATCAGCTGTTTTTTAAGAGGAACGAATATATAAAATTTCAAAACCCTAGCATGTGTGGTTCTAAAGTTATGCTATGCTCTACAAAACATGCACTGTACAAATGCCCAAAGTTACAAAGGGTCATAACTCCTGAAGTATTTTTTGGAATTTCTTCAACAGTTAATCAGGTCATCACTGGAAATCCACTCATAAGCTTTCAAGGCTCTAGCTTATTCGAGATACTTTGCTTACGAGATTTCACCCAAACGTTTTCAAAGGGCCATAACTTAGGAAAGGGGCATAATCTAGACTGAAAAAAAAATCGGGTCAGCTATTTTTTCATGAGGAATACATATATGAAATTTCAAAACCCTTGCATATACGGTTCTTAAGTTATGCTATTCATCAAAAGGCGTTACGGACAGACGGATGCGCGGATGCACGGGCGGGCGGACGGACGGACGCAAAACCTCTGGGCAAGAAGCTATATGCCCGTCCAACTTCTTCGAAGTTGCGGGCATAATTAGAAGCCTCTCCAGGGCTTCTATAGTTATTATCCGAAAAAAGAAAAAGAAAATTGCTTTTAGCATCTGACCCTTGTGTTAATTTTACTTTGATCGGACAGTTCTTTAGAGGGATAGCCCTTTATCAATATAAGTCACGCCTAAGTGAAGAAGAGGCTTCCATCACTGTGAAGTGGACTCTTCTATCACTAATATGGATAGATCCATTGTCAATAAATATCTTTTCTTCAAAAACAAATAGTGTAGATCATGATAAGACGGCTCATTATGAGCCATCTCATCTGGATCCACACTGTTTGTATAGCGGTATAATCCGGATGAGAAAATAAAAAATATGCGCCAGCTATTTTTCCATGAGGAATTCATATATGAAATTTCAAAACCCTTGCATACACGGTTCTAAAGTACAAAACATACAATGTACAGAAACCCAAAGTGACAAAGGGCCATAACTCACGAAGTATTTTTCAGAATTTAGTTGAAATTTAATCAGGTCCTCTACTTATCGCCACCAATCTATTCACCAAATTTCCAGGCTCTAACTCTAATATTTTTTGAGATATTGGGCTGAGAAGATTTTATATTTTTAATCAAAGCGCAATAACTCTCGAAAGTGACATAATCCGGATGAGCATGAGAAATTCATATATGAATTTTTAAAAGACTAGCTTACACCGTTCCAAAGTTATACTATGCATCACAATGTATACCATGTTCAAATACACAAAATACACAAAGGGCCATAAGTCACGAAGTATTTTTTTTTTAATTTAGTAAAATGTTTAGTCATCTATTCGACACCACCAATGTACTCACCAATTTTCAAGACCCTAGCTCCAACAGTTTTAGAGATATTTTGCTGACAACATTTTTCCAAAGGGCAATAACTCCTGAAAGAGGCACAATTCGAATGGAAAAACACGCGTCATCTTTTTTTCAATGAGGAATTCAAACATGAAATTTCAAAACCCTAGCATACACGGTTCTAAAGTTATGCTATGCATCACAAAGCATACAATGTATAAATACACAACGCGACAAAGGGATATTTTGCTGAGAAGATTTCATCAAAATTTGTTCAAAAGGGCAATAACTCCTGAAAGGGGCATAATCCGGATGAAAAAAAAAAAAATATATATATGCGTCAGTTATTTTTTCCATGAGGAATTCATATACGAAATTTGAAAACCCTAGCACACACACTTCTAAAGTTATGCTATACATCACAAAGCATACATTGTACAAATACCCAAACTGACAAAGTGCCAGAACTCCTGAAATATTTTTCGGAATTTAGTCAAAAAGTTAATCAGGTCATCTACTCATCACCACCAATCTATTCACTTTTATTTTATTTCAAAGGGCAACAACTCTTGAAAGGGGGTATAATCCGGATGAGTAAAAAAGTACGCCTGAGCTATTTTTCCATGAGGAATTCATATACGAAATTTCAAAACCCTAGCATACACAGTTCTAAGATATGCTATGCATAAAAAGCGTTACGGACGGACGAACGGACAACGACTTGGAAGCAATATGCGCCCCCCCCCCCCCAACTTCTTTGAAGTATGGGGCAAAATAATTGTCCAACATGATTGCTTACAGTGTAGATGTTCGCAGAATTCAGCGCCTGGTCAGGGCCTATTTTGGTTTAAGTACAGGAATTTAAGATGCAGGTGCCATCACGTGTACAAGTCCGTGAAATGAACACCCATCTAAACCCATCTTTATTTAGAGAAAACTGGGGTTTACGGGGGTATACATTTTTTTCTTATTTCTGCTCCAGACATAGATTGTGGGTACTCGTTAGAGCCCGCTTCGATGAGGCGGTTCTAACCTGCACCCGCAACCTATGTTTGCAGTTTAAATAAGAAACATATCACGGATTTTCGTGAGAAAAGTAGCCGTTTTTGAGATTTAAAAAAATACACTTTGTCAATTGCGGAACCCGGGAAGGGGCATGATTTTTTTTAATATGTTGTGCGAACAAGATTTTAAGTTGTGCGAACAAAATATTATCTTGTGCGGACAACATAATTTATCTTTTGCAGACAACATATTATCTTGTGCGCAATATGTTAAGATAATATGTTGTCAAGATATTATATTGTCCGCACAAGCGCACGAGATAATATGTTGTCCGAACAAGATAATATCTTGTGCGCACAACATATTAAAAATAAGTCATGTCCCTTCCATGGTTCCGTAGTCACACGGGTGTGTTATCGTCATTTTTTTTCAGCATATTCTTAGAGAAATCGGCCCACCGGTACTGTCAATGAGTTGATTATTCTTTGAGACATTCTAACTATTATTTTCCTGAAAAGATGATGTATCGTTAATCATTGACACTATTGCACACACATGATCTATGTCAAAATATACACTTATCTTTGGTCACAGAGAAAGGACACTTTAAATTCTCTGTAATTATTTCATCTTGGTACTGTCAAATATCTTCAAATTTGAAAATAGTTGATACGTATAAGGACCACCTTTGGTAGTGTTCCAAATTGGCCTTTAAGACCACTTTTGAACAGCCCCAAATGAGATCTCTTAAAGAGGTGACAGGGAATAGAAACAGGAAAGAGATGATGACTCAACATATCCGTTTACATGTGATTTTTAAAGAAAAATTAGTCTTAATTTTAGCTGGTTTTAAGGGGAATGGGATCACATGGCAGATTCTTCCGCCATTTTTCGGATCTTCCTGTTCGCTTTTATGTAAGCCCTGTCCCGTTGAAAAAGGGTTCTACTCTTAAAGCAAAAGCAAATTCTTCCTTTAAGAGTTGATCCCTATTGACATGGGAGATAAAAATACTTTTGCAGGAGTTGCCTCCCCTGAAGGTGCATCCTTCTCCTTAATAGCGAAATTTTAATGTATTTATGAAGCCGCCCAATAGTTTTTCTGCTGCGTTGCTTTGCCCGTTTCTTATATGTTTGAGGTTTTCTTTGTTTGTGTTGGGGTTAACATAATTTAAGTCATTTTGGAGACATTGCTTCTAATTTTGTGGAACTTTTACATTGAGATAAAATGACATCTTATTGCTTGTGTGACCACACAAGCAAACCGCTGGGCTTTTATATGCAGGGACGACCGACTCCCGCGGCTTTCCCTGCCTTAAGTTCGATTGGTTTCAGCTCTGCGCGGAAGCACCATGCAGCCCAGTCTATTTCTCCAAGCCCCAACGGGCGGATGCGCAAATGTTTGTTGTACTTCATGTTTGGTGTTGTTTTTTTTGTGTCTGCCTTCATCTCAAACAGCGGAACCTTGTTCTTATGGCTATCTATCTGTCTCGACGTTTTCGAAGTTTAAAGCGCAGACAAAAAGAAGAACTATATTAACTTTTCTTTGTGCAGTAAAATTCCTATATTAAGTCCTCCTATGGGGCTGTTCAAAAATGGTCTTTAAGACCATTTCTGAATTGTTTCAATGTAAACAACGCAAAGAAAGAACAGCTGAAACTATTTTAAAAATGCTTTAAGGGGAATCTATACACCTTCAGGGTAGGCAACTCCTACAAAAGAATTTTTGTCTCCTATGTTAATAGGGGTCAACTCTTAGAGGAAAGAATTTGCTCCTGGGGAGCAGATTGTTTCCTCAAACAGTAGACCCCCTTTTCAGTGGGACTGAGCCTATAGAAAAGCGAACAGGAAGTTCCGGAATTTGTCTCCCTTTGTAAAAATGGCGGAAAATGTGGAAGGTAATCACATTCCCCTCATATGGTTTTAAAAGCAGAATAAAAGTTAATGTTTGATGGTCTTATTTGGGGAATTTTACTGTTTTTTGTTTCTCTTTTAGAAAAGAATCTTAATTATACTGAAAGAAAATATTCTCCCTGGTACATGTTAACACATTCAGTTCCACAAACCCCTAAAGGGGTACCTTGGCAAACAGTGGCGGCCCAGATCTGATCATGGCCTCCACTGTTTGCTAAAAGTTCAGTCATTTTCCAATTAAATTTTGATGAATACACGACCTGACATCCCTAAATTTTGAAATGGACTCCTGCTATATATAAGGTGGAAGATTCTATTTGATACAAAAAGGGTTAATAAACAGCAGATAGCGATTGTCTCTGTATGTGGAGTTGGAACATGTTCTTGAAGGGGGAATTAGACTGTTTCGAACCATAACCATTTAATTCATGCATAAAAATTATGCCCCCCCCCCCCCACGCCCATCGGGCCATGAAGAAATAGATGGGCTGGATGATGCTTCCACGCAGAACTGAAACCAACCGCACACGAGTATTAGTACTTTGTAAACTGCTTAGAGGATCTAAGGCGGTGCAAGTCCATGCATATAAAATCCTATTTGTTTCATTGGGCGACAGGGCTTCAGATATCATTTCATTTCTATGTCGGGTAAAAGACCTTCAAAATTGGAAACAGCGTCTCCAAAATAACCTATACAGTGTTGACGGGGACGTTAAACCTCAAATCAAACAGACAAACAAACAAACAAAATTTAATGTTTGTGTAGTTTGAGGATTAAAGTTGTTTTGAAAGCCCGAAAATGAATAGACAACAAATACAAGTTATTTTTGAATCGTAAACAGAGGATCTCACATGAGTGTTAATGTATTATTGAATTTATTAATCGGGTTGAGGTAAAAAGTTAAAATGCGAGGCTTCGCCGATCATTTTACCCATTTTACTCTACCAGTCCAATAAATTTAACAATACCAGTCCCGAATGCAAGATTCTGTTCATCATATGGCATTTAAAATGCCTTTATTAACGGTATTTGTTTTTACCAAAAAATGTCAATATTCAGTCATCAGTAAACGCGATTTCGCTAAGGACGCCGTACGTGTTACGTACGGGGCGTATCTAACTAATTTACATATTTATTCGACTAGTGATTTACCGACTTTAATACATGGAGTTGTATACATTCTAAGACGCGACGTCATATGATAAAACTACTTTTAATGAATAAAATATTTTAGTTGCAGTTTTGTCGTCGTCCGCTGCGAGCCCCGCCTTGCAACTAGGACAAAGAAGGCTGGGATAAGGAGAGTTGGATAAACAGGCTAAAATAAGAATTTCTAAGCCTTGTTCAAATGTTGGATATTCTTATCTGGTATGCAAATATGAGTCAAGTCAGTAAGTAACCAGCCTATCCCATTTCCAATTGACTGAGACAACCAAAATTTCCATGCCTTGTTTTAATACATGTTTTACACATGAGGGCTAAATTGCACCCTTATCGTGTCGTTCACTCATAAGACATGGATAGTGATGCAAAAGCAAGCTTTTCGTCCAAACTTGAGTACCGTGCTGTGATTCGGTATTAGTATTCGATAGGGAAAACAGGACAGGAAATAAATTGTGAGTTGACCAATGTGTATGGGTCTGCACCATCATATGCACAAGTTCAATTCTGGGTTGGGGTATTCAAACGCGGTAAAACGTCTTAAGAAGGCGAAACCAGGTCTGAACGCTAATCTGTATCACAGTACGGGATCTGGTGTACTTTGATAGGCGAAATAAGGTGGAAGAAACGCGAAAGCATTTCACATTTCACATGGTAGCGTTACATGATCACTTGGGTATGCGCAAGCTAACAGCCCGTTGGGTCCCAAAATCCCTTAGCGACGAGCAAATGGCAACCGGAGCATCAGTATGCAGCGCATTGTTGAAGCAGTTTAAGTCAAAGGAAGGTAATTTTCTTTCACGTCTGGCGACTGTAGATGAGACCTGGGTCCATTATTTCAAGCCAGAAAATAAAATTCAAAGTCGCCAGTAGGTAGGGCCGGATCTCCGAGGCCAAAGGAGTTCAGAACGCGACCCTCTGTTGGAAAGGTGATGGCAACTGTATTTTGGGACGCACAAGGCGTTATTATGTTGGACTTTCTAGCAGAGAAAAGTACAATAACAGGTGCGTATTATGCAAATTTGCTCGGCCAACTGAGAGCTGCGATCCGTGAAAAACGCCGAGGTAAACTATCCAAAGGGATTCTGCGTTTTGAACTTCTTTGGCCTCGGAGACCCCGGTCGTGCCCACTGGCGACGTTGAGTTTTATTTTCTGGCTCATAATAAAAGACTCAGGTCTCATCTACAGTCACCAGACGTGGAAGAAAATCATCTTCCTTTTTCCTAAACTGCTTCAACAATGCGCTGTATACTGATGCTCTGGTTGCCATTTGCTCGTTGCTAAGGGATTTTGGGACCCAACGGGCCGTTAGTTTGCGGATACCCAAGCGATAATGTAGCATTGTTGAAACGCTACCATGTGAAATGTGCAATGCATTCGCTATCTCTTTTACCTTAATTCGCCTATCAGAGTACACCAGATCCCGTACTGTTACACATTTCTTCATAGGTGGCATCTGATGGGCGTCCAGACCTGGTTGCGTCTTCTAAAGACGTCTACCGCATTTGAATTCCCCAACCCAGAATATAACTTATGCATACAATGGTGCAGAAGACTCATAAACATTGGTCAACTGGAAATGCATTTCCTGACCTGTTTTTCTTTTCAAATACAGGTACCGAATTACAGCACGGTGCTCAACTTTTGACGAAATTTTGCTTTTGCATCGATAGCCAAGTTTGACGTTCGATATCTTATGCATGAATGACACGATAAGGGTGCAATTTTGCCCTTATGCTTAAAAACAAGGCATGGAAACCATGGTTCTCTCAGTCAGTTGGAAATGGGATAAGCTGGTTACTTATTGACTTGCCCTTGCACCTCACACCTCTTAATCCAAAACATCAAAGGGGAAAGAAACACGGACATAAAATGAAAACGTCACAGGGGAAAGCCAAAAGCACAATTTCATTCCCACAAAATGGCCAGGCGGCTATCCAAGCTCTAGCTCATCAGTGCAGAACATAAGAATCAAACGAATACAGAGATGAAACAACGATGAATACTCGACGGCATCAAATAACTGAAATG
Source organism: Lucinisca nassula (assembly GCA_963580285.1). Taxonomy (NCBI): domain Eukaryota; kingdom Metazoa; phylum Mollusca; class Bivalvia; order Lucinida; family Lucinidae; genus Lucinisca; species Lucinisca nassula. Next base: position 111,318,444 of record OY757014.1, on the reverse strand, counting down.
CCGAAGCAAAAGAAAACCAACAATTGGACTCCGGTGGGCCTACTCAATGTTTTGATGAGGCATAGGTCCTTTTATTTAATATGGAACAGCTATGAAGTCTCTGCTTAATAAAACCTTTTATCATGCTAAAACAACACCAAGTCAACACGTACTCTTTGTCTTCCACACTCTCACAAATGGGACACTCACTGCTCATACTATAAAACGTTCATGCCAAAGACAACAACCTTACATTCATAACATATATCAGTAAATTTTAAGTAATTTCAAGTAATGTATGAATTCTGAAATAAAAAAATAAATAATAAACCAGTGCTTCAGCTGAAAGCACGACCCGCCGGATGCTTTTAGCTTTATGAGTGTTACCATCTAACATATGGGTATGGCGGCCATTTTGGTCATGTGACCTGGACCTAAAACGGTTCCCCAAATAAATGCGCCTTATCGTAAGGAGCAAAAATATATCTTAAACTTTAGTACAGTATTCTGAATCGTTTGCAGGATAAAATGCACTCTTACTTTTCCAATACAAAAGCATATGTGTCAAAGTTTGACCTAGGCACAAAGAATGTCAAGGTCAACCCAGGGTCACCATTTTAGCACTTTATGATGGGCCTACGTCCCAGATGCTATTTATCAAGTTTCGTGGAAATCTGCCCAATGGTTCTGGAAAAGACTATTTTTGAAGGGGTTTTACCATATATGGCTTGGTGGCCATTTTGGTCATGTGACCTGGACCCCATGAGCAAATTTTGGTTTTACCCATTCCATAGAGGCTCCATATGAAATTTGACTTCAATAGGCCCAACAGTTTCCGAGGAGAAGCAGTTCGAAAATTTTCACATTTTTCGTCTCGGCGAGGCTATTCTAAATGGAATGTAATGTTTGGCAAGTTCATTGGTTAGATCTCATTGATATCTATCAGTATGCCAAAAATTATTTAAATATTCCAATCGGTTAAGTCACTATAACCAATTTTCACAAACGGGTTACGGACGGACAGACAGACTGACAGAATGACACGGTGATTTAAGGGCACCCTTAGAAAATCAACCGACTTCAGTCGGTCGCTTTCTCTGCCGGTCGTGCAATAAAACACAAAACCGAAAATCGAAACACTCAGTCCAAAACGGGCTTTGCTATGGGGGCTGTGGCAATATTTAAGCATAGCATTCCTATGTTAAAAAGCATATTACTGTTGTTGAACAATATACACACTGTGCATAAATAAATTTATTTTCGCAATAAAGATCAGGGTGAAAGAAACAAATGGGTGTTTGGGCTAAGTCCGGGATGGGGTGGGTTATGTTTCTTCAGTACAAACCTCTTTGTGCCAGTGCTATAATCACTAAGCATCATTAAGAGGGCCTCTCAATGCTCTTTGAACACTTCTTCACTTAAGGAAAGGAAAACATCTGTACTGATATTTTGTCCTGTTAGGTAGAATAATTGTAAAGGTAGGTTTTGCCTGTCCGATCCACATACCTCACACTCATAAAATATATGTAGTGATCTACAGTCTCAATCCTACCACACCTGAAATGTTAAGAGTCATGTTTTCCTGCATTGTGCCTGTATTCATTTAGAGTGTAACCCAGTCTTAACTTTGAAATAACTTTTTTCATCTATGAAAGAAACTAGTGGGGTATTGGTCTAGAAGTGAAGGCAATGATCAGGAATAGATATAATTAACCCACAGATCCCATCAGAGACACAAAAGGGAAAGAAGCACAAACATGAAACAACCAGACCCAATGGAAACATCGATGGCGGAAAGCCAAAAGGATAGTTTCTTTCCAACAAGATGGCCAAATAAAACAAAACAACACAGGCGATACACACACACACACACTAAAAGACACACCATAACAAAAATAAACCGCGACAGAAGAACCGCCTTGGAACGGACAGTGAAACGAACTCCACTGGGGGAAGTGTGTGTGTGTGTGTATGTGTGTGTGTGTTGGGGGGGGGGCTTAAATCGATTTTACGTGACCATAATTGAAGTATGCCACTGTAAGGAGTTAGCTATCCTCTGGAATTACCTAGCTTCTTCATCAGTTTCTTTTACCAACTCATCAGCAAAACAACAGCCTCTCCCGGTGTTAATTTGATGTTGACTTCCATGTGGGATTTTCCAAATCTGAAATGAGTATTTTTGTATCCCTTGCAGCGTTTTATGTGACGCAGCTGTCCATACTAAAGTTAGGTTACATATTGCAGTAATACCTATAATGTTTTGTTGCCGGTTTTCATTCTGTGTACAGTCAAGGACCATGAAATTTGCAGTAGAAGTGTTCCCCTGTTGGTTACAGATCTTTTAAGCTTCACTTGGTCTGGCTGATTTTGGATAGAGACACAGGCCCCTGACCCACATTGTCAAAGATTCCCCAAACAAGACCCATCTGTGAAAATACAAGTACGTTATAATTGCAAACTTTCACAAAAGCATGCACTGTCTCTTTTGCGTCTTCTTGTTTGGCTGCTGATCCAGACTTCGAAGAGCCTTACCGATTCCAGTCTGGTTTCGATTTGCTAAGACAAACCCCGGCAAAATGAGAATTTTCGGTCAAGTTGATAATATTAATTCCCAAATTAGTCTCCATGTCTTAGAATGGCAAATCAACAAATTAAAAAAAAAAAAATGCGTCTGTTACGCCTCTTCCTGGGACGAAGCAAAACTGGGAATCGTCGATAGACACCGATTGCCTAATTAGGCCATCCACAATCGTCTCCAGGACTTTCATTACCTGTTCTGTCAGCTTGAGACTACGGTAGTTCCCAATCCAAAGCATCGCCCTTGCGTTTGCCCTTGCTGAGACAGACAATGAAACTCTGTTCCCAGTCAGAGGGTACCTTTCCATCACGGATAATTGCAGCTTCAAGGTCGCGGATCATTCAGGCACCCGCATCACCTGCAGCTCTAATCGTCTCCACCACTGTGCCAGAAGGGCCCGGTGCTTTACCAGTCTTCATCTGAGAGATAGCCTCTTTACCATATCAATAGTGATTGGGATGGGCGGCCCTTCCACTCGTGGTTTATCAGACAAGTGGTCTGGGTCCCAGTCAAACTCAACGTTGATTAGCCTTTGGCAGTGTACTAACCAGGCCCTCTGCTTTGAGTCGTCACTCATTGACATCTTCCCTGCATCATTCTTTACTGCTTTGTCAACTACAACATCGGCAACTCTCTTCTCATCTGGTTAGCAAGGCGGTATGCTTGAGGGACTTAGGGTCAATATTCTTGTAGATATCCTTCCCAGCTTCTTGGCGAGCATGGTGCACCGCACGTCTGGCTATGCGTTAGGTCGCAAAATATGATGCACGAGTGACCCTACCAGTCTTCCATGCCTTAAAGACGCTTAAAGGAACTCATTTTTGATTTTTATTTGCCTTCACTGCAGCTGGTGTTGTGCCATATGGCGGCCGTAAAACGTCTCCCCGTACATCAACCATAGTGCAGTTTATATTTTACTTTTGGTCCTTTGAGATCAGCGTGAATATTCTGAGAAATCGGAAATAAATTATTGGTTTAGACTCATATTCTAGACAGGTTTTTAATTATTTTGACCCCATTTTGATTTATATCAGTCTTTGAATCGACTGCCTATTCGAAATTCGCAAAATTGCAGTATGTTTCCTCGGGCTTTCTTTGCCGGATCATTACAGGGTCACTGATGAGGCTTTATTAGCCGAAACTACGTAGTATGACCCATCTTCTTTCTTAGGAATGTTTTCATTGCTCTTAAAGGAACTTATTTTTGATTTTTATTTGCCTTCACTGCAGCTGGTGTTGTGCCGTGTGGCGGCAGTAAAACGTCTCCCCGTACATCAACCAAAGTGCAGTATATATTTTACTTTTGGTCCTTTGAGATCAGCGTGAATATTCTGAGAAATCGGAAATAAATTATTGGTTTAGACTCATATTCTAGACAGGGTTTTAATTATTTGGACCCCATTTTGATTTATATCAGTCTTTGAATCGACTGCCTATTCGAAATTCGCAAAATTGCAGTATGTTTCCTCGGGATTTCTTTGCCGGATCATTACAGGGTCACTGATGAGGTTTTATTAGCCGATACTACGTAGTATGACCCCATCTTCTTTCTTATGAATGTTTTCATTGCTCTGAAAGGAACTCATTTTTGATTTTTATTTGCCGCTTGTCTGCAATGACCTTATTAACATGCTCATTCTACGCACCACCAGGTTTCGCGACGCCTCCGGTGGAGCCGAGTTGTGCCACGCACCTCTTCAGTTGTATTGAGCAGACCGGTCTTGGTGCTGTTCCATATATCCTCAGTGGTAGCATCAGCTACACCTGCTGAGACACTCACATGCTGGCTGAACCCCCCCCCTGGAAATGATTTCTGAACTGAGATTCTTTCAGCTTTCAAACTTTTAGTCTGGTGATGAACTTGCGCTTGGGTTAAGGTGGCAGATCAATCCTCATGTCGCATACAAGAAGCTGATCTTGCAGGGCTACTTCCTTGCCAGTGATCACTTTCACATCGGGGACAAGTATGCGCATAGTCCTGCGGAAAAGGATGAAAACATCTGCGTGGCTGGGCTTCCTGACTTTTATGTGATAAGATGACTGTCACGTTTAAATGACTGTCCTTATTCAACTGTAATAGTGATTTAGTACTCATTTTGTCTGTTATACTGACTCGTAATAATAAAGCAAATGTCTTTTTGTGTTAAGCTCCAACAAAGGAATATGCTCGACGAAGGACAAAGTTCCTTCTAAGTGAACACTAAGCAGACGTGGTGTTGGATTTTAAGGCATTTTAGTCCTACATGTATGTATTTCGATTTCAAAATTTGGGTTGGTTACTACCTTCCTATTTCGAGGGAAGACGCAGACTTCAGTATGCCCAACACATCCGCCACCTTGTGGCCAACCTAACAAACTTCAATACACCCTCTTTAACCAACTGTCCTACTTCAATAATGTCTTTACCATTTCTCCAAATTGTTAAATCATCTGCATACTTTCCTTGTATATGCCTTCTATGAAGAGATTAAGTAGTGATGGGGATATCATTTATCCCGGTAGAAACCCAATGTCAGTCCCAAACATAGGAGTAAGTATAGTCATTTATGATACATGCAGCTTTTCTTACAAAAGGAAAACTTAACGATTTAATTGAATGGACATTTCATAGGGAAGATTCCCTCTGTCTTGCATGTAATGTAAGAAATGCATTTTTCACTTCTGAAGAGCATAAAATTACTTAATGATCATGTCAGAAAGTGTGCGAAGTTCTCATCTTTCTACTTGACAGTATTTACAACCGATTTGGTACTATATAAGTTATTTCAACAAATTGTGGGTATTCCGATGGGTACGAATTGCGCATCCCTTGGGGTGACCAATTCTTGTTTTGTTATGAAAGATACTTCATGATGTCCCTTTCCGTTGAAAGCAAATCTGAAACCATTGAAGCCTTTAGACGCGACTGCTAGATATTTGGATAATTTATCAAATATTGACAATACCTATTTCGATGATTTGATCTGTCAAATGTAACCCCCAGAACTTGAAACAAATTCTTCTGATGTAGAGGCCCTGTTTTTGGATTTCTATCCATCTGTTGTAGACGGGTTTGTTTCCTGCAAAATTTATGATAAACGCGATGATTTTGATTTTGACATTGTAAATTTTCCTTTCTTGGATGGTGATGTTGCTCGTGTGGCATTCTATGGCGTTTATATTTCGCATTTATATCGATTTGCCAGTGTCTAATCATGTAACTGACTTCAGACTTCAATAATGTCTTTACCATTTCTCCAAATTGTTAAATCATCTGCATACTTTCCTTGTATATGGCTTCTATGAAGACAAGACCGCTAACAACGTCGTCGTTGTGTGACGGCTCCACTATGTTAACACGCTTAAGCAGGAGCTTGGTGGTACTGAGGCCTATGAACTTCAGCCTTTAGCTGAAGAGAGAGCTATAGTAGATAAACATGTTTGTCTTTCAACCACAAAGTTTGCTGTGTGTGTTAACGAAGGCCAAGACAAGCTTCCTACGCTATACTGGTTACCAAAACTTCATTAAAAACCTTACAAAGGACGGTTCATTGCAAAATCTAGCTCTTGCACTACCACTGAACTTTCTAAATTATTAACTTCCTGTCTTACTGCTATTAAAACGCATGTAATTAAATATTGTGATAAAGTCTTTGAATGATCAGGAAGAAATCTGTTTTGGTCTATAAAAAATTCGAATGAGGTTTTAAATAAATTGAAATCTAGACATTTTCGTGCTTCTAGTCTGTCTACCTACGATTTTTTCCACTCTTTACACTACACTTCCTCATAATCTTATAAAAGAAAAGCTTAATGATTTAATTGAATGGGCTTTTCACAGAGAAGATTCTCTCTATCTTGCATGTAATGTCAGAAATGCATTTTTCACTTCTAAAGAGCATAAGAATTATACACTTTGGTCATGTCAGAAAGTGTGTGATGCCCTCACCTTTCTACTTGACAATATTTATATTAGATTCGGTACTAAGTTATTTAGACAAATTGTGGGTATTCCGATGGGTACTAATTGCGCACCTCTTGTGGCTGATCTGTTCTTGTATTGTTATGAAAGAGACTTCATTTTGTCGCTTTCTATTGATAACCAATCTGAAATTATTGAAGCTTTTAGCTCTACTTCTAGATATTTAGATGATTTATTAAATATTGATAATACCTATTTTGATGGTTTGATCAGTCAGATTTACCCCCTAGAACTTCAGTTAAATAAAGCAAATTCTTCTGATACCGAGGCCCCGTTTTTGGATTTACATCTATCTATTGTAGATGGATTTATTTCGTGCAAAATTTATGATAAACGCGATGACTTTGATTTTGAGATTGTAAATTTTCCTTTATTGGATGGTGATGTTCCTCGGGTGCCATCCTATGGCGTTTATATTTCGCAATTAATTCGATTTGCTAGAGTGTGTAGTCATGTAACTGACTTCAACACTCGTAATAAATTACTAACGGCTAAACTTCTTAATCAGGGTTATCGGTACCATAAACTACGCAAAGCTTTTTCAAAATTTTATAGACGCCATTCTGATTTAATTTCAAAATTCAATATTGGACTTAAATCTCTTCTGCAACAAGGTCTATCGGAACCCGAATTTTATGGTGACTTAGTATATAAATTCAGAAAAATATATAACCGCAATGACTTCAGCACCCAATTTCGTAAAATCATTCTTCGATATAAAAAGATTGGGTACAACATGGATATTATACGACAGACTGCATGCATGGTAGTTAACCCAATCACGGTTGGCAACTTTGCTTCCCTCTTTAATTGCACGCCGGTGGGTCAGGCCTCAGATTCTATGACGGCTCCAACGTAAAGGCTTATTGAGAATTAGAGAGATAATGTTGGTTGGTGCCTGATGCTCTGTCTCTGGTCGGGCTCATCGGAGTCTAACTGTTGGTTTTCTTTTGCTCCAGCATTTCAGTGGTTTCTTGCTGTCGAGTCCTCACCGTTGTCTCACCTCTGTGGTTCTTTGATTTTTATTGTTCACGGAGATGTTACACTGATGAGTTAGGAGGCCTTCATGCGGACTGAACAAATTATTTGTCTAAATCGCGACGGAAGTAAGGGCGAGGATTGTGGCCACGTAAAATCGATTTAAGCCCCCCCCCCCCCCCCCAGTGGAAATCTTCCACTGACCGTTCCAAGGCGGCTCTTCTGTGGCGATTTATTTATGTTGTTGTTTGTTACTTACTGTGTGTATCACTTGTGTCTTTTAATTTTGGATGGCCATATGGCCATTTTGTGGGAAAGTAACTGTCCTTATGGCCTTCCTTTGTTTAGGTTTCCATTATGGTCTGGTCGCTTAATGTTTGTATTTCTTTCCCTTTGGTGTCTTTTATGGGTGGAGTAAGTTAGTTGTATCAATTCCTGATCTTTGTTTTACTTCTACTTTCAACAGTCGTAATAAATTGTTAATTGCTAAACTTCTTAATCAGGGTAATCGGTATCATAAACTACGCAAAACCTTTACTAAATTTTATAGACGTCATTCCGATTTAATTTCTAAATTCTGTGTTGGACTTAAAACGCTTCTGCAACAAGGTCTATCGAAACCTGAATTAAATGGTGATTAAGTATATAAATTCATAAATATATATATACTTGCAATGATTTCAGTACCCGATTTCGTAAAATTATTCTTCGATATATAAAATGATTGGGTACAACATATTATAAGACAGACTGCATGGCAGTTAACCCAATCACGGTTGATAACTTTGCTTCCCTCTTAAGGTAAAGGTTTTCTTATGTAATGTTGGTTGGTACCTGATACTCTGCCTCTGGTTGGGCCAATCGGAGTCTAACTGTTGATTTTCTTTTGCTCAAGTTCATTGGTTTGTTGCTGTCGCGAGTCCTCACCGTTGATCATCATCTCTGTGGTTGTTTGGTTTTTGTGTTCTCGGAGTTGTTGTACTGATGAGTTAGGAAGCCTTCATGCTGACTGAACAAATTATTTGTCTAAATCGCAACGGAATCAGGACGATGATTGCGGCCGCGTAAAATCGATTTAAGCCCCCCCCCCCACACACACACTGTACCTTTTTACTAGGCGGTTCTTCTGTCGCTGTTTGTTTTTGTTGTGGTTTGTCTTTGAGTGTGTGTATCGCTTATATCTTTTTGTTTTAAATAGACACTTGGCCATTTTTTGGGAAAGTAACTTTCCGCTTTTGATGTTTCCATTAGGGTCTAGTTATTTAATGTTTATGTTTCTTTCCCTTTGGTGTCTCTGATGGGTGGTGTGGGTCAATTGTATCGATTACTGATCATTGCCTTCACTTCAATTCTTATCTTGTAGGAAGCAGATATCTACTACCCTACTCTTTCAACAATACCATTATTAAAACTTATTCAATGAACCTTCTCTCCAGACACTATTATAAGCTTTCTGTATAATTATTAACACTGCCACTGTCTTCATTCCATCATCGAAACCTTTGTATACCGTCATTGAATAGAAGTGGAGGCAATGATCAGTAATCTATACAATCAACCCACAGCTCCCATCAGAGACACCAAAGGGATAGACGCACAAACATGAAACAACAGATCCTAATGGAAACACCAACAGCGGAAAGGCAAAAGTACAGTTACTTTCCCACAAAATGGCCAATAGGCTATCCAAAATAAAATAAGCGACATAAACACCCAAAGACAAACCATAACAAAAATAAACCGCGACAGAAGAACCGCCTTGGAACGGTCAGCGGATGCGAATTCCACTGGGGGCTTATTATATTGAAACCTTTGTATACATCCTGTACCAGCATGTGTGCAACTCCTGAAATGTCTTAACCCCTCCTGATCGCTGTCAATAATTTTGTTGTGTTCGCAAAATGCATCAGGTATCCGAGTTAATATTCTCTCTGAGCCTTTGCCAAGACATATTGTAACGGCGTCTGGCTATTTTCTGTTATTCTATGTACAAATGTTGTCATTGTTGTTTAAATTCATTTATATCTCTTTTAACAAAATGTACACACCGATCTTCGGTCCGAAACAGCCGTAGCCGATGCAAACCATGTGCTAACTTTGCCGAGTATATCCTGTGTAAAATAGCCATGTCATCTTTATGTGCATATTTAACCATGAATATCTATTGTTTATTTTATTATCCATATTCTTTTTATGCTCACACTTTCGCATTTGAAACGGTATTTTCCATCAAATGTTTGTTTACTTTTTGCTCAGCTGCTCGAACTCACTGCGCACTGAACATCCATAAAGACCGAACGTTCCGTATGCTTGGTAGCATGGTTAGGAATGTGACGTCATCCAGGGACAACGTCATCCAGCGCGAGCCTGGAGGGTATATAAGGAGCGTTTCGGTTGAAGTTCAGTGTTGCTGACTGTTGGAGCAACCTGCTGTGGCTTTTGCCAAAACAAGTTGAGGCGCCTAGGTCGTATTTCGGCTTCACATAGCTGAAACGCGACTGGGTTCGCCTTGGTTGGAAGTATGGTGTGGCTTAGACTGTCTAGGCCTGAGTCTGAATTATGTTTGCTTGTTTGTTGACCCGCACTCCCATCTGGGCGAATCTTTCGCCTATAAGGCGAAACATGCGCCCATCTGTGAGGAACATTTATTTATTTATTTACTTTTAGGCGACGTTGGCACAGGTTATCAATATATCTATATAAATTAATTATACATTCATGGCTTTTCATAAGCAGTCATAACTGTGAATACTCTTTGTTGATAATTTTGGCTATGGTCGAGTTTTGCGCCGAGGTAGGCATGATCCTTGATTACGCTGCACCGAGGTAGGCGAAGCCAAGGTAGGCGAATATTTAAAACATAGACTGCTTGGGCTGTTGCAGGGTATAGTTCGCTTCTGACAGCGTGGTGTAGCAACTTCTAAGCTGTCTATGAGTGAGTTACTTATTATCGTGCATTTTAAAGCAACATTTGTTTATGCCTAACTCGGAGGAATCTGCCTGGCTCGGATAAAGTAAAATCGACTTTGGATGGTTAGTTCGCCTAATTAAGAATGTTTTACCTAGCTAGGCTGAATAAGTCCATGCCAGGATGGGTGGAAGGTATGTCAGTAATGGTCTACCTAGTTGCTGTTTGTAGTGTTTGTCAAAGCATGTTGTAGCAACTTGTAGAGTGTTATGAATTAGTAAATCCGATTTCTATACGTTTTTAAGGGAATTGTACTTGCACCTGTCTGGGATGGATTCCGCCTGGCTGGGAAAGGACGTTCTATCAGTATCAAGTAAGGACTTAATATTGCACATTATTAGTGACTATTTTGTTCTGACTATTAAAGGAAATTACTCTTTGGTATGCCTTATAAAGCATGTTAAGAAACTTAAATTGTTGACATAATGGCTGCGTTAAAACGTAAATTATCTTGTTTAATGGAAATTTTATTCAAAGTAGTAGATCACATGGCTAGGGGGATTTCGCCTATTTAGGCGTGATTTGCGCCTACCTAGGCGTGCAATTTCACATATCTAGGTGAGGTTTGCGCCTATCTAGGTGAGGTTTTAGGTGGAGACGATGCAGTGTTGATCTCTTGTCAAATGTTGTTAGTAGAAACGTGTGAACTGTCTAGCTGTTGCAAAATCACACGTGAATGACAAATATGATCTCGTTAAGGCTGTTAGTTTCTTCCACTTATATAGGAAAGGTTCCACCTAGCTAGGCGTGACCATTATAATTAAATGCAGAGGGTCTAAATTTGCCCTTGTAGAAAACCTCTTAATTGATTTTTAATTGTTAACACAAGGTCAACTGTAAAGAATTTCTTCTTAGATGACAAACTTATTATTCTTTAAGAGACTGCGTTGTATAACGGCAACGGTAAGGAAAAGATTCATTAGTCAATCATAGGAGAATGGGTTATACAACTATTTGCAATCACATACGTAAAGCCTATCTTTGTTCTACATGGGCTAAGCGTATCTAATAATATCTCCTACTATCCCCTATGTTTTTATAAACACTTTATAAGGAATATAGATCCAATACTTGCTCTGTAACCATTCTTAGGCAAACAACCTGAAGCCGATTGGTACACCTAGATAGGGACACCTCCTTCGTGGGCGCTGATTGTAAACAATACCAACCCAGTTTGATACAGTGTTGTGGGCTTTACAGAAGTGATTGTTAGTAACACTTGGTTGTAATTGACTTTGATTTGGCTGTTCTATAATCAGGGCGAATTGTTTGGTGCGTCCATTTAGGAGCGCCTATTCAGGTGAATTGTGGGTGCGCCCATTCAGATGAATTGTTGGTGCGCCCATTTAGGTGGAATTGTTATTGCACCATTTAGGTGAATTGTTTAATGTACCTATTTGGATGGAATCCAATCTCCTGAATTGGTGTGACTCTCGACGTTCAATGAATTGATGCAATGTCATGTGCAATGATAGAATGTTATGTTTACACACATCTTGAAGAAAACCTTTCTAGCTTAATGTCAACATTTAAGACCGTTAGTGAATGTATGCTCTATGTCGTTCTATTAAATTTAATTTGTTTTTTATTGTTCTGTTCACCTATGCCATAAATATAAGTTAGCCTTATAAAATAGCTTACTATAGACTGCACACACTATTGTCAGGGGTAACAAAATAAATGTAAGAAACTGAAGCAATGGCTGGCTGTGTATTCTCTTCCCGGTAGTTTAGTGTACGACCCAGGTGGAACCCACATATATTTATTGTAACAGCACCATCACATCCTGACCATATCAATAGCTGTACCGCTTGACCAGGTGGTGTTCCGTTATGATTGACTAATGAATATCTGTAAACTGAAGCTGAATGTTTGCTTGATTTACCAGTTTATTTTGTTTTCAGAAATTTTACGTCGGCTTGCTTCTAGATAGTCACACCGTCTGTCCATGATTTTGAATAAATCGAATGGAAAGCTGTCGCTGACTGTTCTCCTGTATGTAACAGAAGTTCTGAATATGTACAGTCTTGACCTTGGCCAATCCTTTTTTTGTCTCAACTTCCTCAAAGGAAATATCTTCATTTAAAAAATCCATGTCTCTTCCCCCGTCAATAATACTTGGTTTGTTTCCATTCTTTATATTTTTACCTCCTACTCCACATTATCTTTAAAACTGATTTAAAAATGCATCATCTTTACCTAACACGGGAATAATACTAACATCTCTTCCTCTTTATCTCATAGTTCTAATACAATTGTGGGTGTCTTACGACTTTTAAATGACTTTCTGGCCTTGTTTAATTTACGTTTTGCCTTCTTGAATCAGCGGAGCGGAATGCCTATTGAAAGTTGCGTTTGGAAATACAGATCATTACAGGCAAAATAGTTACCTCTATGCGATGCTATTATTACACCTTGTCTTTGAAAACTGCTTGAACTCATACTGAAATCTCCAGACAGGGTAGCTGTTTTTTGGGTCAACAGTTTGTCAGTCGAACCAAAGTTACTAAGCGCAGTGGCATTACCTACTGGTATACAAGTGACAGATTTATACGACATCCAGGTAAGGGATAGTCTTAGCCGCTATCATAGCCGCGCTATTCATGCCGTGATTTCACAGTGTGTATGTATGGTTATCCGTAAAACCTTTACTGGACCTCGTTGGGTTAGGCAAACAATGTAGACTAAGATCAGAACGCGGTGTCTAATGATTACACTGCTTTGCTTTAAATACCGGAATTTAAGGAGACAAATTCGGCGCTGAACATCTGAGCGACACGGGCACATACGGGAGCTGTTCCAAAAAAAAAAAAAATCATTTTTATTGTTTCTTCTTACTGCAAGCATTGAAACCTTTTTGACTCGAACTACCCTTCAAAATACTGTCCATCTACCTGAATATATCTTTTTAGCCGGTCAATCTACTGTTTGGAAGCAGTTTTCGTACTTTAATGGGGGAAACCCATCGGGTACTGATAAGCCGCAGATCTAAGGGCATTTCTCGAATTGTATACCTTGCCAGACAGATGATATTCGAGTTTACTCGCTGGGGACCAGGTTTGGCGAAACTTGGATACGGTGACATTCTCTGACTCCAAAAATTCGGTTACAAGGCAGGCCTTGTGAGCGGGTGTATTATCATGCAAGAGTCTGCGAGCGGTGTTTTTAAGTCCTGTTTTTTTAGTGTGGGGTGGGGGAGGGTGGCGAGTGGGGTTCCTAGTACTTCTATAGTTTTCTTAGTACAACCTTTTTATACAACTTTGCTGTGACTGTTCTGCCTTTTGGTACCGAAATTTGCTTGACCGGATCCTTATCATTAAAAATACATACAAACCTTCTTTACTGTTCGTGTTCGTTTTGCAACAATATGACGTCTCACATTTTTGGTAGCGCTAATTCTGTTGGAACACTTCCGCTTTGGTTCAAAATGGTTTACCCATGATAAAATTGCCGAAAGCCTTTTGCTATGTGTTGAATACTTTTTTGTTTTTGCATTGGCCAGAAGGGTCCTCTTTTGTTCATCTGTCAACAAATGGGGTATCCATCTTGCATCTACTTATAAGTACCACGAACTCGTGCTAATGACAGGCTTATCAACCGGGCTAATTGCCTCACTGTGAATCGGGCATTTTTGGGTGGGATATTGCGGATTTTTGTTTTCGATGTTACTTAGTTGTTGTTATTGCTGAGCTGCATGTGTGAGAAACATCTTTAAGTTGCTGCTGCTGCCCACTCTTAAATTTCGCTACCCACCACCTGCAAATCTCCTATGAGAAATTGGGTCCGCCCCATAGATATCGCATACCTCAGAATGAATGTTAATAGGTTTGCGCACTACATTTTATTTTGGCCCTTATTTCAAGTACGTTGTTAGCTCCTTTGCCAGTCATTTTGTGTGCAATGATTGTTTGTTTGTTTGATTTGAGGTTTAAAATCAAGTCCGTAAAAAGTCTCCATGCCCTACATCATAGTGTAGTTTATATTTTCTTGTCCTTTGGGATCATTGATTCCTTTGGGGAATTTGAAATTATTTGAGGGTCACTGATGAGGCCTAATTGGCCGAAACTAGCTAGTCTGGCCCAGAAAACATGTACACTTCATATTTTCCAGTTCTGTGGTGTATTCCTTGCTTCCAAAGGATAACCCTTCTATAGAACATATTTTACACATCCCTCAATACTTTATAGGTCATTTTTGGGACGTTGTTTCCCAGTTTGTGGGATTTTACTCGACACAGAGATGAAATAACATCTCAAGCCCTGCCGCCCAATGAAACCAATGCAGCCATGGGCGGTCCGACTCGGTTAGACCCTCTAAGCGGTTTACCAGTATTCATATGTGGTCGGTTTCAGCTCTGCGTCGAAGCACAATGCAGCCAAATCTAATTTCTCCAAGCGCCGATGGGCGGGGCCAGACGTGTAATGAATATGCTATAAGGAAATATACTCTGTACAAAGGTCAGTGAAGTTATGAGCAAAATTGTTTCTTATATTACTCGTAAGTGCTCACTCTATCCATGAGGTGACTTTGAGCACACATTGAACGACTGGTGCCAAATAAAACTACACTGATTTTTTTTTGGAACAGCACTCGTATACATGCTTTCTTTTATTTGAGTAGCTAATGTTTTCCCCCGAATCACGTGACACAGCTGTAGCATGTAGGGATTGCGTGACAAACCATGATAACATTTTAAAATGTTTATTGCATGCTGAAAACGGCGTTTCGCTATTTAAGTTCAGGCTTTAATTAGACCTTCCATGACATAATAACGATGGGCATTGTGAGCTCATTTAAGTTCTATACCAGTAAGCTCATTAGAATATGATGTAATTTAATCCTGCTAATTTTAAATCATGTTAACAGAGCAAGTTAGGCTGGAAAAACTAAAAAGCACTTTTTGGGTCGATCATCACCGATTTGTAGGAATCCTGGTTAAGCTTATGTATAGAAAATAGTCGAGCTTCTCTTATCGCTTGATATAAATGCTGGACTTATAGTGTACATCATATTGTAGATTATATTTTCTTGTCCTTTGGGATCATTGATTCCATTGTGGAATTTGAAAATATCTGAGGGTCACTGATGAGGCCTAATTGGCCGAAACTAGCTAGTCTGGCCAAAAAAAACATGGACACTCCATATTTTTCACTTCTGTGGTGTATTCCTTGCTTCAAAAGGATAACCCTTTTATAGAACATATTTAAGTCATCTGCTGGGTTTGGCAATGTAAACCCAGATTAGACAGGTCGACAGTGATTGCTTTCTGTACAGGAATGAAACACGTCTAAGTTCTCGTTCCAGCGTTCACTCGAAGACAATTGACCCACTAGTGCTATCGGTGCTTTGAAATATGGTATGAATGTAGTTGCTGTAGGATTATGTATGTGTCACATCAATAGGAAGAATATATAAAAACGGATCTTGACTTAAAGTCTCACAGTCTACAATCAAAGTACATTAATAGGCGGGTCAGGAACATTCTCATGAAATATTTTCTACGGTCTCCAGCTAAGTAGTGTACTGGTTAACCGCATACGTACACGCCTGCCAATCTAGCCAACAAACAAATACTGAATTTCTATAGGTAAAATATGCGAGAAATCCTGTCTTTGTATTCTCCAGAAAGGGATAACATGCGTCTTAAGGACCAGACACGAGTCATTGTGTTGACAGGGGTCACAGAATGCGAACAGCGATGGTTCTGATTAGACTGCGATGATGCGCAGACGGAGCTTTGCAACTTTTTAACTCGATTTTTTTACAATAAACTTATTTGTTTTTGACAACCATCCAATTATTCACATAAAGTGTAATTTATACAATTTAAAACAACGCCAACGTGAAACGCTTTAGATTTTATTTTTTCATCCGACGTTTCGCCAAAAGGCTCTATCAAGGAGTCGAATCTTAACATGTGAACATGAATTCCGCTAACAATAATGTGACGTTACGCCAAATGCGTTACATATAAACATATATGATACTGTATACCAGGGTGCCAAAATAAATTGTCAGCGAAACTTACTTGACACCAGTGCGAATATACAGATCAGTCCACGCACAGTCAAGCCAAATCGGAGTCTCCCTGATTGCTAGAATCTTTCAAAGTCATATACAACGCAACAGGTGAAGACTTCGACCAGTCAGCCTGCTCGAGAAATACTACTCCACGTCGGCCCTGGATTATTCTCATGGGCACCATCGACTAAGGTGTCACACAAGCTGCTCTTACCGTCATACAACAGGTTATACGCGACAAAACGGTTGTTATGCTCTGTAGAAAGGTATTTCTTTGGAAACAAGGACGACAATACAGAGCTGAAAACTGTCGAGTGGACAAATTTTTTCTGGGCCAGACTATCTAATTTCGGCCAGTTAGGTCTCATCAGTGACCCTCAGTTATTTTCAAAATTCCGCTGTGGAACCAATGATCCCAAAGAACTAGAAAATATAACCAACACATGATGAAGGCAGAATGACTGAATGGCCGCCACACATTCCCTTAACACCAGCTATGGTGAAATAAAATGTGTTTTATCGAAAGGTACTTTGAAACCAGAATGGACAAGTTCATTCTGGGCCAGACTAGCTAGTTTCGGCCATTTAGACCTCATCAGCGACCTTAAGATACATGTATTTCCAAAATCTCATAGTGGAATCAATAATCCCAAAGGACTAGAAGTTATAACCCACTCTATGATGAAGAGGAGGGAGACTTTTTACGACCGCCACACATTCCCTTAACACCAGCCGTGATGAAGTAAAATGATTCATGCAAGAGTATGATCTTCCCGTTAACCATCCCTCTCGGAAAACCTTGTTAGGTTTAATGTTTCCTGAGCTCGCGTGACAAATAAAAATAATTATTTAAATACTTATTGTATTCTGTCCTTTGACTTTTTGAAATTTAAGTTCAAGTTTAATTCTGCAACTCACGCGATTGTCATAATTTCGTCTAGCATAGACTTCACGTCAAAAATAACGGGTTTATTTTAGTTATATACCAATAATCAGATTAAAACATAAGCCGGGGCGAAACAAAACCAACACTAAGGCCTTTGGGAACAGTAACGACTCAGATCAGACTGCGCGTGATCTGAGTCTTGTTGGTAGCCTTGTAAGGCATCAGGCCTATTTATAACATGATAGGCAAGTGATCTGGCCAGGCTCACGGAATGGATACAGAGGTTGGTTAGAGCCTTTTTTGGTTTCCGTCGTCTTCATGTAGGATTTGATGTGCGCTGCCTAACATTCTGGTTATAATGATTTTAATTTCAAGACATGATAATTCTAATTATGGACCAAAGAGTTTGGGTCACACCCTTTTACACTTCACCATCATTCTGGTTGAATTAATTGCCATATTCCGTGTAAAAAATGCATGATTTACGGTTCCAGAGGATTGTCGCCGCATGGGGTCGATTTGGGCCCCCAAATTTACTGACCGTACCAAGACGATTCATCTGTTTTGTCTTTACATGTATGCACTGCTGTCAGACATAAGAAGGTTGCCAGCCTTAACTGAAATAGACCATACGTTTTAAACTTTCTGTGGTGGTGGAAGAACGTCTCTGCGTACTTAATTGTGTAATCTATATTTTTAGTTCGTTTATGGCCATTTACACGAGAATATGATATATGATGAGGCTTATTAGCCGAAACTAGCTAATGTATCCCCCATTCCTGTTTGTGTTCTTTATTTCCAAAGTCAACTTTATAACTTTATTTTCCTTCACTGCAGCTGGTGTTGTGTGATTGTGGTATATTGTCTTCCCGTATTTCACCATAGTGCAGTTTATATTTTTATCTTCTTTGGGAGCATTAAGGCCATTCTGGGTTTTGAAAACAATACGAGACCCACTGATGACGCTTTATTTATTGATCGAAACTGACTCAGAGTTTGGCCCAGAAAGCGCGCTTATTTTTTTAATATTTGGGCACCATAGTGAACAGAAAGTGATTTCTTGCGCACCAGACAAGGAAAGTAGAAGTAAAACAAAGACCAGGAATCGATACAATTAACTTACTGCACCCATCAAAGACACCAAAGGGAAAGAAACACAAACATGAAGCGACCAGACCAAAATGGAAACCTAAACAAAGGAAGGCCATAAGGACAGTTACTTTCCCACAAAATGGCCAAATGGCCATCCAAAATAAAAAGACACAAGTGATACACACAGTAAGTAACAAACAACAGCATAAATAAACCGCCACAGAAGAACTGCCTTGGAACGGTCAGTGGAAAAAAAATCCACTGGGGGCTAAAATCGATTTTATATGGCCAAAATCCTCACCCTTACCTCAGACGCGGTATACACTAATTTTGTTAAGTCCGCAAGAAGGCTTCCTAACTCATCAGTGTAACATCTCTGAGAACATACAAATAAAAAATCTACAGAGATGAAACAAGGTTGAGGACTCGACAGCATACAACAACAGAATAGCTGGAGCAAAAGAAAACCAACAGCTAGACTTCGAGGGGCCCGACCAAAGACGAAATCCGTGATTTTACCATGGGGCAGAAATTTATGTTCTGACCCTGGTGTTCCGACCCAAAATCGAATATAATCGCGTGTTTGATAAATGCACTGATTGATTGATTACGACCTCGTATGCTCCGTCGTTAAGGTTGACGTCACAGCACGTAACGTCGTCACATCACGTTACGTGACGTCACTTAACATTCCTGCAGTGCCATCACAATATGGCGGACGTCGGTAACCGAAGTAACTGCAGCATTAAAAATCCGCGCTAAGAAATGGCAGGTATGCAAGAAAAAGAATCCAATATGAGTGTGAAGGATGGATAGAAAAATCCTTCCCTCGGGATCACTGTCCGGCATCACTCGGCAAGCCTCGTGATGCCGGACAGTGTCCCTCGGGACGGATTTTTCCATCCACCCCTCACACCCATATAAGATTCTTATAATGTTGGCTTAATGCAAAACTGTTTTTTTCACCACCAAGAGACATCCGCGAGAAAATATTGCTCCATATTCAAAACAGATTAAAAAGTTCCCTTTTTTAAATGTAACGGCTTGCCGATGGAAGTAAATATCACAACTTACATGTTCTATCAATTTCTTTCATGAATGCACTTGTCCTCCTGTTTCCTTTTCAATGATTATAAATTTTACATATCCATTTGTGTGTCCAAGATTTATGAATTGCGATATAGCATCTTTTTATAGCTGAGTACTGATACTTGTGTCATTTATAAGTATGCGGTACTGGAAACTTTACTGAGGTCCGTGTTAAGAATACTTTTAGTCATTATTTCGGTGTTTATATAAAACAGAGGAATAATTTAGAAAATATCTCTATCGCATTGCTTGACAGTCGTCATAAAACTCATAGATGTTGACAGCAACGGGCTTTTTGAGATCTGTACAGTCGCACGAATATTATATACAAGGGAAGGCCAGTCTGAAAAACATGGATGATGTTGCGTGTGAACAGTAGCCATGTCGACATAAAACCCATGACTACCGCGGTGACGGGATGATGATTCGCCCCAAAATGGTCTCAAAACAGGGACGATTCGTCCGAGGACGCAACTGTTCATATCATATTCAATGAGACTTTGTACGTGTTCAAATGGGGTTAGGAAACGGAGAATCAAGTGACAAAGACTTTTTGAAACATTGTTTTTTAAGCAGCTGGTAAAAGATACTACTTTAGAAACTATATACAACTGATACTGATCGTTTACTTTTAGATCCTTATATGAGAACTGATACTGATCGTTTTGCTTCTAGATCCTTATATGAGATATATATTCTTGTAAACATTAATAGCTGAAACACCTGCAAGAAATGATAAAGACATATTAACTTTTTTTTTTCTAAAACCGAAAATAATCAGAAGAAACAACAACAATAAAACTACTGGTGACCAGGCCGTCCCATTACAACAGCTACAGTTAGGTGAAATGGCATATGGTAGAAAGAATCTGTCACTCTAGGTCATTTCATTTTATATGGAACTCGCCTTGATGTCTATTCATAAAATACATATAAACTGCCCAATCGGAAGTGTTGTCTTGGTTTGAAATGGTCGATCTAAGGAAACTAAAAGTCAAATGGAAACATTTAAAATATGAGCCCCTACTCGAAACAAGAAAAGATATGACACAAAGTGCCATATCAAGTGACTCGATTGTGATTGCACTGCACTATTTTGGAAAGGAACCGGCAATGAAATATTATTCAACCGTTCAGTTATAAACTTATCAACTAGAATTATTTGACCGTGTCGACATGAAAACAGAATTTGGAGTATCATATTCAACATGAACGGTAGTCTTGTCAGTTTGATCATGATTGTGGAAAAGTGTGTTGACTTTCACTATGTATCAGAGTTGAATTCGACAATGACTGATCAAGGGCCCACCAGCCTTAGGGATATAACAAACAGACACGCACAATCAACAAAGAGACTGGTCTTCTTTATACACGTACTTAGCACCCTCCTTTTCAAAACCAAGAACAACAGGCGCCCATTAATTCCTTGCGTGTTTATATATTATTATTATTTTATTGTTATTATCAACCCAATCATCGTTTTCTATATTTATTATTATTACTGATGCAAGTGTTTATTCTTTTTTTCCAACAATATATTACAACAACAATACTACTACTACTACTACTAATAATAATAATAATAATTATAATAGTAATAATAATAATCAAAATACTTGCTGTAAAAGAAGCAGTAGCAGTTGAAGTTATGGTGGCAATAGAAGTAAGTACGAGGACTGTTCAAATATGAATGCAAGTAGAACGTTTTCTCATGCACTAATGCGAAAATCACCTGGAAATAAATATCACAGCGTAGAAAAACATTTTACCTATACATTGATACCAAACCTGTTAAAATCCGTCCACTTTAGCCATGTATATCGTTCAATAAACACTGTCTACTCTTGTATACTAATACAAAACATGGTTGGAAGAAGGTCAGAGTACGCCGTTGAAATACGGTCCTATATTAAGAATCGTTGTATTCTTGGTATACGGTGCAAGGACATTTTTGATGAAATATGTTCGGTTTATGGGCATAATAAACTGTTTTTCCGACAGTTTTTCGTTGGTGTAAGAAATTCAGCTGTGGGCTAGGCTCAACAGAAGATGCACCACATGATCGTCGGCCGAAAAATGCAACATCTGCCAAGATGGTTGCTAGAGTGAAAGAAATAGTTGCTACCGATACACGATACACCACTAGGCAAATAGCTAGTATGGTTGGCATCTCATTAGGAGCAGCTCATACAATTCTGAAACGGGATTTGAAAATGAGAAAGATCAGTGCTAGATGGATTCCCCATCTGTTGACAGATGAGCAGAAAAAGGCACGCGTTCAGTGCGCCAAGAAGTTGCTTTAAAAGTTTCCAAATTACAATGCACGGTCATTCGCTAATGTCGTCACAGGTGACGAGACATGGGTTCACTTTTTTCAGCCAAAACGAAAGATTCAGAACAAAATATGGGCAACAAAGTATTGCAAAAGACCATGCATTGCAAAGCGTCAAGAAGGTAATGTCTGCCATATTCTTTTCAAATCAGGGCCCTGCTATTCAGGTTGCTGTGCCTAAAGGCAAATCTTTAAATGCGAAGTTTTACAAGAATAAAGTTCTTCGAAAATTGAAGAAATATTTCAAAGAACGAAGACCCGCAACTGGTTTGGCCAACGTCAGATTGCTACATGACAATGCGTCATCGCACAAGGCGTTCATTGTGCAAGACTATCTGAAGCAGGAAAAGGTTGTTGAACTCCCTCACCCCACGTATTCCCCTGAACTTGCCCCTTGTGACTTTTTTTTTGTTCCCGCGGCTGAAAAAATACCTTTCTGGTCGAAAATTTGTACAGCGCAAACACCTCGGTTCTGCAATATTCCAGTGCCTTCATAGTATACCTCGAAAAGACTACCAAAATGCATTCAACGATTGGATCAGAAGACTGAAAGTTTGTATATCTGTTAAAGGGGAATACTTTGAGGAGACAAAATAAATTTTTCATCGAAATCTATCACGGAATCATTTTTATGTGCTTAGTTGCATTCATATTTGAACAGTCCTCGTATAATCATTATAATCATCGTTTGGATTATTGAAATTATTATTATCATTATTATTATTGTAGTAGCGGCAGTAGTAGAATGTAATGGGAGTAGTAATACGTGTTGTAGCGTCTCTTTGATATGAGATTTAACGTCTCCGACAACACTATTTAGGTCATTTTGGAGTCGCTGCTTCCAATTTTGTGGGAATTTTACCCTACATTGAGATGAAATGACATCTCAAGTCCTGCCGCCCAATGAAACCAATACATGAATAGGGTCTATATGCATGGACGGTCCGACTCGCGCCACTTTACCTGAGCAGGCTAGTAGTAAGAGTTGTAGTTAGAGTAATATTATCATTATAATTGGTTTTAGTATTAAAATTATCATTATCATAAGTAGCAGAACTAGTAGTAGTGGTTTGTTTTAATCCCCGTCAACACTATTTAGGTCATTTTGGAGACGTTATTTCCAATTTTGTGGAGCTTTTATACCGCATTGAGATGAACTGTCATCTCAAGCCCTGACGGCCAAACAAACCAAAATATTTATATGTAGGGACTGTTCGACTCACACCATTTTGCCTGGGCAGGCTTAGACCCTTTAAGCGGTTTACCAGTAGTCATGTGTGGTCGGTTTCAGCTCTGCGTGGAAATATTATGCAGCACATTTTGTTTCTGCAAAGCCCGATCGGCAGGGGCCCATGTAGTAGTAGTTCAGTTCTTTTCATCATCGTTTTCATTATTTACATTATTATCAGTAGTAGCAGAAGTAGTTATTGTTGTTGTGATAATATTATTATTATTATTATTATGTACATTCCTACAAACAATATTGGCTAGTTTTTTTATCAAATTTCGTTTTCATCACGTAAACATGCTCTTGTAGTGCCCTTATAAATCCGATTTTATGTTATTTGCATTATTTTGACAAAATTTCAAACAACAACCTTCAATTGAATTGTTAAAACATTGCAATTTTTACAGTCAAGAAACACAGCATTATCTGATTATTAAGGATGAATTGTAAATATGTTTTCTGTCCTTACGAAATTAGTTTGAAACAAATGAGAAACATAATAAAACGATATCTTGTGGACATCTTTATATTAAGTTTTGTGACTGAAGTGCTTATAGCAGTTATACGTCTTCTAAGTGAGCATATCCAAGGGCACAGCAAAAAGTACAAGTTGGTTAGTTTGAAACACAACTTCCCATACGAAGTGTCCACTAAATTCCTTACGCAACCTTATAATTTTTATATGGTACTCGAGTATGTAAAGAGTCAGTCTTTATGCTTTTAATCAAAATGTGATGTGCAACCTTTTCTTGCTGAACAGCTAGAATATCATGTAAACCCTTCATGTATGACCAGAGTCTTCACTGTGGATGGGACTTGGTCCAAAGTTTCTTCAAACAGCCTTATAAGGCTGTATAAGATCACGTTAACACGTTAGTGTAATAAATACCCTCTAAACCCACTTTATATGGAGCAAACTGGGATTTACGGGGATATATATTATTTCTTTTATTTCTGCTCCAATATTCCAACCTGAGTTAAGCAAGCACCTAAGGGATAATCAAAATATGTTTGCTTAAGGCAGGTGCTTGCTTAATACAGGTGAATTTTAATGCATTTGCCTTTTTCGGGAACTAAATGCATGCTTGCTTAAGACAGGTTGCTTGCTTAATACTGGGTTGTGGGTACTCGTAAGAACCGCCTCAATGAGGCGGTTAGGCGTTTCTAATGAGCACCCACTACCTATGTTCGGGGTAAAAGTAAGAACAAAATCACAAATATTAAGCAGAAAAATAACCGTTCTGGAGATATGAATGAACGCACTATGTCACAGATGTGTGTATCGATGACGGAGTGGTTACGCAGGCTGATTTGAGTCTGATTTGCAAAAATAAATAAATGCATGATATCAAGTAACATGATTGGGTTTAAGTCAGAAATTAGTGTGGCAAAATTAATTCAGTCGCTGACCGTTCCAAGGCGGCTCTTCTGTCGTGGTTTATTTTTTGCTATGGTTTGTCTTTGAATGTGTGTATTGCTTATATACTTTTTTTGTATAACCAATTGGCAATTTTGTGGGAAAGAAAGTGTCCTTTTGGTTTTGCGCTATTGATGTTTCCATTAGGGTCTAGTTATTTCAGGTTTGTGTTTATTTCCCTTTGGTGTCTCTGATAAGAGCTGTGGGTTAATTGTATCGATTACTGGTCATTACCTTCACTTTTATCTTACTATCTGATTTGTTATTGTTATAGTTATCTGTCATCTCAAGTGCGCCTGAAACAGATTGCAACTATAGGAGGTAGTACGTTAACACCGTCCTGACTAAATTCAAATTCGTGCAGTTTCATTCAACTTTTTGAACGACCCTCATTCCTTTACATATGAGCCGGCGTATGACAATACCTACAATATGACCGATACGACCAGCAGAGACTCAAATCAGCCTGCACACCCATCCATAATGACAAGACCTTTTGCTTATGTCTCGTTGCATATATATTAGCCTAAAGTAGGTACATGCGATCAGCGAAGACTCTGCTCAGACTGTGCGAATGCGCAGGCTGATCTGAGTCTTCGCTGTCGCTCAAGACTTATTGTAGATTTTGTCATGCGCTGGCTCATATTCAACTATACATTTGACATGGGTGTTTCCGAATACGGTAATCCAAAAAATTGTTCAAAGTATGCATATATAAGTCTAAGCGATACTAGAAGAAGAAGCCGACCTCGGCAGCTCAGTCGGATGCGCGTCTGACTGGTGATCAGAAGGACGTGGGTTCGATCCCTGCTGGGATCGGCAACATTGTTTCGTGGAGAGTGATCATGAAATATATTCTATGGCCATTCTCTCCCTTCCGATGATTCAAGAAGGGCAGCTGACAGTTTCTAGCGAAAGAACGTGCACTGTCAGAAATAATATATAAACCGCTTACATTTAAGCCTGCCCAGGAAAAGTGTGGATAGGTAAACTGACCGGCTCAAAAATTACCTAAAATAGTGTTTACTGGACCGTTAAACTCCAATTCAAACAAACAAACAAAACTGGGAGAAGACCGGAAGATAAGCCGAAAAAACAGCACCTGAATTTCCATTCTATCCTGCTCATTTTAGACGGCGTGTCGCATATACCAGACAAGTGCGGCAACAATAAAAATTCGCTCTAAATAAAAATATGGAAGAAAATAAAATGAGTGAAAAGAGAAAGAAGTGGGAAAATTGAGGTAGGAGAAATCGCAAGAAGAGTCCCTGCGCACGTTTGAGCTTATAGTGACCCCCGCGCCATGACTCATCGTTTTCACAAACCGAATAGGACATTCTGTCTCCTTTTGTAAATGTGTGAGACAAGACCAACTGGCCCAAAAGATAGGTTTCTTTGCTAGAATTTCCTCCCTTACTTCAAAAATGCGCGGCCGTCGTAAGGATGTAAGATCGACCTGTCAATATGTCGTACTATACAATAGTCTGAATACTGGTTCTGGTCAGTTTAAGCGAATTGCGGCTGAAACTCCTAAAGCGTGCTTCAGGCGATATAAAATGCAAATGGTTCGGCAACTGAGACAAATACACATTTTCAAATTATTGATCACTGGTCAAGTGAACTGGAAGACAGAAGTCTGTAATTCCAAATATGTAAATTCAATCCCGATTTTCATTTTATCTATTCACTTATTGTCACTGAATCATCGGATGGGTCATCTTAGAGAATAGATCCGCGGATATTAAAATAGAATATGTAATTCCGGGATTACAATATCGGCGAATTTTGACGTATCTTGAAGACGGGAACTGACATTTGTCCGTAATAGATTCTGTCTCTATACAGTTCTTCTAGACATACATAGGAATGGCTTGACAAAAAATTGGGACCGTTTTAATACGTGCGTTATTGAAATTAAAAAGATGCGTAATGATTTAATACTTAAGTGTCTGCTATCGACTTTTGATATTAATTGAATACGCGTAGTGTTATTAGCAAGCGAACGATACTGGTTGTCTGGGTTTCTTCTAATGTCCGCACAAGACGAAAAACCGAATACACCAGTTACCCTTGTTTTGTCTGAGTTTGCCCAGTTTTTCGATGACTGTAACGCTGATCAATATGCATACATGAAGGTGTACTTTGTCTCGGAGTCCAACCGTTGGTTTTTCTTTGCTCCGGCATTTCAGTTATTCCAAGCTGTCGAGTCCTCATCGTTTACCTTCTCGTTGTTGTTGCTCTGAAGAGTTAGAACTCCTTCATGCGGACTGAAAAAACACACAACATTACGATAACTCACCCGTGCGACATTGTGAATTTTTGCACATCTCCAAAATGGCTACTATTCTGATGAAAATCCATGTTACTTTTCTTATTTATACTGCAAACATAGGTTGCGGGTGCTCGTTAGAACCGCCTCATTGAGGCGGTTCTAGCGAGTACCCACAACCTATGCCTTGGAGTAAAAATAAGAAAAATAATGATTACCCCCGTAAACCCCAGTTTTCTCTATATATAGTGGGGTGTAAGGGGGTCTTCATTTCACGGACGAGTTCACGTGATGAAAACAACACTATTTGTCTAAACCACGACAGAACCGAGGGCGAGGATTGTGACCACGTAAAATCGATTAAAGCACCCCCGTCACACACACACACACGCACGCACGCACGCACACAGAGTAAAAACAATGACCTTCTAAGGCTGTTCTTTTGTCATGGTTTATCTATATTATAGTTCGACTCTGCATGCATATATTGCTTTATCTTTTTTATTATTTTGGGTAGCCGTTTTCCATTTTGTGGAAAAAACTGTCATTTTCGCTTTCCTCGTCAACACTATTTAGGTTATTTTGGAGAATTTGCTTCCGATTTTTTTTTGGGGGGGGGGGGGGGGTTACCCGACATTGAGATGAAATGACATCTCACGCCCCACCGCCTTAAGAAACCGCCAGGGTTTAAGGGACAGTTTGACTCGCACCACTTGTCCTGGACAGAATTAGATCTAAGCGGAGTCTAGCTGTTGGCTTTCTTTTGCTCCAGCATTTCAGTGGTTTCTTGCTGTCGAGTCCTCATCGTTGTTTCATCTCTGTGATTGTTTGATTTTTTTTGTGTGTTCACGGAGATGTTGCACTGATGAGTTAGGAGGCCTTCATGCGGACTGTCTAAATCGCGACGAAGTAAGGGCGAGGATTGTGGCCACGTAAAATGGATTTAAGCTACCCCCCCCCTCCCCCAGTGGAATTCGTTTTACTGACCGTTTAAAGGCGGTTCTTCTGTTCTTCTGTCGCGGTTTATTTTTGTTATGGTTTGTCTTTGAGTGTTTGTATCGCTTATATTATTTTGTTTTGGATAGCCAATTGGCCATTTTGTGGGAAAGTAACTGTCATTTTGGCTTTCCGCTGTTGATGTTTTTCTATTAGGGTCTGTGGTTTCATGTTTGTGTTTCTTTCAATTTAGTGTCGCTGATGGGAGCCGTGGAATATTTGTATCTATTCCTGATCATTGCCTTCACTTCTATGTTACATGAATAATATTCTGCGTCGTTAAGCAGCATCTAAAGTACATCAGCAAACTAAAGAGAGAGAGAGAGAGAGAGAGAGAGAGAGAGAGAGAGAGAGAGAGAGAGAGAGCGAAAGGAAGAGATTGACGGATTATGAGGTTCGTTTTATCACGAGCAATGCAGTCGAAGAGGTAAGACGCAAACTGGAAAAGTCCTGAACAAACCGCACGTAACAGAAGACTTTTTTCAAAGAATGCAAACCACCTGCCATCCTGTCAATTGAACTCTTCAGCCACTGATTATAAATATGCATGTTTTTCGGGCAATAATCAATGTTCAGCAAATTTGGGGGAGTTCCAAATCTGCCCACACACAGATTTTCATGAAACTTCAGTTGTTGTTTACTGTAGGTCTATCAACTATATATATAACTTTATTTAATTTGATTAATTACTATTGTTCTCAGGAGAGCTCCCTGAGGTAATCCCCTGTAGAGGTCAAACACACCTGTGAACTTTTCATTCTTAAATCAGCAAGCTCGATTGTTTTCAAATTTTGTTGCTTTGATTGGCAACAGAACTCTATAAGGATTCATATAACACCAAAAATATAAATGTGTCTAGGTCTATTAATTTTTCTGATGAATTTATAAACAAAATTTCTTAAATTTTTCATGAAAATTTATAAAAAGTAAAATGTTTGTTCCAAGTGTTAGATGTGTTACTGATCTTGTCACCTCAAGATATTACACATAAAATTGGCTACATATATCCTCTATATAGCAAACAAATTTTTAAAAAAATCAGAAACCGGTAACATTGTTTTTGATTGCCAGATATGTGTTTCGGTACATTTTTGTAATGAAGTCATTTGCAATATCAGGGGACCAGATTTACTTTAAGTATATTTTTATTGTATTTTTATGACCATATAGTGTCACCTTATCATGCACAGCTTAGCATATGCATTTACGTAATTCCGCCCCTGCACACCCCAACCAACCCCCCCACACACACACAAACAAAAATACACTGTTCGACAGAGAATAATTTTTAGTTTGGGTTTTAAATAGTAGATGAGAACATACATTAGCAGAGAGAAAAATATAATACACTCATGCAGTGATCACGATGAGTGTTAGTGTTTACAGCATTGCAAAAGCGGTTATGCTGAAAAATGTATTGTGAAACAATAGGAATAAGACAAGGTGGTTATTTTTTACCCTATTTTATTTGGTCTTTTTTTAAACCCGCAATACAAAGATATTAATGTCAGTAATACACTATGGTGTATTGAGTTTGCTTAATAAAAATACTTTCTTAATCCTGTTGTTTCCTTAATTGTTTTTATTGTTGACATTTCCCTCTTTAAAATAAAACAGCAGTCAATAGTTTACCATCTATGAAAGGACAGGCTGATTTTCTGATTTGTTCTTATTATTGATCAGTCCATGTATTGGTACTTTTTCTTACATCACTTGGTCAAAGAGACTCGCACGTCGCTCTCTCTCTCTCTCCCCATCCCCCCCCCCCCACACACACACCAAAGGTTTTGTGAGACCATTTTTCTAGGTTCATTATAACATAGGCAAAAGTGTTTGCTGCAATGTTTTAGTCTTCAAAATAAATGCATAACTAGTCACACTGAAACTTTTTGCACATTTATCATCTTACATACACTTCTCGAAATGATTTCGATGGAAGGCAAGTTGCTGTAAAACATTTATTTGATAGCTGATAATTTATTTAGATGATAAAATACCATTTGCATATGTAGTCTTATGTATGCAATACTTGCCATCTATGTTAAGTTTTTCCGGCTCTGTTTTCATCGGTTTTACAAATGGTTTGTTTGTTTGTTTGTATTGGGGCTTAACATCCCCGTTAACACTATTTAGGTCATTTTGGAGATGCTGCTTCCAATTTTGTGGGACTTGTTCCCGACATTGAGATGAAAAAATATCTCAAGCCCTGCCACCCTATGAAACTACAAGGCTTATATCTATGGACGGCCTGACTCACACCACTTTGCCTTGGCAAGCTTAGTCCTTCTAAGCGGTTTACCAGTACTCGTGTTTGGTTTGTTTTAGCTCTGTGTGGAAGCAACATGCAGCCAAATCAATTTCTTCAAGCCCCAATGGACGAAGATTTACAAATGGCATGAATCACTTGTTTGCTGTACCACTAGCACATCGGCTGAAACAAAATCAGTGCAGCTGGCTTCACATTTTTCTAAAGAACTGCTAGCACATGTACTGTTTGCTATTTTAAATTGTGAAAGTGTTTAAAAGTTGAATTTAGTCTTCTCTATTATACTAATTAATGCTTTCCAAAAATAACTGCTTGTTCTCTGGATCATATTTAAGAACATAGATGATCATATTAAAGAATATAACTTTCTTACAAGGTGACAGTTAGTGTGATTGAAGTAGACTGAAGGGGCATTGTCAGAGTGACCCAAAAACAACAGTACCATTTTGTCTACAGTTATCTGTGTATGCAGTGGGCCAAAAAAAATCAGAATATTTTGTCTGTGTTATTATGACCTACCTGGCTGAAACATAATACAAACATCATTATTCTTGGCCATTCAAGCAACCTGTGTCATTTCAGTATGACAATCAGACTTTTCAAACTTTTTAAGATCGCTGCATCAGTTAAATACATACTTATTAGAGTCAAGTAAAATTGTCTGGTTTACAGAACCATCCAGTTTACTTGCCATTTCAACAATCTTTGTCATACTAAGCTTCAGCATTGCCTCCACCTCTATTTAGAATTACATTAATGCAAAAACGCTTGTTCTAAAATGAAGTACCTTTTAAATCAGATCTGATTGAATTGTTAACGAAAGCTCGAAATGAATTGTGTTTTAGGTGTTCATCAGGGCACCATAATTGATACAAATGCTGATTATATATGAGCTCATACTATACACCATCATATAAACATACATTTATTCATGTTTATTATATATTGGCGAGCAATTTTTCGATTGAAAATGTCGCACCATATGATATCTACAAATGGTTTGAAACAATTCAAAACTCTGACCATTACTATTCAATGTTCAAATGCGGTATGTTACCGGCCTCTGATTTTCAAGAAAGTTTGATAAAATGTTCTACATATATATGGTCAATTTTCATATTAAAATGACGGGGTGACAAGAACTGCAAGAGTGTGAAATCAAACGTCACACATACTCCAAAAGATTTTATGGTTGTGAATTCTGGGGTCTGCTCCATATGAAATTGAGCATGGTGTATCGAACTTTGCCTAAACAATGCTAAATGTGATACAAAGATAATCACAGATTACTACAGTGATGCCTGAGAACAAAATAACCCCAAAACATCAAAAGGTGGAATGTATATATACACTAGTTTGAGGGTACCCCTACTTTCAGATGTGGACATAAACAAAACATAGTAGCTTTATAACGAAAAAAGATGAAAGGGTGAAATAGCTAAAAAATGAATAGTCATTTACCAAGCAGTAATTATGCACAATATCATGAAAATCTGTGCGTGGGCAGAACCCTATGGAAATTTACTATAGGCTGGAACTCCCCCTTTGGCCGTGCGCTTCGCTCAAAGAACAGTGAAAACTCATCAAGCAGTGTGTTGAAATGGACATATCTAGACCGTCCAGGTTGTTATTGATCTCATCAGTAATTTGGCTTCGACTCTGTAGATCACATGCTGGTGACCCAACAGAAACAATTTGACATTTTGGATGCAATGCAGCACCACTGCAATAAAAGAAAATAAGATTCGCCTCCGCACAGCCTCATTACTTGTCGTGAAAATATACTGTGTCCTAAAATTAAAAAAAAGTAAACACAATGATAGATAGAAATGATGTCAATATGAACACGGTCTATTGAAAACGAAAACAAAAGCTAAACAACGAAATAAAAAAATATCACTTATGCTGGGATTCGAACTCCATTTCAGTGGTTTCTTGCTGTCGAATCCTCACCGTTGATTCATCTCTGTGGTTGTTTGATTTTTGTGTTCACGGAGATATTGCACTGATTAGTTAGGAGGCCTTCATGCGGACTGAACAAATTATTTGTCTTAATCGCGACGGCTGTAAGGGCGAGGATTGTGGCCACGTAAAATCGATTTAAGTCCCCCAGTGGAATTCGTTACCGCTAACCGTTCCAAGGCGGTTCTTCTGTCGCTGTTTATTTTTGATACGGTTTGTCGCTTATATTATTTTATTTTGGCTAGCCTTTTGGCCATTTTGTGGGAAAGTAACTGTCCTTTTGGCTTTGCGCTATTGAGGTTTCCATTAGGGTGTGTTGTTCTATGTTTGTGTTTCTTTCCCTTTCGAGTCGCTGATGGGAGCTGTGGGTTTATTGTATCGATTCCTGATAACTGCCACCATTTCTACTTTTCAGACTCCATGCATACGAACTAGCCATAGTTACCACTGCGCCAGAAAGGCTGTTGTATTGTTTGCTAGTCAGTTTTATTATAAATCAGTATTTTGTCCGCTAAGAAGTACAACTATTGATAACAGTGAAAATGGGTTGGTTTCTCCGCTCGAATAAACAACTTTGCGATGTGGATCTACCTTTTCGATTATCTAGTATTAATGGAAAATGTCTATGTAAAATGCGTTATAACGTATCAGCGAAATCCACCGCCACCCGAATAGTCATTAATTTTAGCTATAGTTTATAGTTTTTCTTATTTTTTTAATATCAAAATCATGATCATAAATTTTTTTTTCTTTTTATTATTATTTTTTTGGCCATTTACAAAGGCGAGTCATGCCAAAAGTTTGCCCAGTTTCTATAACATGGAACATACGGGTTGCTACGCATGAAATATCGCTTTAGTCGGATCTATGGGTATCATGAGTGAGTTTTTGAGTTTTACGTCCCACCAACAACTTAGGTCATATGGAGATGGGACCTCAGTTTAAAGACGCATCCGAAAGTCTGGAGAAGTCCGGGATCGATCCTGCGACCCCTGGGGCCAGTTTCATCAATAAACATCGTACGATTAATCTTAAATTGCTCGTACGCACTTTTTAAAGAACTGCGTACGACAGTTTCATCAAAACATCGCAAAGTGTTCGTGCGAGCTAAATTTGCGTTTCACTAAAATAAGTCGTAATTTTGAATATGCTCTTAAACAGGGCCACTAATTGTCACATGCGTGATCACGTACTGTCTTGAATTAGCCGTGTAAGGTAGATTACACGCTTTAAAATTATTGTTCCTGTGGACCTAGATGAATATTCAGTACAAACAACGTTGAATCAACGTTGATTCTATGTTGCTTCAAACTTGTGTTGCCATTTCATTGTCGTAAGATACAGATGTTAATTGTCTGGACCCCTTCCCTCTTTACCACTGGCGAGTTGGGCTGTTTGTGGACGTCGTGGCGTCAGATAAGCGTTGATTTAACGTTATTATGAACCTGTCACAAGCACGTTTTGTAAGTTAATGTGGGCGGGCCTCTTCCATGAGTGCACGTATGTGGTTGAGTTTATAATATTAGTTGAGGAAAAGGGAATGACATCACGGCGAGACCTCGTTGAGCATTTTATTACCTTAATAAATCCAGTAATGCAAGGGCATGAATACAAGATTCAATTTATCTTATGAACTTAAAATACAGTTTACGCACGATTTTAACACAAAAGGTCAATGCATGACGTTGTTTAACAAAGACGCCGCATATAAGGTAACGTGAAATACATGGGCTGCATGATGCTTCCACGCAGAGCTGAAACAGACCCGCACACGCGTACCTTTAAACCGCTTCGAGGATCTAATATGTTCTATAAAAGGGTTATCCTTTGGAAGCAAGGAATACACCACATAACTGGAAAATATGGAGCGTCCATGTTTCCTGCGCCAGACTTGCTAGTTTCGGACAATTAAGCCTCATCAGTGACCCTCAAAATATTTTCAAAATTCCGCAATGGAATCAATGATCCCAAAGGACAAGAAAATATAAACTACACTATGATGTTGGGCAGGGAGACTTTTTGCGGCCGCCACACATTTCCACACATCAGCTATAGTGACGTTAAATATAAAAGGATTATCCTTTGGAAGCAATGAATACACCACAAAACTGGAAAATATGGAGTGTCCATGTTTTCTGGGCCAGACTAGCTAGTTTCGGCCAATCAGGCAACTAAGCCTGCCCAGGCAATGCGGTGCGAGTCGGCCCTTCCATGCTTATAAACCCTATTGGTTTCATTGGGGCAGAGCTTGAGATGTCATTTCATCTCAATGTCGGGTAATAGTCCCACAAAATTGGAAACAACGTCTCCAAAATGAACATTACAGTGTTGACGCGGACGATTAATCTCAAATAAAACAAATCAAAAGCCTCTGAAAGTTTTCGTGTATAACGTATGCCAGTTTTCAGCTTCGGTTTGTTGTTGGCAATGGTATTAGCAAATATTATTCATTGATTGCCGTCTGTCAGGCCGTCCAGCAGATTTTTGCTTTCAAAGAAAAATAAATTCATTTCATTTGCAACATAGATTCTACAACATGACTGATTTTAAATTACAAAGAACCTGACTTGAAACGAAGTTCTATAGCTACATATATGTATACACAATTATACAATCGCCTGCAAAATATAGACGAAATGAAAGTACGCAAGACTATGACCCCCACCCCCACACGTGCCATCTGCATGATACTGTGAAGCTTTTCGTACATACGAGTGTACACACATGCACGTACGTCCTTCCGTATGGGATGTACGTACGTGATTCTTTGACCTCAGGTTAAGACATTGTACCAGGAAGAACCTAAACTTTTATGAGCTCATATTTCCAGAGCATATGATGGAAATGTGATGATAGGTAAAGGTTTATTCAGCAATACACTTGCCCATACCTATAACCTCTAGATCAAGGCATATTAGAAAACTTTAAATGTAGAAATTGCTTAAGAGCGCATATTTTTTAAAACCATGTAATGGATTTAGTTGTTTAGTTGGATTTAGATGTTTTTCAAACCCCACTTTTAAATAGTAAAACTGGGGTTTACAGGGGTGAACTTTATTTTTCTTATTTCTGCTCTAAAGTATAGGTCGTGGGTACTCGTTATCACGTCTCGATTGAGCAGAAATAAGAAAAATATCACAATTTTTATCTGAAAATTTTCTCTTTTTTTCGGCGATAGAGGTTACAATGTATTTGTGTAGGCATGTGTTCGTAATGTTGGTCAGTTTCAGCTCTGCGCGGAAACACTATGTAGGCCAAACCCGATGGGCGAAAGCGAACGTCAATTCAAGGTTATACCATTGTGGGTACTCGTAAGCACAACCACAACGATGCGCTTCTAACGAATACCCTCAATCTCATTTTTTCAAAGAAAGAAAAAACACTAAGAAACTCCCACCCAAAACCTAAAGATTATAACAAGGGGGCAGTTTCGAGGGATCTTTATTGCGTGGGCTTGTATAAGTAATGGGCGTTATCGGCGAAGGTATAAACAAAATGAAATGTTGCTTACCATCCTTTTAACAATTAAACCTATGTCGCGCGTCATCTTCTTCAGCTATGGCTGTGATAAGACGAAAATTTCAATGTGCGACGTTTAAATATTCATCTCAGAAATACGACAAAATGTGCAAACATCGCAGATTGTGAGCATTTGATGAAACAGGATTTTTGTCGTAAGAACTTCGTACGATCTTTTTAAGACGAAAATACGTCGCAAATGCTTTGATGAAACTGACCCCTGGTTTACAAGTCGAGTAGCGTAACCACTACACCACGGAGGCTTCTATGAGTATCTTGAATGTACGTTAATACTCCATTTATGATGCGTTCGTTTGTCTGTACATCATAAGTTGTGGCTCCGTATAATAGTGTATCTAAGGTTGAAATGGGTATAAAGTTCAAATATCTGATAAGGCTTTGATGTTGTCTTGGGAAAAGCCTAAAATAAAAAAGAAGTGTTGTGAATTGTCTATATTTGCACCAGATGAACATGTGGAAGATGGTATATTGACTCAGCAAATCTGCAGATACGTTGCTACAATTATGGAGAATTCCAGTAAGCATAATGTTGGGTTTTCTTTCACCGATAACTAAATAGTCACTTGTTTTATCGTTTTGATTTTTCAATTTCAATTTAAACTTTGACACTGTTCCGGAGTTGCGGATTATCATGTCTAGATCATCCCACAAACGTAATGTTGAGAGGGAAAAGACGAACCGTATGAACAGACTTATATTATCCGGTCCACACGCTTGGTTAACTTTTATTAAATTTAGCACATGTATTATTTCGGACTATTATTTCGGACTCTGCTTTATTGATACCTTCTATTTGATTATTTGCTCTCTTTTCGAAAATGCTGTCACCAACAGATGAAATCACACAAAAGTAATCGTTTAAAATAGAAGTGAAGGCAATGATCATGAATCGATACAA
This sequence comes from Lucinisca nassula, assembly GCA_963580285.1. Lineage (NCBI taxonomy): Eukaryota > Metazoa > Mollusca > Bivalvia > Lucinida > Lucinidae > Lucinisca > Lucinisca nassula. The sequence goes on along the minus strand of OY757014.1, from coordinate 111,281,984 downwards.
TTAATCCAAAGCTCCCATCACAGACACCAGAGGGGAAGAAACACCAAACATGAAACAACAGACCCTAACGGAAACATCAATAGCGGAAAGCCAAAAGGACAGTTACTTTCCCACATAATGGCCAATTGGCTACCCAAAACAAAATAATATAAGCCATACAAACACTCAAAGACGAACCATAACAAAAATAAACCGCGATCTTGGAACGGTCAGTGAAACGAATTCCACGGGGGGGGGGGGGGGGGGGGGGGGGGTTAAATCGATATTACGTGACCACAATCCTCGCCCTTACTTCCGTCGCGATGTAGACAAATATTTTTTTCAGTCCGCATGAAGGCCTCCTAACTCATAAAACCGTTGTTTTTCCCGTAAACGCATATGTATTATCAGGCTTTTTTAGCGATGAGATTCTTGAGTTTCCATTACTCTTTTCCATAAATCGTCCTATGATTTTCCAAACTGTTTATTATCCCTATTGTTATTCGAAACTATTTATTCTAAATTATTATTTTAGTTCTCTTTTGCATTTTTTTCATGTTATTGACATGGTTTCGCTGCTGTTTGTAAGCCAGCCTAACTTATTTCTTGGTGAGATCGAGCTCTTCTCTCTCGATGTGCCCTCTAGAATGATATAGAAGCCTTTGTGCTGTAGTGGTTACGCTTCTCGCCTTGTAAACCAGGGATCGCAGGATCGATCCGGGCTCATCAAGACTTTCGGATGAGTCTTTAAAACCGAGGTCCCGTCCCCGTATGACCTTAGCTGTTGGTTAGACGTAAAACTCAAACACTCACTCACTCACTCTAGAATGAAATACTTTGACCAAGACTGTTCCAGTACCATCAGCCAAGAACTAAAGAAGCTAGGGTCCTTGCCTGCCACCCGCACCTCAACTACCGCCATGACTTCTTCGTTGGACCCGAAATGACGTCCACGGATATCCTTTTTCAAGTTTGGGACTAGGAGCTAAGTCCGGAGAATAGGCGAGGACGCGGTGGTTAGCTCATACCCATTCCGCTAAACAGCATTCTTTGCAATTTTGCAAGTGTGGTCTCGTGCATGGTCCTGTTGGGGGCAGAATCCCTTTGGAGAGTTTACCTCGGCGTTTTACACGGATCACAGTTCTCAGTTGGTCGAACAAATTTGCATAATACGCATCTGATATTGTGCTTTTCTTTGCTAGAAAGTCCAACATAATAGCGTCCCAAAATACAGGTGCAATCACCTTGTCAGCAGAGGGGTTGCGTTTTAAACTTCTTTGGCTCGGAGAGTCCGACCCTTCCCCATGGCGACTGTGAGTTTTATTCTCTGGCTCATAATAATGGACCCAGGTCTCATCTACAGTCACCAGACTTGAAAGAAAATCATCTTCCTTTGACCTAAACCGCTTCAACAATGCACTGCATGCTGATAGGCATCTGGTTGCCATCTGCGTGTCTCTGACGGATTTTGGGACCCAACGGGCAGTTAGTTTGCACATACACAAGCGATCATGTAAAATTGTTGAAACGCTATCATGTGAAATGTGTTAAACATTCGCTCTTTCTTACACCTTAATTCGCCTATCAGAATACACCAGACTCTGTACTTTGTTACACATTTCTTCATAGGTGGCATCTGATGGGCGTCCAGACCTGTTTTTTTCTTCAAAATAGAAGACATTCTACCGCGTTGAATTATAACTTGTGCATACGATCGTGCCATAAACATTGGTCAACTCGCAATGTATTTCCTGACCCCTTTCAATACAAGTACCGAATTACAGCACGGTACTCAACTTTTGACGAAAAGCTTGCTTTTTCATCGCAGCCATGTTTGGCGTTCAATATCTTCTGAGTGAATGACACGAGAAGGGTGCAATTTTGCCCTCATGCCTAAAATATATATATTGAAACAATGTTGTCCCCGTCAACTGGAAATGGAATTGGCTGGTTACTTATGGACTTGCCATCGTAATACACTGAAACACAGGACGTTGGAATTTATGCGTTCACATTTGAGGGATAAATGTATTCAAAACCAGTGCTTCAGCTGAAGTGCACGACCCGCCGGATGCTTTTAGCTTTATGAGTGTTACCATATATGGGTATGGCGGCCATTTTGGTAATGTGACCTGGACCTAAAACGGTTTCTCCCAATAAATGCGCCTTATCGTAAGGAGCAAAAATATATCTTATACTTTAGTACTGCATTCTGAATCGTTTGCAGGATAAAATGCATTCTCACTTTTCCAATACCAAAAAATATGTGTGAAAGTTGACCTAGGCACAAAGAAGGTCAAGATCAACCAAGGGTCACCATTTTAGCAATTTATGATGGGCCTACGTCCCAGATGCTATTTATCAAGTTTCGTGGAAATCTGCCCAGTGGTTCTGGAGAAGACTATTTTTGAAGGGCTTTTACCATATATGGTTTTGGCGGCCATTTTGGTCATGTGACCTGGACCCCATGAGCAAATTTTAGTTTCCCCCATCCCATAGAGGCTCCATATGAAATTTGACTTCAATCGGCCCAACGGTTTCCGAGGAGAAGCAGTTCGAAAATTTTCACATTTTTCGCCTCGGCGAGGCTATACTAAATGAAATGTAATATTTCGCAGGTTCATTGGTAAGATCTCATTGATATCTATCAGTATGCCAACAATTGTTTAAATTTTCCGAGCGGTTAAGTCACTATCACCAATTTTCACAAACGGGTTACAGACGGACAGACACAGACAGACAGACCATATATGGCTTGGTGGCCATTTTGGTCATGTGACCTGGACCCCATGCGTAAAGTTTGGTTTCCCCCATCCCATAGAGGCTTCATATGAAATTTGATTTCAATCGGCCCAACGGTTTTCGAGGAGAAGCAGTTCGAAAATTTTCACATTTTTCGCCTCGCAAGGCTATACTAAATGGAATGTAATATTTCTAATATTTCGCAAGTCCATTGGTTAGATCTCATTGATATCTATCAGTATGCCAAAAAATTGTTTAAATATTCCAAGCGGTTAAAGGTGCATTATTGAGCTGCCGGGTCTCAATTTTTTTTTCTGGTTTTTATCTTCAATTCATACTCCCTTGTCATGTTTACACTTTTTGGGGCCCAATACAGCTTCAGAACTTTGTGAAAACAGTCGTTTTCATTCGTGTTTACCCTTCGCTCTGAACATGTGTTCGGAATTTTTTTGTTCTAAAAATAAATCTGTCACTTTACACATACATGGCGACAG
>OY757014.1:111188987-111278569 GCA_963580285.1 Lucinisca nassula | reverse complement strand
CGGAATTTGTGACCGTAAAACCGACAATTTACCTCCCTAAATGACAATTTTCAATACATTTATCTCCATTCTAATGCAGTTATTCATTTGTTGTGTTAATATATGATGTATATTCCCAAAACGGCAATCACAGTGAGCAGCGTAGAAACAAATACAAACCAATGAAAAGCGCCGTTACCCGACGACCTTGGATTTCCAGCAGTATTTCCTCGGATTTTATCGCAGAATATACTGTCGCAAATTTTTGACGTTGTCCAATCAGACGCCTTGTTGCATACACAAGTGCATTAGAATGCGTTTTTGATGAATAAAAAATCTTGAAACTTACCCAAGTTTACAGTTGTTACTGCATTGATCATACGCAAGGAGATTTCAATATATAATAAGTAGATGGCTCCTGAAAGGCTTAATCTATAGTTACAAAATTAATTATTTCATCAAGGCTTTGATGTGATGCTGCAACATAACAAATAAAACTCATACATATGGTTTTTATAACGTTTTAATGGGTTTAGAATTAAATTAATGGAATGACAAATATCGATTTTAGTGGCCTGATGACAAGCCTGAAGTTATAGTTCATTATTCCGCGTTTCAATAAAACTGAATACGTCATTTTCTGGCTAATCAAACAGTTTCATCCAATACAATCGCGTCGTAATTTAACTGTAAACCATTTACGTAGGTATCTTCTTCTAATTAATTCGCGCCATGCATAAAAAATCTCCTTGCCTTGCAGAAAACATAAAATAACTAAAATTCGATTATATTTAATTTATATTCTTTCTTTCTTTTGTTCGCAGCAAAGTATCAATGTATTCGCGAAATATAACCAACTTTCAGAGCCTCGCTAATGCCTGATCAAAACAAAATTAAAAAATGTAAGGTGACTTTAAGAACATATTTTGAAATAATTTAAAAAGACAGAAGCTTTGTACAGACGGAATCGAACCTTATCTATTTTCAAATTACGCTTACATGTATATATTTCTCATAATTTTAATGCCAGCACATTCTGGTCATTTTTCGTTTTTTTTTTTTTGTTACTACTACTAAAATATATTACAATTAAATGAAGATAAAAAATCATAAAAGGATAAGTACGTTATTTTGGTATTTGATTGGCTCTGTACTGTCTGTTTCGCCTCCTGCATGGTAGACCTTGATACTGATATAGATTTTATTCAGTTTCCGTTTGAATCATATTCCGGAAATGCACGATTAGAGGAAATGACTTGAGCAGCATCCTGCAGGTATTATCGATGAAACGGAGTCCGTGCTCCTGATATACCCGGTGTTGCCATAAAAATGTTGGAGACACAGCCCGTTATACTGAGCTCAGGCTGCGCATCCATAACGACAATTACGGATGGTAACAAGAACAAGAAGACCATGAGGTTCTGATCGCTCCCCTGAGCCCTGTGTATTATTTGGTTTCTTTTTCTCTTATCTGAGTGACTACGATCTTTGGTACTGATGAATAGGTGATTATAACCTGGGATCCTCATTGAAAAAAAGGCCAAGGTCAACAAAACCCAGTCAGTTCTTCATCCAGTCCCAATGTTATATCCATGCAAATTTGATTAAAATCCAGTTATACTGCACACAACCTAAATCTGGTCTAAATTTGACGTATTTTGCATGCCTGTGACCTTGAAAATAAGGTTAAGGTCACCAAAACCTAACCAGTTCTTCATCCTGTCCAAATGTTATATCCATGCAAAATTGATTAAAATCTACCCAGCAGTTCATGTGATTTACTGCACCCAACCAAAATTTGCAAATTTGATTAATAAACACACTAATTCATGAGGTATACCGCACACAACCTAAATTTGGCCTAAATTTGACCTATTTAGCATGGCTGTCACCTTGAAAATACATGTAAGGTAAGGGTCACCAAAAACTTAATCAATTCTTCATCCTGTACCAATGTTATATCAGTGCAAATTGGATTAAAATCACAGAGTGGTTCATGAGAGGTACTGCACACAATCTAAAATTTCACCTATTTAGAGCGGCTGTGACCTTGAAAGAAGGTCAATGTCATCAAAACCGAATATGTTCTTCATCCTGTCCCAATGTTATATGCGTGCAAATTTGATTAAAATCCACTCGGTAGTTCATGAGATATACTGCACACAACCTAAATTTGGCCTAAACTTAACCTATTTAGCACGGTTGTGACCTTGAAAATAAGGTCAAGGTCACCGAAACCAAATCAGTTCTTTATCCTGTCCCAATGTTATATCCATGCAAATTTGATTAAAACCCACCACCTAGTTCATGAAATAGCTTGCACACAAGAACGTGTCACGTCGCCGACGGCATCCGCACCAAAAACAATATGATAAGGAGATGATTCACATAAGCCTATGGCTTGTTTTCAAATTCTGTCATGAAATTTGTATTGATGTAATTTAAACATGTTCTTACTTTATTGAAATGAATATTGTTAAACCAAAAAATCATATGTCTCCCTCCCCTTCGGTAGGGGAGATGATTGGCCCTGTAGTTTCAGAGAAAATGTATTTTGAAATGTCAATGTCAACCTGAAATCCATGTTACTTGGGCCAAGGTCACTGAATGGCCTCGACCTTGCGCATTCAAAGACATTCATTTTGTACCTATTCTCATGTCTCAGACCACAATATTTTCCGAAAACTCCATTGTTTTACCCTTTTCCCAGTGAAAAGCCTAAGACACAAAATTTGACCTTGGCGTAAAATCGGTCAAGCTCAAATTGGGGAAATCATATTTGCAAATTTGGTCGTACTCAGTCACAATATTTGGGCATTGCGGCAAATTTGGTCATGCGAACTGAATCATTCAAACAAATTTCTGTTCCCTCACTACCTCATGGCTGCCTATAAAATTTAAATCAAACTGGCCCAGTCGTTTCAGAAAAATGTATTTTGAAATGTCAATGGACCTGTAATTAAATGACCTTGAAGTTAATGAATGACCGGACCTTAGCATTCATAGGCATTCATATTTTACATATTCTCATAACACAGACCATAGTATTTTCCGAAAAATGCATTGATTACCCTTTTCCAATTGAAAAGCCTAAGGAACCGAATTGACCTTGGCGTACAACAGGTCACGGTCAAACTAGGGTCATCACATTTGCAAACTTGGTAGTAGTAAGTCACCCAATGTTACAAACCAAGTTTCAAGACAATCGGACCACTGGTTCTGGAGAAGATTTTTTTTTAAGGTTTTTACTATATTTTGGCATGGTGGCCATCTTGGTAATCTGACCTAAACCATTCAAACAAATTTTTGTTCCATCACTGTCCTAAGACTACAATTTAAAATTATATTGAAATTTAGCATTCATAGACATTCATTTTTTTTCTATTCTCATATCATAGACCACAATATTTTCCGGAAAATGCATTGTTTTAACCATTTCCCATTGAAAAGCCTAAGAAAAAAAATTTGACCTTGGCAAAAATAGGTCATGGCCAATCTAGGGTCATTACATTTGCAGATTTTGTAGTACTCAGTCACCAGATGCTACATACCGAGTTTTAAGACAATCGGCCAAGTGGTTCTAGAGAAGAAGATTTTTTTAAGGTTTTTACAATATTTGGTTATGCCGGCCATCTTGGTCATGTGACCTGGACCATTCAAACAAATTTTCGTTCCCTCACTGTCCTGAGCCTGCATATAATATTTAATTGAAATGGGCTCAGTGATTTCAGAGAAAATGTATTCTGAAATGTCAGTGGATCTATAATCCAAGCGACAGTGAGCCAACGTTACCGAATGACCTTTAGCATCCATAAACATTCATTTTAACCTATTCTCATGCAACAGACCACAAAATCGTTTGGAAAAATGCATTGCTCTACCCTTATTTACATTGAAAAGCTTAAGAAATCAAATTTGACCTGGGCGTAAAATAGGCCAAGGTCAGCCTAGGGTTATCATATTTGCAAATTGGGTAGTACTAAGTCACCCGATGATACACACAAAGTTTGAAGACAATCACCCAAGTGGTTCTGGAGAAGAAGAATTTTTAAGGTTTTTACCATATTTGGGCATGGCGGTCAACTTGGTCATGCGAACTAGACAATTCGAATAATTTTTCGTTCCTTTACTGTTCTAAGGCTGCATATTAAATTAAAATGAAATTGGTCCAGTGGCTTGTGAGAAAATGTATTTGGAAATGCCAATGAACCTTTGATCCAAATGACCTTGAGCCAAGGTCACTGAATGACCTTGACCTTGAGCATTCGTAGACATTCTTTTTTTTTACCTATTCTTATGTCAAAGACTACAATATTTTCCGAAAAATGCATTGTTTTACCATTTTCCCATCGAAAAGCCTAGGGAACCAGATTTGACCTTGGCTTAAAATAGGTCATGGTCAACCTATCATCATATTTGCTTATATGGTAGTACCCAGACACCTAATGCAACATACTAAGTCCCAAGACAATTGGCAGAGTGGTTCAGGAGAAGAAGATTTTTAACGTTTTACCATATTTGGGCATGGTGGCCATCTTGGTCATGTGACCTAGACCATTCGAACAATTTTTGTTCACTCAATGTCCTTTGGCTGCATATATAATTAAATTGAAATTGGCCCAGCGGTTTCAGAGAAGATGTATTTTGAAATGTCAATGAACTATAATTCAAGTGGCCTTGAGCCAAGGTCACTGAATCACCTTGAGCTTAAGCATTCATAGACGTTAATTTATTTACCTATTCTCATGTCAAAGAACACAATATATTCCGACAAATGCATTGTTTTACCCTTTTCCCATTGAAAAGCCTAAGGAACCAAATTTGACCTTGGCAGAAAATAGGTCAAAGTCAACATAGGGTCATTATATTTGCAAACTTGGTTGTACTCAGTCACATAATTCTACAAATCAAGTTTCAAGACAATCAGCACAGTGGTTCTGGATAAGAATATTTTTTGAGATTTTTACCATATGTGGGCATGGCAACCATCTTGGTCATGTGAACTAAACCATTCGAACAAATTTTTGTTCCCTCCCTGTCCTACGGCTGCATATAAAATTTACTTGAAATTGACCAGTGGTTTCAGAGAAAATGTATTTTGAAATGTCAACGGACCAATAATTTCAGTGAACTTGAGCCAAGGTCACTAAATGACCTTGACCTTTAGCATTCATAGACGTTCATTTTTAACTGTTCTCGAAATATCTTCAAAAAGGCATTGTTTAACCATTGAAAAGCCTCAGGAATCAAATTTGACATTGACAGAAAATAGGTCAAGGTCAACCTAGGGTCATCATATTTGCTAAAGTGGTAGTACTCAGTCACCTAATGCTACATACCGAGTTTCAAAACAATCGGCCCATGGTTCTGGAGAAGAACCTTTTTGGGGTTTTTACCATATTTAGGCATGGCGGCCATCTTGGTCATGTGACCTGGACCAGTCGAACAAATTATTATTCCCTCAGTGTCCAAAGGCTGCATATTAAATTTAATTGAAACTGGCCTAGTAGTTTCAGAGAAAATGTATTTTGAAATGTCAATGGACCTGTAATTCAAGTGACCTTGAGCCAAGGTCACTGAATGATCTTGATCTTAAGTATTCATAGACATTCATTTTTTACCCTATTCTCATGTCATAGTCCACAATATTTGGCTGCATGATGCTTCCACGCAGAGCTGAATCCGACCGCACACGAGTACTGGTAAACCGCTTAGAGGATCTAACCCTGCCCAGGCAAAGCGGTGCGAGTCGGACCGTCCATGCTTATAAACCCTATTGGTTTCATTGGGCGACAGGGCTTGAGATGTCATTTCATCTCAATGTCGGGTAAAATCCCACAAAATTGGAAGCAACGTCTCCAAAATGACATACACAGTGTTGACGGGGGCGTTAAACCTCAAATCAAACAAAACAAACAAAACAATATTTTTTGAAAAAAAAAAAAAAAAAATGCATTGTTTTACCCTTTCCCCATCGAAAAGCCTAAGGAACCAAATTTGACCTTGGCAGAAAAGAGGTCAAGGTCAACCTAGGATCATCATATTTGCAAACTTTGTAGTACTCATTCACCCGATGCTACATGCCAAGTTTCAAGACAATCAGCCCAGTGGTTCTAGAGACGAGGGTTTTTTAAGGTTTTTACCATATTTGGGCATCGCGGCCATCTTGGTCATGTGACCTGGACCGTACGTGCAAACTTTCGTACCCCATTTCCAGGAGGCTGCATATGAAATGTAATTGGAACTGGGCCATTGGTTTCAGAGAAGAAGACATTCGACGAACGACGGGGGCTTACGTCCTATAAGCTCCCGCGGAGCCTTCGGCTCAGGGGAGCTTAAAAGTATAACATGTAGCTACATGTTAATCAGAGGCGTTGCTAAACATAATTTATTTCATCCAGAACGAGCATTTTGCAGATGAAAATCAGTGATCTATTCGTGTTTTAAGTTCAAACATTGATTGAGAGTCCTAAGGAGTACCCTCAATCTATGTTCATCAGCAATAAAGAATCTACCTATTATTCCCAATCTAAAGTTGGATTTACCAGGAATTTCAGTTCACATACTTTTTTAACCCATTTCGTACCTGAAACCCCTAAAGGGGTACCTTGACAAACAGTGCAGGCCCAGATCAGACGCCGCAGAACGCGGCGTCTGATCAGGGCCTCCACTGTTTGCTAAAAGTTCAGTCATTTTCCGAATAAATTTTGGTGAGAACACAACCTGACACCCTTAATTTTTGAAATTGACTCCTGCTATATACAAGGAGGAAGATTCCATTTGATATAAAAAGAGTTAATGTAATGCCGTTTCCACCCATCAAGGATCAGCTCAATCAAAGTCAGGTTCTGGAGAAGATGTGAAAATTTGCCAAGCTACTGCCACATGGAGGACAGACAGGTCAACCCATAACTTGGGCCTATAAGATGACCTGGAGCTTTTGAACTAATAACTCGCAACCAATCGAAAACCATAATTGTACACCGCACATATGGTATGTTTCATATTTAACATGCAGCTTGGAACATATTTTAATCCAATCAAAGCACTGACAGCACTAGTGGGACGACTGTCTCTGATCGTAGGCTGTGAGAGATGTCGCAGGTCAATGTAGATCGCCCGTTTCTTGCCTTGTCTTCCTGTTTTCATATTAAGAATTGTATGAAAGGTAGTTTATTTGATCTTATTCCAGACAAAAGGACAAATACATGTAAGCTTCATGTGTCTGAATATGAATTGGACATCTCAACATTTGTAAATTCATTCATGTGAGATAATGCTTAGCTTTCAGTTGTTATGCCACCCATGTGAGATAATGATGCACTTTCATTGTTATGCCACCCATGTGTGAGATACACGTATTGGGATAAATTACTCAACCATGAAATATAGTTCACACCAACCAAGATACACATGTATATTTTATGTCAATCATTAGGTCACCCGGAAGTTATAACTCCGGTGTGATATTTCTCCGTCCAGTTCACATTATAAGGCAGAAATCATTCAGCCATAAACCTATAGGTCACACTGACCTAGATATGTCTTCAGACAAAGCATCGGGCCAATTGAACTAATAATTCACATATGATAATTCTCAATTATTATATATAATTTTCTAATTATAAGGCAAAATCACTGAACCATGAAATATAGGTCACACTGACCAATCGTCAGGTCACGTGAGTTTCCACGCATGACATTGCTCCATCAACCAGTATTCCAAGTAGAAGGCAAAGTCACTGAACCATGAAATATAAGTCACGCTTAACGATATACATTTCAAGATCAATCATCGCATCTCGTGCAGCTTATATGCATGGCACATATGCACGGTGATCAAAAAGTCTTTTTTTTTCATCACATAATTTTCGTTCTGCAACGGAAGGCCAGGTGCTACAAAACAAACATGTCTGACATGCATGTAGGTATGTTGGAATCAACAAGTAGAGAGGTAGTAGTAGAAATGACTTGTATTTGTCATTTCCATCCAATTTATAAGATATCTTAAATTTTAAATAAGAGATCTTACTTATAACACCTAAATAAGATATCTTACATATTGAATAAGATATCTGCTATACTATTTAAGATACTTTATATGTTAAATAAGATATCTGATATAATAACATCTTATTTACCAAACTAATTATCTTATTTAATATATAAGATATATGATATGTTTTATAAGATATATTATATGCTATATTAAATATCTTATTTAGTATATTATATATCTTATTTAGCATGTCAGATATCTTATATGTTATGGTAAATAAGATATCTGATTTGGCAAATCAGATATCTTATTTAACATATTATATATCTTATATATTATATAGGATATCTAACTTAACGTAAAAGATGATATATCATATTAGATATCTGGATTGCAGAATTAAATAAGATATCTCATGTAGGGTATAACATAACTACTTAAAGATATAAGATATCGTATTTGTCATATCAGATATATCATATCCTATATAAGATATCTTATAAAGGATATAAGATATCTTTTATCCTATATCTGATATAACATATAAGATATCTACAATCCATAATAAATAGTAAAATTGCTTGCCATTAGTATCCAGTAGATGAAATGAATGAGAATTTTGCTTTTCAGTCCTTGATACAAACAAGAGGCCCATCGGCCACTATGCTCATCAGAGCTCAGGTGGGCACTGCCTAATGACAGTCATGTATTTTAACACGATATGATTTTAATCTACCAACTATAAAGTCTCCCAAACAAACCAAATACCCAAAATGAGCATCCATGTGGACTCTGTATCTGAAATATTAGGCATTTTATGAAGTAGAGGTGGTGGGACATGGGCCCAATGGGACCCTGTTTAGTATCAATAAATGCGTCTTACCAAAAGGAACAGACACATGGTTTAGCGGTGGGGATATGTATGGTTCCTGAGATTTTGGACCTTTTTAGCAGTGAAGGCATTGAGGCATGGCGGATCCTAGAAAAGCCCAAGACTGTTGTCACTGAATGTTATCATAAGGACCAAGAATATATATGGCTGAAGGGTGGGGATCTGAACGTTTTCTGAGATATGAGGCGCTTTCATGAAATGGAGGGAGAGAAATGGCCCCTGCGGACTCCTCAAGTCGGTGTGACTGAATGTGTCTAATGGTATTAATGAACAAGAATATATATGGTTATGGTTTCTGAGATAAATGGCCTTCTATGAAGTGAAGGGGCGGTGTATGGCCCAACAAATTGCCCAAGCACAAAGGGACCCAAAGTTGGTGTGAATGAATGGTTCTATCATAAGGAAAAAGAATATATATAATAAAGGGGTGGGGATCTGAACGGTTTTTGAGATACATAACCTTTCATGAAGTGGAGGGGTGTGGTGTGGCCCAGGGGCACCCCCATGGGGGTCCCAAGTTTCTTGTCAGTGAATGCGTCTTATCATAAGGAACATGAATACAGATAGTAGATTTCTTAAAGAGCATTTCTATGAAAGTTGTATCCAAATATGTGCAGATGTTTGGCGGTAAATGCCATTTTTCAATTTTTCCCATTACAAGTCTACGGAAACTCTAAGCTGCCATAGCAACCAAACTAAAGAAGGAATTTCATCAAACACAAAACCAGTAAATGCTAATATGGTGTATATTTCAATAAAGTCTCAGCCTCACAGAGCATATGGTTTTTGAGATTATTTTATTTTTCAAGTTTTGACATTTCGGTTTCTATGGCAACCAATAAATATGAGCAGTAAGCCTAATCTCATATGACTGACAGAAGAGTGCCTAAGAAACATTTCTAAGAAAGTTTTATCAAAATATCTGCAAAAGGCTTGGCAGTAAATGACATTTTTCAATTTTCTCCATTATAAGTCTATGTCTAAGTCTAAGTTGTCATAGCAACCGAACTAAAGAGCCGATTTTCATTAAAAATAACAACACAAACTTCCAATTCCCCAGCCCAAGAATGCTCAAGATAAAATTTGGGCTCAACTGGCCCAGTGAGTTCATAGGAGATGTCATTTGAAAGTGTTGACGCCAGACGACTGCCTATCCTAGTCTTCAGGTCTGGTGAGCTGAAAACTACAAATTTGCAAGTAATAATAACCGTTCATATATTTTCATGAAAAAAAAAACAACAACAACAAAAAGAAAACAAACAAAAACACACACACAAAATCTGTAATGGGATTCGAACCCCCGACCCTCGGGTACAAATGTCAGGAAAGGTGTAGTCCTACACGGTGCCACTGGACCGCTTTCCTAATCTATGTATTTTTGCAATGGTTAGCATATTGAATGCATAATAAACACTGAAAAAACAACAAAACAATAGGCCAACTACGTTGCAGGTAATTACCTACCATATATCAAATGCAATCATTATGTTTAGAGCACCAAATGATTCATTTTACATGAACAAAGTACATGGAAAGCGAACATCTGGTGTCAGAACATGACTAGCTGTATTCAAGCCATGAGGTATCTCCAAACGAGCACTTACATCACGAAAACACGTCTATATAATGTTAACCCCCTTGAACCCAAATTTTATATAGTAAAACTGGGGTTTCCGGGGGTATACCTTATTTTTCTTATTTCTGCTCTAAAATATAGATTATGGGTACTCGTTAGAACCGCCTCGATGAGGCGGTTCTAACGAGTGCCCACAATCTATATTTTGAGCAGAAATAAGAAAAATATCACAATTTTTCATCATAAAATTTTCATTTTTTTTTGGCGAAAGGGGTGGCAATGTATTTGTATCGGCGTATTTGCGTAATGATCGGATCGCCATCTTTGACATACAGCCATAACTAATATTTTGGAAGGGGTGTCGGGATACTCAAACTCAAGTAATCATTTTATTTATCACCTTTTTACATCAATATTCTAAATAAATTTATTTTACAAATAATTGTGCATTGAAATGTCCACAATCTCCATTAATAAATATATCAGTTACAGTTAATTTTTATGAATATGAAATCCTTACAAACCTCCTTCCGGAAGAGTCCAATATAATATAAGATTCTTTCAATTCATTACTTGATTTTGTTTGTTTGATTTGAGGTTTAACGTCCCCGTCAACACTGTATAGGTCATTTTGGAGACGTTGCTTCCAATTTTGTGGGAGTTTTACCCGACATTGAGATGAAATGACTTCTCAAGACCTGTCGCCCAATGAAATCAATAGGGTTTATAAGCATGGACGGACCGACATACACCGCTTTGCCTGAGGAGGCATAGATCCTCTAAGCAGTTTACCAGATCTCGTGCGCGGGTCGGTTTCAGCTCTGCGTTGAAGCATCATGCAGCCCATCTATTTCTTCAAGCCCCGATGGGCGGGGGGCGAATTCATTACTTGAATAAGTATATGTAGAATCATTAACGCCTAGAAAAATTGTATGTTATATCAAGCACGATGTTCAAATGTGTAGCTGTTTAACTGTACATAATCTTCGGGTGCATGAGTCCCATTTTGCGCAGCTGTGCAGTATGCTGACTCTTGCTATTTTAGCAAGCGGAAAGTACAGAGTGATACGAGCTAAACTTTAAATTTACGGAATAAGCATTAGAAATGAGATTTATTTTTCGTCGGACTTGATACACCTGTGTCAAACTGTGATGGGCTTCATTTCATTTTGATTTGATGTTTCATTCAATATTTCCTTACATCCTGTCAGTCAATTGCAAGCTAGGAATACATTCAAAACACAAAGTGTTGTACATTTCGTAGTAGACTCCTGCAGTGTCCAATCAGAATACATCTCAAATGTCAGTCAGACGTAACAATGGAAAAAAGTGATTGCCACAATGAGACCTATCAATGGTCTATTTCTTGATCCAGTTTTAGACTGCTTTGATGAATGGCATTTGCTTGTCAAACTAACTCGATGCAAAAAGTTTCATTGAACGGTACTTCATAGGAGTTTGAACAGTTTTTTGACCACGGGTGTATGTATGGCAGAGCTTTGGTCCTTTTTTCGACCAATTGAACCTTGTCAACAAAACATCCCAAAAATTACGAAGAAAAGAAAAGAAAAAAAATCAAAACAAAAGAAAGAAAAAAAAAAAAAAAAAAAACAGTTTGAGCTAAAACTGACACTGATGTATAATCATGCTAGATATTCATTTCAGGACTTTGGTTTTGTTTCTAGATATTCATTTCAGGACTTTGGTTTTGTTTGTTTGATTTGAGGTTTAACGTCCCTGTCAACACTATTTAGGTCATTTTGGAGACGTTGTTTCCAATTTTGTGGGACTTTTACCCGACATTGAGATGAAATGACATCTCAATCCCTGCCGCCCAAAGAAACCAATTGGGTTTATAAACATGGACGGGTCGACTCGCAGCAGTTTTCCCGGGCAGGCTTAGACGTTCTAAGCGGATTACCAGTACTCATGTGCGGTCGGTATAGCATCGTGCAGCCAAATCTCATCACGAAAACACGCCTATATAATTTTGACTCTCTTGAACCCCACTTTTATATAGTAAAACTGGGGTTTACAGGGGTAAACCTTATTTTCCTTATTTCTGCTCTAAAATATAGATTGCGGGTACTCGTTAGAACCGCCTCGATATCGCATTTTTTCGTCTTAAAATTTTCGTTTTTTTTTTCGCGGTAAAATTTACACAGTATTTGTATAGGCGTGTTTTCGTAATGGTTTCTCCAAGCCCCGATGGACACTTTGGTTTTATACGTATATTGCTTAGCACTAAGTCACTTCGCTTGGTGGCTTGCGATAACTGCCGTCACTTATCTTTCTGAGTAACTATTCCTTTTGGGTCGATTGTTTATCAATCGACCCAATAATACTAAACACAGAAATTTCCCACTTGCTGTTGTCCACGTGACTATCGCTGATCATGTACAAAATCCACGTACCATTAATTTATTGCTGCGCTTGTCTTCTCCTCGTGACGTCAAAGCAATGTGTAAAATGTAAAATCAGGACTGGGCTTGTGCACTGGGTCAGTGGCAACCAGTGTAGACCCAGATCAGACACCGCACCATGCGGCGTCTGATCAGGTGCTACACTGTTTGCTAAAATACTGGAACTATAGGGCTAAATCTCAGTTTAGTACTATTTGTTTTCCAGCCCACACTCAGAGACAATCGACCCACCAGTATCCTCAGTGATTTGGTTGTTCGCAAAGGTTTTTTTTTGGCGAGGTCTGCTGACAGCCGGCGGGCACCAGACTTTTAGGTCTAGTGACAGCCGGCTGTCACCAGACCTAAAAGTCTGCTGACAGCCAGCAATAATATTTCTTCAATACTGAATACATTTTCATATTCTTATCTTCACCAGATGTCTGGATCCAATTATAGAACTAGAAATGTACCAAGTTAGATCAAAATTCATTAATTTGGCATGGGCTCGGGTGCAGAAAAGCAATTTTTGGCTGAAAATCAAGTTTTCTGGAGCCTATGACCTAAAAAATTAGGACAAGGTCATGTATATTAAAAAGTTTGACCAAAATCCATTTACATGTATTTGTTCATGAGATAGGGTGCAGACAAGCCATTTTTGGTCCAAAGTTGACAGTTTTTAGGGGTCTGTGCCTTTTAAAACAAGGTAAAGGCCATCAAAACATGACTGATTTCCCCTCCTAGTGATTTGACCATGTAAGATTGGTCACATATCCACAATCCATCAATAGGTTCAGGAGATATAGTGCCTTAAACAGGATATGCCGAGCCCCTGTCGCTGATGCAAACATCATCCGCACCTAAAACAACATATCCTTCTCCCTGTTATTTTTTTTTTTGGTCACCAGAGCCGAAGGCTCCAGGGGAGCTTATAGGATAGGCAGTTGTCTGCCGTCGTCTGACGTCAACAATTTTAAATGACGACTCCTCTGAAGCCACTGGGCCGATTCAGCCCAAACTTGATCTGTAGCATCCTTGGGCTGGGGAATTGAAAGTTCGTTTTTTTTTTTATGAAAATGCGCTTATTAGTTTGGTTGCTGTGGCAACTTGGAGACTTTCCCATGGGGGAAAATAGAAAAATGGCATTTATTGACATGCCTTTGCAGATATTTTGACAAAAAATTTATAGAAACATTCCTTGAGTAAATTTCTTTCAGCCATATACTTTTATGCCAACCTGGGGGTCCCCCAGGGTGTGCCGTTCAGATCCGCACACGTAAACCATGTATATTCTTGTTCCTTATAAGACATATTCAGTGATACCAACCTAGGGGTCTCCCGGGGTGTGTCTGAGTGCCATGTCCCAACCCTCCACTTCATAAAAGGTGAAATATCTGAGAAACTGTTCAGAACCCCGTCCCTAAAACACATTTAATTTTTTCTTTATGATAAAGACGCATTCGGTGATACCAACATTTGAGCCCAGGGGGTGTCCCCACCCCTCCACTTCATACAAAACCACATATCTCAGAAACCATTAAGATCCCCTGATTCCCCACCCATAAACCATATATTTCTTATTCCTTATTGTAAGACTCATTCAGTCTCACCAACCTGGGGGTCTCTTTGTGCTGTAGCAATGTGCAGGGGGCATGCCCCGCCCCTCCACTTCATAAAATGCCATATATCATAGAAGCCATTCAGATCCCAGACCCATAATCATATGTATTCTTATTCCTTATAATTAGACATATTCAGTCACACCAACTTGTAGGGGCTTTCAGAAATATATGGGCTGCATGATCCTTCCACGCAGAGCTTAATCCGGCCCGCACACTAGTACTGGTAAATCGCTTAGAGGATCTAAGCCTGTCCAGGAACCGCAGTGTGAGGCGGACCGTCCATGCTAATAAACCCTATTGGTTTCATTGGGTGACAGGGCTTGAGATGTCATTTCATCTCAATGTTGGGTAAAAGTCCCACAAAATAGGAAGCAACGTCTCCAAAATGACCTTTACAGTGTTGACGGGGACGTTAAGCCTCAAATCAAACAAAACAAACACACAAACTTGTTAGGTCTTCTCCCCTCCATTTCACAAAAGGGCCTCATATCTCAAAAAACATTCAAATTCCCAACCCTAAACCATATATATTCTTGGTCCTTATGATAAGACACATTCAGTGACAGCACAATCTAGGGCTTTTCTGGTGTCCAGCGGGGCCATGCCCCAAACCCTCCAATGCCAAAAAGCCCTAGTACCTCACGAACCATATAGATCCCCACCCTTAATCCATATATATTCTTGTTCCTTTTTGATATGGCACATTCAGTGATACCAACCATGGCTTCATTGTGTCCATGCCCCATCCCCACCACTTCATAAAATGCCAAATATTTCAGATACAATTTCGACATGGGTGCTCCTTGGTATGGGGGTACGTTTTGGGAGACTTTATAATCAGTATATTAAAATCATATGTTGAAATATATTGCTGCTAGTGGACAGTGTCCATCTGAGATCTGGTGAGCAAAGTGGCCTATGGACCTCTTGTTTTTGTTTTTCGGCCCTTTCAAGATTTTCACTTATTTCGAGCTGGTTGTTAATCAGAGGTGGTCAAAAAACCCAAGTTCCCGGATAAAAACCACATGACTGTCCTTTGCAGAATCTCCTAATGATTAACAGTTGGTGCTTTTACCCACTAGGCCATGAAGTCTATTTGTTGGGGGACATATAATTCTGGTCATACTTGCTACAGTTTATCATGACAACATAACAGAGCATTGATTCTACCTACACTGACATTATATTCAAGCCAAATGGTTCTGGGATTTTATTTAAAGTAGGAGTTTTGTGTTCTTTAGACTTATTAAAATATGTCTTAGAAGCTAGACCCCGGCATATGAAGTATGCTATGTGGGTATACAGTCTTAGCCTGCCATTCATCCGTTCGTCTGTCCGTCCATGTGTCAGTCTGTCCGTCCGTCGGGTAACATTTTGGTTAAAGTTTTTGTTTTGTTTGAGTTGAGGTTTTACATCCCCATCAACACTTTTAAGGTAATTTTGGAGACATTGCTTCCGATTTGTGGGACTTTTACCCGACATTGAGATGAAATGAAATCTCAAGCCCTACCACCCAAAGAAACCATTAGAGTTTAAGGAGCGGTCCGACTAGCACCACTTTTCCTGGGCAAACTTAGACCTAAGCTATTTACCAGTATTCAAGTTCGGTCGGTTTCAGCTCTGCCCAATCTATTTCTCCAGGCCCTGATGGGGGTGGGGGGTGTGGGGTGGGGGGTCTTGGTTAAAGTTTTGCATCAAAGTTTCTAAGAGATTGTATCTTCTGAACCCTTTGATAGATTTAGTTGATACTTACACTGAAGTCTTACACATTTTACATTTGGTTAAAGTTTTATGACAAAGTTTACAGATGCCTGTATGTTCTAAACTCTAAGACAAATTCAATTGATACTTGCACCGATGTTGCATACCAGTCCAAAGATTTCATCGATGCATACCCCAACCTGCTGCTTCAGTTGATGCCACCACCCCTTCAATAACTTTGATGTCCTGACACTCCCTTGGTCCATTTAGAAATTTTATGTTTGGTTTAGCTTTTACAACACATTTGTAGATTCTTATAGCTACTTGACTTCTTCATTCATATTACATACAAGCTTGAAAGATATATCAGAGGGTGGCTCTGGCCAGGGGTATACGTGACCCACTGGTCGCTTTCTCTAGTTTTTAAGCACTCATATTTTCTAAACCATTTGATGGATTGGGTCCATATTTGGAATTTGTTTGTTTGAATTGATGTTTAACGTCCCGTCAACACTTATTTAGGTAATTTTGGAGACATTGGTTCCAATTTTGTGGGACTTTTACCCGACATCAAGATGAAATGACATCTCAAGCCCTGTCGCCCAATGAAACCAAAAGGCTTATATGCATTGGACAGTCCGACTCATTCCACTTTACCTTGCGGCCGTAAAAAGTCTCCCTGCCCTACATCATAGTGTAGTTTATATTTTCTTGTCCTTTGGGATCATTGATTCCATTGTGGAATTTGAAATATTTGAGAGTTACTGGTGAGGCCTAATTGGACGAAACTAGCTAGTCTGACCCAGAAAACATGCACACTCCATACATGTATTTTCTGCTCTGTGATGTATTCTTTGCTTCCAAAGGATAACCCTTTTATAGAACATATTTAGTCCTTCGAAGCAGTCTACCACTACTCATGTGTGGTCAATTCCAGCTATGTGTGAAAGCACCATGCAGCCCAATCTATTTCTCCAAGCCCCGATGGGCGGGGGCAGGTCCATATTTGGAATGATCATAATTACTTTTTATAAAGGTTTAATCAGCAATACACCCCACCACCACACACACACCCATGCCAATAACCTCAAAGACACTATTCCAGGTGAGATATGCTGTCTGGTGACAGCTGTTGTTACATGACTTTTTTGGGGTGGGTTGAGCACCTAGGCGGGGGCATCTGTGTCGTATTGACACATTTCTAGTTCTGTCAGTGCTGTTCAAACCCCGATGAAGTGTGTCCCCACCACTCTTCTCAAGTTTGTTCATGTAAGTTCTGCTGATGGTATGCCTAGAAATAACCTTATGATTAATGATTTAGAACTAAGCTGCAATACAGCATTGTTACACAAAGTTTGACCAAATATACAAGTCCCCATTAGAAATTATTGCATCCTTCACTGTTCAACAAAGTTCTGTAAGCGGTATGGTAGCTCATGAAACAGGATAAGTTATTTAGTTAAAAAGAATATGCTTATTATTGAGTAAATATTATAGCCGGCTGTCAGCAGACTTTTAGGTCTGGTGACAGCCGGCTGTCACTAGACCTAAAAGACTGGTGCCAGCCGGCTGTCAGCAGACACTTCCTTTTTTTTACTTATAAAAGACAATTGAATCTTCCACATAATAAGTTTGGAGTGGTCCATTTCCGATTATAGGGGTGTCCGATTTGTTTTGTTTGTGGTCAGTATTGCAGAAACGTATCTACTTTGAGCAAACGGTGTAGACCCAGATCAGAATTTGCGGCGTCTGATATAAGTATACACTATTTGCCAATTTACCAAATTGGACCGCTAGTCACATATGGATCCGTTGTTGATCGGAGCTTTTCTTCATGAACGTTTACTTTCTTTTGTCGCTTTTTATCAGTCGATCAAAAGTTGCAAAGTTTGTTTATTGGGAGTTTAACGGCCCGGTCAACACTATTTAGGTCATATTGAGCTGACGAGATTGCATTGTCGCACTTTTCTGGACAGGCTTATAAAAAGCCACGAATCCCAAAGGACCGAATAAAGAGAAAATTACTGAGTAATGTGTGTGTGAATTCGGGTTTAACGTCGCTTTCAACAATTTTTCAGTCATATCACGACGGTGTCTGGTTGCGACAGGGAGCTCAATGCTCTCTTTTACAGTGCTGCCTCACTGAAGTATCATGTCCCAGACACATTACATGATACCACACCCAGTCACATTATCCTGACACTGGGTCGACCAGCCCTAGCTCTTCCCCGTAAATCTGAGTGCCAAGCGAGGAGCAGCTAGTACCATTTTAACGACTTTGGTATGTCGCGGCCCGGGATCGAACCCGTGACCTCCCGTCCCCGGAGCGGACACTCTACTAACTGAGCTATCGGGACCGGTACTACTGAGTAATGTAGAAGCTTCCCTGCTCGGGCCTCAGTGGCCTAGTGCTCTTAATCTTAATCATTAGGTCACTCACCGCTGTGCTTCGAGCCTCGTCACATGTGAGACGCCAAGTTCTGCAACGGAAGCTCAGATGTTTTTTCTGCGGGTACTCCGATTTTCGCTCACCTCTGATTAACGATCGACTCGACATAATTGAAATAATCTTGAAAGGGCCGTAAACCAAAACCTAAATAATCTTGAAGATTCCCTGCAAACGCGCGCACAATGCGTTTGTACGAGGGGTGTTCAGTAAATAATGAAAACAGTTTTGTGAATTCTATCTTTATGAAACTTAAGCAATTTCAATTATTTAGCAAAGACACCACTGTAATTTTGTCGTCAAACGTAATGATGGCGTCATCAAAAATGTCGTCACTTCCTGTTTGGTTCAAAATGGACGTCAGCAAAAGTTTTACATTTTCAAAAGGCTGTAACTTTTGGACGATTTACAGAAAATCCTTGAAGATTTATTTGCAATGCGGACCGTGCTGTACCATATAACACATGTGACAGATGGGTCAGGGAATTTAAAGATGGGAGAATATAAGAATCTTATATGGGTGTGAGGTGAGGATGGAAAAATCCGACCAGAGGGTCACTGTCCGGCATCACGAGGCTTGCCGAGTGTTGCCGGAGAGTGATCCCGAGGGACTGATTTTTCTATCCCCCCTCACACCCATATATGATTCTTTTTCTTGCATACCTTCCTTTTCTTAGTGCGGATTTTTTAACACTGCCGTCAATTCGGTTACCGACGTCCGCCATATTGTGATGACACTACATGAATGTTTAGTGACGTCACGTAAGGTACTGGACGTCAACCTTAACGTAAACGCATATGATGTCGTATTCGACCGGTGCATTTATCAAACATGCGGGAATATTCGATTTTGGGCAAGGACACCAGGGTTAGAACAGAATTTCTATCCCAAGCTAAAACTATGGATTTCCTTATCTGGTGTGCAAGAAAGCTGCTTACTGATAAGCCACGTCCAGGAGCACCAAAGTCGAAGGTGAACGGGATTTGGGTGTCGAATATAAAAAACAACACATAATAATAACCAACAAAAAAAACAAACAAAAAAAAACAGGTAGACAATGATCCCGATGATAAGTTATGACTTAGATGTTTCTATTGGTACTGTGCAAATAGCGCTAGATGAAGAATTGGGACTAAGAAAGATTTCTGCGCGATGGGCACCCCATGTTTTAACTCATGAACAGAAAAAGAATAGGGTTTCTTGTGCCAGACAACTTTCGGACATGTTCGAGCCTAACGGTCCTGAGTGAGTATCAGATGCAGTCACAGGAGATAAAACTTAGATGTACTTTTATGGGATCCCCAAAAAACGTTCTAACGTGATATGGCTAACAAAAGATGAGCCCGCACCAGTCGTTTGTAAGCCAGGTTTTCAGAGTCAGAAAAGACTTTTATATTTTTTTTTCAACCATGAAGGACCGGGGGCTAAGGATGTTCAACTAGAAAAAGCAACTGTCACTGGAAGGTATTACAGAGAAAATGCGCTTCCCCAAATAGTTTCTGCATTGAATGAGCAGCGCTTCATCACAGGAACCTCTCGAATTATGACTTTACATGACAATGCCAGTGCCCATAAAACAGGGTCCGTAACCCAGTACCTGTCAGAGAATCGCAACTCTCCCTCATCCCGCCTACATTCCTGACTTAGCACCATGCGATTTCTGGTTATTTCCTCGACTGAAGGAACTGTTAGCAGGAAACAAATATACTCGTGTCCAAGACTTGTCAAAAGCAATAAATTCAGAGTTAGGGGGTATCCCTAAAGAAGAGTACCGGGTGGAGAGTATTTTGAGGGACTGTATTTGTGTCTTTGTTTGATTTGAGGTTTAACGTCCCCGTCAACACGGTAAAGGTCATTTTGGAGACGTTGCTTCCAATTTTGTGGGACTTTCACCCGACATTGAGATGAAATGAGGGACTGTAAAAAGAAGAATAAAATCGGAGGACAAATACTAGATTAAATGGGGTATTTTTATTATTTAATGAACACCCCTCGTATTAAATCAAGGTAACATTTATTTCTATTCTTGTCGCTGTGCCATCACAGAGCAGCGTAAATATAATTATCTGTAAAATCTGGACTGGGCTCATGTGCCGGGATGTTGGCAGAACGCCGCGTCTGATCAGGGTCTACAGGGTTTGCTTAAAATACAAAATTAAGTGTTAAACGATAAGTCTAAGTCTCCGTTCAGGTTCCTTTTCCCAGCCTGACAATCGACTCACCGGTGCTGTTAGATCTTTGATTCGCCAATGCGACAGGCGTGTTTTCTCGGTAAATGAAAAGATGTCCCATTTCTATACATAATATGTCATTTATAATTTTTATTCTGAAAGCCTCTTTTGCATATCTTTGCTGCGTCAAGCAAAATGCTCCCCAAGCATGTACTCCGAGCGAAGACTCAGATCTGCTTGCGCATTGGCGCAGTCTTATCAGAATCATCGCTTGTACTATATAGATGGAACATTGACACAAAGGTTCAGCTTGCAAGCAAGGAAACTTGAAGTTTGAATAAGTTTGTGCGCATGTTGATTTGAGTCTTCTTTGAGCGTTCACGCACGAAGACCTATTTTCGAATGAAAATTGCTGGCATTGTTGAATCAACCAATTACGTTCAAGAATTTCAGAACGTTCCTGCGTGACGATGCAAAATATAACATACCCGCCCCACAGAAACACAAAACAGTGTGCATGTTTACGTTTAACATCGAAACAAATATTAACTTCAGCTTACATTATGATTAACTAAAGTTTGTTTTGAATTCCACCTTTCGTAATGTTATGGCTAGGCATGGACGAAAAGATAACGGTTTTATCTTGGCAATACACTTTTTCTTTGGCATTGAATGAAACGAGCTTTTCCAAAGTTCCACCTTCTATGGAAATGATAAAATTGTCTATCTTGTCTATGTCTGCTGCCTTCTCATGATGAAGGGATTTAAATATTTATATCAAAGTCCTTCTCATCTACGTATCAGACGAATAAAATTACTTTCAAGCCTAGGGGATTATATCTGAATTTCATAAAGTTCTTTTATCAAATATTCAATTTTCAAACAATCCAAACATCAATTTCTTCCCTGAGGCTTACAGGACATTCAATTCCAATTGAGCCAAGCATCTCACAGACCAACAAAATGACGTATGCCAGCAAAGAAAAGAGTAACAAGCCTGGACTATTTGCGCAGTCGGATTGTTTTCCTTACCGTTCACTGTATGGTTAGCTTAGGGCTCAAAGAAGGCTCAGCTAAGAACAAAAGCTCCGATCAGGCTGTTCTCACGTCTACGTCTTTGCCTTTTTACATGTTAGTTTTTGAGGGTTTGCTTTGGTTCGGCTCAAATGAACAAAAATGATAAGAGCAGACATATCTTTTTCTCTGTAAATTGATATGGGAAAATTAGAACTATCTGTCACGTTCAAAAATACATACAAAATGCCAGACTTTTGAGTGGTGTCTGGCGGTGTATTGTACGGGCAATGAATGAAATCCCGTTTTAAAAGGGTTGTGTTTTCATTCAAATACGTATTATTATTGGGAGGTCGTATATTTCCGACTGTTTATGACTCACAAATATAGAAGCGTCGGGGAAATATTCCACTGCCCTGAAACCTGTAATTACTGATATACTTTATAATAAGAATACTGCCCATTAAAGTCGCATGAGGCGACTATTTCAAAAGTGGTCTTTCAGACCAAAAGACCACGTTTAAACAGTTCCAAAGATGGTCCCTGAGCAGAGGACATTGTTTGCAGAAAGCGCCAAGAAAGAATAACTACCGTTTTAAGCTTTTTAAATCAGAATTAGTCCATGTCCATTTCAAAATTTAGGGGTATGTCAGGTTGTGTTATCGTTAAAATTTATTTGGAAAATAAGCTGAACTTTTTGTAAGTAGTGTAGGCCGTGATCAGACGCCGCGTTTTCTAGAGTACCCATGTTTGGATTTCTGGGTTAACAGATGTTGCTACACGATGCAGTATTTCTATAAACATCCCGGCAACGTTGGCCCGCCATTCTGTGCAGGCTGGTATAGTTTTTCGTATTGATTCTGTCTGGTCTACAGGATACAAGAAATCTTTTTTTTTTTTACATTTGATTTATCATCCTAGTGTTGACTGTACGCGTAACAGATGGTCCTTAAAAGTTGCGTCCATGCTTATAAACCATATTGGTTTTATTGGGCGACAGGACTTGAGATGTCATTTTCCACAACATTGGAAGCAACTTTTCCAAAATGACCTTTACAGTGTTGACGGGGACGTTAAACCTCAAATCAAACAAACAAACAACACATGGAATCTTCCTTCTTATATATAGCAGGAATCCATGTCCATTTCAAAATTTAGGGGTGTCAGGTTGTGTTGTCGTTAAAATTTATTTGGAAAATAAGCTGAACTTTTTGTAAATAGTGTAGGCCCTGATCAGACGCCGCAACACCTGTACTGTTTTCTAGAGTACCCATGTTTAGGTTTCTGGTACAAAATGGGTTACCAGGTGCTGCTTCAGGATGCAGTATTTCTATAAACATCCCATGAAGCACGCAAAAGCGACGTTGGTCCGTCATTCTGTGCTGGCTGGGATAGGTTTTCGATTCGATTCTGTCTTGTCTACACGATACAAGAAATCCTTTTTTCTGTTTGTTTGTTTTTATTCATCATGAAAACCTGCCTATATAATTTTGACCCTCCTTGAACTTCACTTTCACATAGTAAAACTGGGGTTTACAGGGGTAAACCTTATTTTTCTTATTTGTGTGCTAAAATATAGGTTGTGGGTACTCGTTAGAACCGCCTCGATGAGGCGGTTCTTACGAGTACCCACAATCTACATTTTGACCAGAAATAAGAAAAATATCACAATTTTTCAGCTTAAAATGTCCCTTTTTCGGCGGTAGAGTGTATAAAGTAGTTGTATAGGCATGTTTTCGTAATGTATCCTAGTGATAGGTGTGCGCATAATAAACGGTCCTTATAAGTTGCGGAGAATATAGGACAAGATATATTCTACTGCATAAAGATACATCTACATTTTGTCTTTCAAAAACCATTGTTTATTCTATATGTCTACACGATACTTTCTTGGAGTTAAATTACAGTAAAATTCCTGTATTAAGTTGACATTTGGGACTGTTCAAAAGACCACTTTAGAACAGTCCCAAAGGTGGTCTCTGAACAGGGAACACTGTATGCAGTATACACAAAGAAAGAATAACTCCAGCCTGCTAAATAAGCTTTTTAAAGCAGAATTAGTCTCAATTTTAGGTGGTTTTAATAGCGGAATTTTACTGAATTTGATTTATTGTCTGATTCTTACGTGTGTGAGTATATAGAGGCTCAGCAAACTTTGTGGATCCGGATAAGTCTGCCTCTAGCAGCCTGATACTGGTCTGCGGTGCCTGTCTATTTACACAATACGATAACACATCCGTGTAGTGCATTTTCATACCTCAAACAAGAGCTGTCACTATAAGTGAGCAATGCCCCCGTAAGAGCCAATTTGAGGAAAAAAAAGTGCGGACTAACCCACAAACCCACAAACAAACGGACATTGCAAAAACTATATGCCCTCCTACGGGGGCATAAAAATTTAACAAAATTGTCGAAGAAATGTGGAAGTAGTTCGCGTCACAAGGTTTTCGAACGCGTTTTTCAGAAAATCAAGGGCCGTAACTTCGTCGCAGGTGATAGGATCAACTTGAAAATTGTGTTAGGCAACCCTTCACCTCACAAGGAATGCGTGTGCAAAGTTTCAGCTCAGTCGCTGAAGAAATGTGGAGGTAGTTTGGGTCACAAGAGTTTTAGCGCATTTTTGAGAAAATCAAGGGCAACAACTCCAAAACGCTTTATCCGAGCAGAATGAATTTTATGTTAGGGACATCTACATATCGTTTCAAATGCATTTGCAAAAATTTAACAAAAATGTCGAAGAAATGTGGAAGTAGTTCGCGTCACAAGGTTTAAGAACGCGTTGTTCAGAAAATAAAGGGCCGTAACTCCTTCGCAGATGATAGGATCAATGTAAAAATTGTGTTAGGCAACCCTTTACCTCACAAGGAATGCATGTGCAACGTTTCAGCTCAAACGGTGAAGAAATGTGGAAGTGGTTCGCGTCACAAGGTTTTCGAACGCGTTTTTAAGATGTTTCACAATGTTTTTAGCACCTTTTTTTAGAAAATAAAGGGCTGTAACTCCTTCGAAAATGATAGGACCAACGTGAAAATTGTGTTAGGCATCCCTTCACCTCACAAGGAATGCATGTGCAAAGTTGTAACTCAATCGTTGAAGAAATGTGAAACTAGTTCGCATCACACAAAGTGCGGACTTACAAACCCACAAACGCACAAATAAACGGCATAAAAAGGTGATTTTTTTTCTCTGATGGCAATTTGTGATATTTTTCTTATT
This sequence comes from Lucinisca nassula, assembly GCA_963580285.1. Lineage (NCBI taxonomy): Eukaryota > Metazoa > Mollusca > Bivalvia > Lucinida > Lucinidae > Lucinisca > Lucinisca nassula. The sequence goes on along the minus strand of OY757014.1, from coordinate 111,253,553 downwards.
TATATTCCAAACATAGGTTTTGGGTGCTCGTTAGAACCGAGGCGGTTCAAACGAGTTCCCACAACCTACGAATAAGGAAAAGAGATTTACTCCCGTAACCCCAGTTTTATCTATAAAAAGTTGGGTTTAGGGAGGTCTTTATTTCACGGACTTGTTTGATTTTTGTGTTCACGGAGATGTTGCACTGATGAGTTAGGAGGCCTTCAGGCGGACTGAACAAATTATTTGTCTTAATCGCGACGGACGGAAGTAAAGGCGAGAATTGCGTCCACTTAATATCGATTTGGCGCCCCCCCCCACCCCCACCCCCGGTGGAGTTCGCTTCCGTTGACCGTTCCAAGGCGGCTCTTCTGTCGCGGTTTATTTTTGTTATGGTTTGTCTTTGGGTATTTGTGTCGCTTGTGTTTTTTGTTTTGGATGGCATTTTGGCCATTTTGTGGGAAAATAACTGTCTTTTTTGCTTTCCGCTGTTGGTTCCGTTGGGGTCTGTTGCTTCGTGTTTGTGTTTCTTTCCCTTTGGTGTCTCTGATGGGAGCTGTGGGTTAATTGTATCGATTCCTGATCATCGCCTCTACTTCTATTTTGTTCACGTGATGAAGAATTTAACACACAGAACAATATATATATATATTTTTATAAAAAATGAGGATAATTACAACAGGAAAGGAAATGCATCACATAAAAAGGACTATAAGTATATATCTGCAAAAGTGACCACTTTTCACCCCACTTTACAAGAATTTTTACAAAATTTAAAGAATAAAATACAGAAAATGTTTTTTTCTGGGGTTCTATTAATGGTTTCTGTCAATGTCTGGGGTGTTTACCAAGACCCCTGTCTCTATAACCACAGTAATTGGCTTTACTTTTGTTCTGTGATATCTCACTGGCTGAGTTAGGAAATCTCTATGTGGACCGAAAATTGAAAAGGCTTTGGGCAATATAGTAAGAAAAATACCGATATCAAGACCATCTTTGGGATTTTCAAAAGTGGTCTTTCAGACCAAAATACCACTTTTAAACAGTTCCAAAGATGGTCCCTGACCAAAGGTCATTGTTTGATGAAAACGCCAAGAAAGAATAACTACCGTTCTAAGCTATTTAAATCAGAAGTAGTCTTAATTTTAGGTGGTCTCACTACCGGAATGTCAAAGTAATTGACATGCTTTCCGTGGTGTATGTTCTGAATACGTAATTTTTTTCATGCTTGTGGCATTTCCTGGTCAGCCCCATTTACAGACTGTTTATATTTACCACTCTTGTCAGAGGTGGTGTTACACAATCAAATTTTAATAAAGACACATAGATATAACAGAAGAAGTAATAAAATACTAGGTTTATAGAACATTGGATCGTGAAACATGGGTTTAATGCTAGTAAAATTCGACGGTTGAAGTTCCAGGCTGAAGTTGACAGAACAATACTAAATGACGGTTGGCCATACATGAAACAATGTGGTCCCAACTTAAATCTTTCCGTCAAATTGCTTTAGTATTGTGATGCAGACTATAAGCCCCATTTTTATCTCAGTTTTTCTCACACAGTCACCATTTCTCAACTTTAATTTTCCAGTATCCTTGTGGGCATTATTACGAAGACATCAGTGATCAGCATTTCAAGAATAAGTTTATACACTCTACAGCCTTCATTGCTACCTACTATCGAAACACCTTTTGGGCCACAAGGATTTTATTAAAACGTTAGGTTTTCTTGCAATATGCAATGATCTGCATGTGGTTTTGAACTTTTTTATCCGATTATTTTGACGGGGTTACGGTTTTTCTCGACTTAAGCATCCTGTTTATAAAGCAATTACTCCTCCAGCTACATCTGCTGAAATGTAATCACCATATTTGCATTATTTGCTGGCTCCCAGCTTGCACATTGTCAATATTGGAAAAACAGGTAACCAGACCCCCCTGACCTTTTAAGGTCAGGGGGGTCTGGTTACCTGTTTTTCCAACACTGATAACCTTCAGACTAGGAACCAGCAGATAATGCAAATAAGGTGAATATGTTTCATTCTTTGTCATGAGATTTAACCCTTATTTAAGCCCCACCCAATTCTGTCTATCAACCAATCAAATTACTTGATCTAATTTATTGCTACAAATTCATTTACTGAATCCCAAACAGTGTAAATCCTTCAGAAGCCATCTGATCTGGATCTACACTGTTTGCAAAGATAGGGGTTGTCGTGAACAGCAAGATAAAGGTTAAGATGGGGCTTTCTGGTTGAGCTACAATCCTTTCTCGACTTAAATTTATCTTTTGCATAGCTTGTGCCCGGAGTATCGTCTACATTTGTTGTATGATTCCATTTGGAATTGACAGGCTTTTTGGTTGACTGTAACTTGAAGATGGGTTTATCTTTAGCTCTGTTTGTTCCACACTTCCAAGAGATATTTTTGTAGAACATATAAAACTTCGCTAAAGCTGGTGTGTGGGGAATTTGTGATGGCCGTAAAAAATCTTCATACCCTCGATCATAATGTACCTCTATTAAGATTGTTCAAATTATAGGCCTAGTGCGATATATCCCTCCCCCCTCCCCCCTCCCCCCCGGGGTGCTTTGGTTTTACATAGGCTTATATAGGGAAAATCTTCTTCTCTGAAACCGCATGGCCCAGGTCTTTGATATTTGGTATGAAGCTTCATCTAGTGGACCTCTACCAAGATTTTTCAATTTATTTTCTAGTCTATCCCATCTTGCCATTTTGGAAATATATAAGGGTCATTGATGATGCCCAATTGGCCGAAACTAGCAAATATGCCCCAGAAAATTGTACACTCTTCAATTTTGAGTTCCGTTGTGTAGTCATGCTTCCAAGGGATGGATCACCTTTTAGAACATATTAAACTTCGTTATAGCTGGTGTTTAGTGAATGTGTGGCCGCCGGAAAAGTCTCTGTCCTTCATCATAGTGTAGACAGTATTTATAGTCCTTTAAGATAACTGGAACCATTGTGGAGTTTTAAAATATTTGAGGGTCACTTTTGAGAGGCTTAATTGGTCGAAACCATCTAATCTGACCAAGAAAAAACTTTTCTTGCACACCAGATAAGGAAATCCACCGTGTTAGCTTGGGATAGAAATTCTGTTCTAACCCTGATGTTCTTGCCAAAATCGAATATTCCCGCGTGTTTGATAAATACACTGGTTGGATAAGACCTCATATGACGTCACTAAACATTCCTGTAGTATCATCACAATATGGACGACGGAAGTGACTGCAGCATTAAAATCTGCGTAAAGAGATAGAAGGTATGCAAGGAAAAGAATCCTATATGGTTGTGAGGGTTGGATAGAAAAGTACGTCCCTCGGGATCACTGTCCGGCATCACTCGGCAAGCCCCGTGATGCCAGACAGTGACCCTCGGGCGGATTTTTCCATCCACCCCTCACACCCGTATAAGATTCTTATAGTACATTCAACAATGTTTAGTTTTACTACCCAGGGACTACCTTCCTAAACATATTATGCTGTTAGCTTTTCATTCAAACCATTTTCATAGAATCAGAGTTCCTTTGCACTATAAAGTATTTTTTTTTTTTTGCAAACCTTGTGTCCGCAACTCCTTGATTATTAGATTAATTAGAAATTGAGTATAGTTTCCTTTCGACCTGGAGGTATGCTTCTGGTCTCAGTTTCTATACACAAAGTTCAATAACACTGTATTTTTGGCTGCTTGCTATACAGCATTTTTGTATAATACAAAATTGGAAGGTGATGTTCTTATTCTGAAATGCTCCATCCGGCAGGAGATATTTGACATTCGCAGTTTCATTCTCTATTATTTGCAAAACTTTGATTATTTCTTCATCACACGGCACATAGAACCGAGTTATTTTGCCGCCGGTAGGTCTAGAAAAGTAAATTAGCGGCGAACACGGTCTTTTCCACCTTGGACAATTTCACCGTTTAGCATCGATTCCGGAACTTGTTACTCAAAAGTACCAGCGAAATCAATATTTGTCGCAAGCATGACACCCAGTAAGGTAGGTAAAAAGCTGTTAACAGGTTTCTACAGGATCCTGCCATTTAAAGCAAAATGTATATGTGTCGGAGAGTTATCTAGCTCTTGCCTGCTTTCATGAGTCTGGTAACATCTCACTGAAAATCGCTAAATAAACTGAAATCTTGACAGCTGGTACCAAGAACAAATAATCTTTTTCGTGGAAAGTACTCGTTTTTGCTTTGATTAAAGACCACTGGCCTACATATTTTCATGCCGGAACATTCAGAAGGTTAGAAAAGTTGTTGTGTATAAGTTTTAATGGAAACGTTCGCTTAATTCTGCAGTTTTCTTTTAAAAAATACAAAACAAAGGAGTACGGCAACTTGGGTTTTTAAGTACGGCAACTCGGGGGAAAATGTTGAATTAACTTCTATAACAAAATTGCCACTTTGGAAATTACTGACAGCATTTTAACATCGTTGCGAACGAACAGCCATAGTTATTATCATGTTTGGTTTCATCACACAGCCAGGGGCTGTTTCGAATGCTAGTACTGATCGTAAACCAGTCAGTTTGTGCATGCAACAGATGGAAATGTGAAATATACACCAGGGGCATATTTCCCCTTGAGAATTCTTTGTCATTGCTTTCGCTTTGTTTCATTACTGTAAATATTTAGGAAATATTGTATAAACAAAGTCTGTCCCCTTTAAAAGGAATTTTACATTCGTGAAATGAAGTTTAGTATTTTTTGTCTACGAAATAAAGTGTATTTTTAATGAACTCAAATAGTTTCTACTTCGTTCTTGTGATAGTTAATTATGGTTATAGATCTGTTTATTCCTTTTACTATTAAAACGCATGTGATTAAATATTGTGATAAAGTCTTTGAAAGATCAGGAAGAAATCTGTTTTGGTCTATAAAAATCGAATGAGGTTTTATATAAATTGTAATCCAGACGTTTTCGTGCTTCAAGTCTGTCTACTTACGATTTTTCCACTCTTTACACTACACTTCCTCATAATCTTATAAAGGAAAAGCTTAATGATTTAATTGGATGGGCTTTTTACAGAGAAGATTCTCTCTATCTTGCATGTAATGTCAAAAATGCATTTTTCACTTCTAAAGAGCATAAGAATTATACAATTATACACTTTGGTCATGTCAGAAAGTGTGTGATGCCCTCACCTTTCTACTTGACAATATTTATATTAGATTCGGAACTAAGTTATTTAGACAAATTGTGGGTATTCCGATGGGTACGAATTGCGCACCTCTTATGGCTGATCTGTTCTTGTATTGTTATGAAATAGACTTCATGTTGTCGCTTTCCATTGATAACAAATCTGAAATTATTGAAGCTTTTAGATCCACTTCTAGATATTTAGATGATTTATTAAATATTGATAATACCTATTTTGATGGTTTGATCAGTCAGATTTACCCCCAGAACTTCAGTTAAATAAAGTAAATTCTTCTGATACCGAGGCCCCGTTTTTGGATTTACATCTATCTATTTCAGATGGGTTTGTTTCGTGCAAAATTTATGATAAACGCGATGACTTTGATTTTGAGATTGTAAATTTCCCATTTTTGGATGGTGATGTTCCTCGTGCGCCATCCTATGGCGTTTATATTTCGCAATTAATTCGATTTGCTAGAGTGTGTATTCATGTATCTGACTTCAACACTCGTAATAAGTTATTAACGGCTTAACTTCTTAATCAGGGTTATCGGTCCAATAAACTACGCAAAATTTTATAGACGCCATTCTGATTCAATTTCAAAATTCAATATTGGATTTAAATCTCTTCTGCAACAAGGTCTATCGGAACCCGAATTTTATGGTGACTTAGTATATAAATTCAGAAAAATATATAACCGCAATGACTTCAGCACCTCAGATTCTATGTCGGTTCAAACGTAAAGGCTTATTGAGAATTAGAGAGATCTAATTCAAGGTAAAGTTGGTTGGTGCCTGATGCTCTGTCTCTGGTCGGGCCAATCGGAGTCTAACTGTTGGTTTTCTTTTGCTCCAGCATTTCAGTGGTTTCTTGCTGTCGAGTCCTCACCCTTGTCTCCCCTCTGTTGTTCTTTGATTATTTGTGTTCACGGAGATGTTGCACTGATGCGTTAGGAGGCCTTCATGCGGACTGAACAAAGTATTTGTCTAAATCGCGACAGAAGTAAGGGCGAGGATTGTGCCACGTAAAATCGATTTAACCCCCCCCCCCCCCCACCCCCAGTGGAAATCTTTCCACTGATCGTTCCAAGGCGGTTCTTCTGTGGCGGTTTATTTATGTTGTTGTTTGTTACTTACTGTGTGTATCACTTGTGTCTTTTTATTTTGGATGGCCATATGGCCATTTTGTGGGAAAGTAACTGTCCTTATGGCCTCCCTTTGTTTAGGTTTCCATTATGGTCTGGTCGCTTCATGTCTGTGTTTCTTTCCCTTTGGTGTCTTTGATGGGTGGAGTAAGTTAATTATATCGATTCCTGATCTTTGTTTTACCTCTACTTTATTCAAACGGAGATCCCGTAGTATGCATTCTATACTCCAGTCATTTTAAATCATGACTGCGGCCAATAATTGTTCGCTTGTTTGCATTACGAAAACATGCCCATTCAAATATATTGACATTTTTTTCCACCCAAAACAGAAAATTTTCAGATCAAAATTCTGATATTTTACATATTTCAGTTCAAAACATAGACTGTGGGTAATGTTTTTTGGCAGAAATGCGAAAAATAATGTACACCCCTAAAAACCCCAGTTAAACTAATAAAAAATGGGGTTTAAGGGGGTCAAAATTGTATGGGCATGTTTTCATGATAGTCTTCTGTAAGTCGTTTGATACCACATTCTGTGTCATGGATAATCGTTTTATGATTATTATTATTTTCGAAATCGGCGGTTACGAAAGTGCACGCATGTTGGAATTGTCATCTTGAATGTTTTATCTATTTCACATGTGTACAGTTTAGCAGTGACACAGACAACAAAATAGAAGTGGAGGCAATGATCAGGAATCGATAATCGATACAATTAACCCACAGCCCCCACCAGTGGCACCAAAGGGAAAGAAACACAAACATGAAATAACTAGATCCTAATGGAAACATCAATAACGGAAAGCCAAAGATAGTTACTTTCCCACAAAATGGCCAACTGGCTCCTATATAAAAGTGTTCAAAACCTTAAAGAAGTTGATTTAAGATGTCCTGAAAAAAGTCCTTTCATAAATTTCTTTTCCGTTCACAAATAGAGGTTACTTCGCTTTAGTATAAAGGACAGTTAAATAACTTTCATCCTAGTTGTAATCGATTATCTCCGAGTGTAGGCTGGAAAAATAGTCCTGAAATGTGACTTATATTATCAGCATTTAAACAAGCAGTGTAGATCTCGCCATACGCCGCGTTATGTGGCGTCTGATAAGGTATCCACTGTTTGCCAATGCCACAGCACACGAGCCAAGTCTAGCTTATATTTTTTACACAGAGATCGGACGTCACAGGTAGAATAAAAAGCTAAAAGGTGGACTAGCGATGTTAAAAATTACCGGTACCTTGATTTTATACAAGGTCAGCGGCAGTCAAATGGACAATAGTAAGCGGGAAGCTTCTGTAATTAGTATCTTTTGGTTGATTATATCAAGGATGACTGCGCGTTGTTAGTGTTTAATGAATATGAATGATGAGACTAAAAAGTTTGAAAGTGAAATGAAGAAAGGTGATAGTTTTAAATGTTAGCAATAGATTAGGTAAATTCAGGCTAAAACAGGTATGCTGTGTTCATGGCAACTTCTGACCAAGAGGCCGGACTACCACACTGAACTCAGTTAATGCAGGCATCAAAACAATATTGGAGTAAATCTATTCCATTGCCAAGTTGTCAAGGGGAAGAATAAATACGTGAAACGATTAACGTAATGCGAGTGGGTGGCTCATGCTGGTCGTTTAAGTATAATAACAATAACAAGGTGCCTAGAACTGATCCTTGTGGTATACTTGAAGTAACTGGAACCTCATCTGTGGACACACCTTCAAGTTCAACTGTCTGACCTCTCCCAGTCAGAAAAGACTTAAAGTAAGGGCGAGGAATGTGGCCACGTAAAATCGGTTTAAGCCCCCTAAGTGGAATTCGTTTCACTGACCGTTCCAAGGTTCTGTAGTGGTTTATTTTTGTCATGGTTTGTCTATGAGTGTGTGTATCGCATATAACTTTTGTTATGGATAGCCAATTGGCCAAATTGTGGGACAGTAACTGTCCTTTTAGCTTGCCGCTAGTGATGTTTCCATTAGGGTCTAGTTGTTTCATGCTTGTGTTTCTTTCCATTGGTCGGCCCCCGCCCATCGGGGCTTGAAGAATTATATGGGCTGCATGATGCTTCCACGCAGAGCTGAATCCGACCCACACACGAGTACCGGTAAACCGCTTAGAGGATCTAAGCCTGCCCAGGCAAAGCGGTGTGAGTGTCGGACCGTTCATGCTTATAAACCCTATTGGTTTCATTGGGCGACAGGGCTTGAGAAGTCATTTCATCTCAATGTCGGGTAAAAGTCCCCAAAAATTGGAAGCAACGTCTCCAAAATGACCTTTACAGTGTTGACGGGGACGTTAAATCTCAAATAAAACAAAATAAAACTTTCCCTTGGTGTCACTCATGGGAGCTATGGATTAATTGTATCGATTCCTAACCATTGCTTTCACTTCTATTTATTAATCGACTGGACCTTAAGCTTGCGAAGGAGCTTCAGGGGATTCACCTAGCCAAAGGCCTTGCTAAACCCAAGATAAGATCTTTTTGTTGACCATTTAATCATGATCTGGTAAGGTTAAGCTGAATCACATGGGTGTCACAAGATCTGCACTCCGAGGCAATTGAATATTTCGCGATCATACGGTATGTCCAAATCAAATCAAATCGATTTTATTTCTCTCCGGTTATACAATATGATAACATGAGAACATACGGTTTCATGGCGGCACAATGTCATAAAGAAAAGATGTGGGACATAAAACTTTAATCCTTCTAAATTGCAGGTCCTTCATGTTACCCGACGTACGAACCCGATCCCACATGTGTACCTCTTGCCTGGTACCCATCTGGAGAGTGTTTCTGCAGCTTAGTCGCTTGGGTCACCATCTCTGATGATCTAAACTGGAGCCCCAACATTGACAGCATAACTAAAACAGCAAATCAGACGCATGGATTCTTGAAAAGAAACATTCGGGTCCATAATAAGGACCTGGAATCAGTTGCATACAAGACTCTTGTCAGGCCGCAACTAGAGTGTGGTATCCCCACACTGTCACTCACATATACAACGTGAAAGCAGTCCAACGAAAGGCTGCCAGGTGGGCAACACATGACTATATAGCTACACTTCAAGTGTTGCAGCTATATATGCTGAAGGACCGAAATTGGTGCCCTCTTGAACAACGCTGCATTAATGTAACCGTCTCGCCATGATGTATAAGATCACTTATGATCTTGTTACAATACTCGCATCTGAGCACCTCATCCTGAATACAAGACCATCAGCCCACAGCCATCCCCTTGCATACAGACAGATTTACCCCCCCCCCCGCACAGACTACTACAAGTACACCTTCTTTCCCAAGACTATTATACACTGGAATGCTCTACCTGCCTATCTTGTAACGCTACCCACTCTGGCGCAGTTTAGCAGTGCTGTTAGCATGGTGGCTCATGCTTCTCCTTAAAAGACCAATTTCTGTTTTTATCTTTTAACTATACTAACACTCTCTTTTCCCGCTGTACAAACTAATTTCACAAACTTTCCTTTCCTTTTCCCTTCAACACTTGGTTCGCCGGAACCCGTCTTATGTCCCCATCTTGGGTTCAGACGTACTGGAAATAAGAAAGAAAATCGACAAAAGTCGAAAAAAAAGAAAACACTAGAGGACCACAACAGGTCAATCTGTTGTCATTACCAGATTTCTTACATCCCGAACCCTTCTGTCCCTTTAAAATTAGTTATAAAAAGGAGACCCACAATGCAAGCAACGACGAAAGGCAAATTATGCACAACAAACCTTTGTTTATATTGATAGTTGTGAAACTAGTTAGAACACCTCTCCGCCATAACATTTTATGTGTAATTGTTCAAAGCAAATAGCCGTACTGTTCCTAGCAAATTGCCGTCCACTATTTTACGTAGTGACGCAAGTTGCCGTACTCTGGCCTTCGAGCGTTTCGGCTTGTTTCATTCAGTCACAATATTCTTTGGGGGGAAAAACAACTAAAACACTGCAAGCAGCAAAGGATTCGGCTTCTATTGATGCCAGTGAATTGAAGATTGTCACAACCGTTTCTGTAATAAGTTCACAGATTTGTGAAGCTGTCATGAAGTTTCGCGGTACCAGCCACGTACCAGCCGACTCATTTGTGTGTTTGAATGGCAGCTGACAAAGCTTTCCAAAATTTCTGTTCAAGCATTTCAGAGAAAAATAAGTTGAGTAAATATGGGAAGTGGGTTTAAGTTCTGACACTACGTAATAACGCCAACTCCGTTCCGTCGGTATTATCATTTCCCTCATTTATCTGGTACTTTTGAATAAAAAGTTCCGGAGTCGATGCTACACGGTGAGTTTGTTGGACTGTTTTTTAGACTTCACTTTGTCTTAAAGTATGTCTTTGTGATGTGTTTCATATTCTAGTTGTATAGCAAAGTTAACCTGCTCACTTGCAGTGTTGATTTTAAAAATGCAAATTTATTGCGCCAGACTCGTGAGAATAAAATAAAGTGAAAACGGTATCTGACTTCATGTACACATCCAACTAAACGAATCATGGAAATAGAAAATATATTTTATCCTGATATTCAAGAAAGCTTTCAGTTCTAAAAGTGATTTTACTAGTAAATGACCATTTTGAGATTACTTGTAACACTGATAATAATAGATAATCAAAACACTGAGAGTGCTGATGGAGCGTAGCTTTGATAATTTGATTTAGCGTCTGTTTGGTATTTTAAATCAGGCTCATATAGATCCAATGAACATAGCTGTTTGAAGTTATTCTGGGCCAGAAGTCGTGTAAAAGCAACAAGACCTATATTGGATTTAACTCACGCTAAGGTGTAGACCCCGCAACAACCATCACGAAAACACGCCTGTACAAATGCATTGTCAATGTTTCGGCAAAGAAAAAAAAATGGAAATTTTAAGATACAAAAATTTGATATTTTCTTATCTGTCCTCAAAACATTAATTGCGGGGACTTGATTGAACCGCCTTGACAAGGCAGTTTTTTAATCAAGTACGTACAATCAATGTTTTTGAGCAATATAGCAACCATGCAGTTCTACAGTTTACTTGAAGATTTCTGCTGAGCTATAGTTCGTGCAATTACTGCGGCTTGCGCAATTGTTTGGCGGCTTTAAAGTTATTTTATGTAATCAGTTTTTGAAAAATTACCTTGGGGAGGTTATTTATCTTGCATTAGGCATTCTCCTTGTTTATCTTCATGTGAAAAATTATCATATTTTTTCCAGCAGTTTATAAGTTTTACATCCGTAATCAGGCTTTAATAATTGCCTCGGTGAGGCTGTTTATAAAGCTACCTGGCATTAGACAATATCATTAGCTTGATCTTGTCAATTTACATCTGCATGCAAAACATTATAAAAATATGCTAGTCGGTTTGAAAGTTATACGACCGTGTTAGTGGGTGAATTTTTTACCTTGCCGAGGCTAAAATAAAGAAAATCTCGTTGGTTAGATCTGTACATTATCTATCTACTACTAACAGTTGTCAAAATATTCCAAGTAGATTAGAAGCTACACTTCGAAATAATTTTTCAAACAGTTTGCTTAGGCGAGGCCGTTTGTAAAGTAATATGGCATAAGGCAATTCTGCGGTTTATGTATTGTCAATATCAACCTGTATGCCGAAAATGATCAAAGCCGGGTTTAGATGTTATACTCCGTATTCATTTTTTTATATATTATTTGCCTCGGCGAGGCCATTCATAAAGTAATCTTGCATAAAACAGCCTCATGGGTAAGGTATTGTCAATATCAATCCGAATGCCAAAAATGATCGGAATATTCAGAGAGGTTTGAACATTATACTCTGTTAACATTTTTCTAAATATATATTGCATCGGCGAGGCCATTTATGAAGTGGTCTTGCATACGACAGTTTCTTGGGTTAGTTATTGTCAATATCAATCCATAGGAATATTTGAAGAGGTTTAGACATTATACTCCGCTTTCATAATATAAAAATAAATTGCCTCGACGAGGCCATTTATGAAAGGATCTGGCATTAAGGCAATTTCTTTGGTTAGGTTTTGTCAATACAGCACAGTGCACTGTCTTTTACCGAAAACCAACAACTGCCCTTCTTGAATCAGCGAAAGGGATAGAATCGGTAGCGAACTTGCGTTTGAGCTGATAATTTGCTTTCTTTATAGTCACATGTGTAGGACGCAGACAAGTCGCTCTAAACAAAGAAACATTGCCCCCCCCCCCCCCCAATTAACCCATACTCTGAGTATATGTCTAGCAGACCCGGATCAGACGCTACAACAAGTGGCATCTCATCTGTGTCTAAAATGCAAAATCTACTGCTTACAGTATAAGCCTTGCTCCTTTTGAAATTTGACGTGCACCTGTCCAAACTCATTGACTGGATTATTCAAACTGTCTTATTTTGGTAAAAGAAACAAAGAATTACATTATCGACCCACACTGCGTACTTTTAACCTCTATTTAACCAATGGAAACCTCAACCTTATATCAGTATGGAATGAGTTCATTTTAGGTTGAGGCTTCTACGAAATATTTGGCAAAAATGGCTGAACCTTTTGTAAGTATGCAGTGTAGGTCATAATGAGACTCCGCGTTCTGTGGTATCTGATCTGGGTTTGTCCTGTTTGCCAGTTGCCAGGGTTGGGATTTTACGGTACAAAATGGGTTGTAAACTGGGTTATATGAACTGAACTATAATAAGATTAGACTGCTACACAGTTCATCTATTAAAATATTCATCTATTCCGTTTGAAATAGGTGGTCTGTGAAGCAGTCTATAAGAAGATACCGCATGGCGTAATAATCTACTACTCGTATGTTAACACGGGGCTCTATATTCTCACTGGTGATTAGGTCATACGCAGTAACTCCAAAAGTAGTGCCGAAATCACTTCTCATTTCACTGGAGCTACGCTGCAAGACCTACGCTCCAAAAACTGACCGACAAACAGCGATAACATGTATCTCGTAACAACTTAGGACTGTAACTTTATCATTAGAATTTTGCTTTGTTCAATAATATTTTCCCCAACCTTCATTAGAAAGTAGTGATGGGGTTTGTTTGAACTGACATAAGAACTGGTATACAGAAAGTATTGATGGAATTAATATTGTTACACAGTAGTTCGGTTTCGCCCCCCACCCCCATGATTGATGCCAAAATTGTGTCAGCTCGGCATTCTGATACAGAAAGCTATATTGAATCAAAAGGCTTAAATGTCGACAATGCTTTTTCTCTCTCTCAAAAGTTTTAGTAAGGCGTAGTAAGTAGACGATACCAGAAGAAAACGCGGGAATACAAAGCCTTAGCTTCGCCAGGTGTAAAAAAGTCAAGATGGATAGAAATAAGTTATCAGAGGTTCCTGCGTCCCCGCCAATCGGGGCGTGAAGAAAAAGATCGGGCTACATAGTACCTCTGCGCACAGCTAAAACCAACCGAAAATTTAAGTACTGGTAAATCGCTTAGAAGGTTTAAGACTGCCCAGGGAAAGTGGTACGAGTTGGGCCGTGCCTACACCTTAGCTGTTTCTTTCGGCTTGCCATTTCATCTCAATGTCGGGAAAAAGTCTCACAAAATCAGAAGAAACGTCTGCAAAATGACCTAAGTAGTGTTGACGGGAACGTAAAACCTCAACACAAACAACAACAACAAAAAAAAAACAAACAAAAAAAAAACAAAAAAACAGAGGTGACCTATGACCCACACGAATAAGAGACCGACAGTCTGCTTCGCTGCCCGTTAGAGACAGGGTAGCTATGTGACCGAAAGTTTCTTCATTCATGCAGGAACGGTTGTAATCTGAATGAGTGGGAATGCTATCTTGTTTGTCTGACTCCGATTTGTGTTCAGTGAGGACATCCTCACTGAAGCCATATGTTCCAAGACACATTCCATCAGGAAAACACACCTATATAATGTTGACCCCCTTCAAGCCCATTTTTATAGTAAAACTGGGGTTTCCGGGGGTATACCTTATTTTTCTTATTTCTGCTCTAAAATATAGATTGTGGGTACTCGTTAGAACCGCCTCGATGAGGCGGTTCTAACGAGTGCCCACAATCTATATTTTGAACAGAAATAAGAAAAATACCACAATTTTTCATGATAAAATTTTCATATTTTCGGCGATAAAGGTGGCAATGTATTTGTATAGGCGTGTTGACGCAATTACGCCGCTAAATGTTAGTCTCAGTCCAATATCGTTTTGCATGTGGTGAAACGGAAAAAAATGGCGCTTTTCAAGGTATACGCCAATCAAACCTTGCGTCTCTTTATTGTATTCAACCCCTTATACTCTTGGTGGAAGGTCAGCGATTGTCTGAGGTTGTGCCCAGTCTGGTTTATGATATTCTGTGAGGATGCCCCATTACCTTCGTTTTTAGGAACAAAATTCAGTAGTGTTGAGGAGATTGAAAATATGAACTTCGGTGTTTCTGACAACTGCTTATATCATTTGAAGTATTCGTTACAAAATACATACAGATATGTATGGCACAAAACAAGAGGACGAACTAAGTCATAGCACAGATACCAACTGAATTCAGCAAATAATCATACTAATTCAGACCAAGATGGTCACATAGAAAATGGTTGCAAAGTCACTCCTATGACATAGTTTGTTATCATTTTGATAGAAGAAATAATTTATTATTTAATGGCATATGACGTGTTTCTCCAGGTGGAATCTGACGTTGAATAAGAAGCAGTTGAGCACAAGCTTAAACGTCTTTCTTGCATTTAATAGAAGTGGAGGCAATGATCAGGAATCGATACAATGAACCCACCGCTCCCATTAGAGACACCAAGGTGGGGGTGGGGGGGTGGGGGGGCTCAAATCGATTTTAAGTGGCCACAATCCAATCCTTGTCCTTACTTCCGTCGCGATTTAGACAAATAATTTGTTCGGTCCGCATGAAGGCCTCCTAACTTATCAATGCAACATCTCCGCGAACACAAAAACTCAATCAAACACAGAGATGAAACAACGGTTAGGACTCGACAGCAAGAAATCACTGAAATGCCGGAGCAAAATAAGACCAACAATTAGACTCCGATGGGCCCAACCAGAGACAGAGCCTAAGGCACCAACCCCACATTACCTAAAATTAGATTTTCTCTAATTCTCAGTCAGCCTTTACGCTGGAACCGTCATAGAATCTGAGGCCTGACCCTCCGGCGTGCAATTAAAGAGGGAAGCAAAGTTGGCAACAGCTCTGCATGCTTGTTAACTTTTCACAGCAGTCGACACATTGAAATATTTTTTTTTCTAATTTTCCCAATCCTATGGAGACAATTTGATAAGATGCATAAGATGTCAAGTCCTGTTTTCTGGGAAAAATAAGAACAATATCAACAATTTGTTGTCTGTTGAATTCGCCTAGAGAGTGGTAAGGATTAAAACTAAAACCCTCGATTGATGCCAGGCTGGTCTTCAGGAAAAGGAGATATAGCTTATTTAGAAAACCGGTGATGAGCATCCGATAGACTCAGATCCCAATGCTTGTCTTCAGAGGAAGATTATGGAGTGACGAATTGCATATGAACAGCGACAAGGGCAAACGTGTTTTCGGCTATGAGCGCATGGTGCAGACATAAATCTGTCTAAGCATCAGCTTAGTCAAAACAATGTTTTTAATGACTTCCTGTAGAAAAGTGTCCATAGAGCACACGTCGAAGGCTCAGATCAGCTTGCGCTTCCATTGCTGTGCGCATGTTTTCGAAGTGACAATTTCGTATGTCGCGGCTTACATAAGCTGGGTAAATTTTTGATTGTATGTTAGTCGGAGGCTGCACTTGACGGTTGTTGGAATCTCAATGTGCTTTGTCAAATGTACTAAAAGTTTGAAGAAGTAATCAATCAAAATTGGAATTAATGGGTCTAGACTTAGTTTAACAGGCAATTATATCGATCTTTGATGCCAGCGCTCCACCAACTCCTCTCTATCAATACATTATCACATAACAATGAAATTGCATGCAGACAAATAATAAACTTCACTCAAATAAAGTAAACGTAAAATATTTTGGATTCTAGTTTAAGTCCGGAAATAGTATTTTGTATGTACACTAGTCTAAGACATTTTGACAGTTGATTGTTATAATATTTTCTGGTTTCGACTATCACGGTAATAATTCTTTGTAAACATTGTAAATAAGGTGATCACCGCTTTCCGCTGTTGATGTTTCCATTAGGGTCTGTTGTTTCATGTTTGTGTTTCTTTCCCTTTGGTGTCTCTGATGGGAGCTGTAGGTTAATCGTATCGATTCCTGGGGCGAGTTGTTCGAAACATCGTTAGCTTAACGAGCTCGTTAGTGGTCATATTGTTAACTGTTCTAGCAAGTTAAATATTTAAAATATTGGTATTTTTGCTGAAAAAAAATGTGAAAAGCTGCTAACATTTTTTTTCAGCTGAAATATTAGAATATTTGCCATATTAAATGATCAAAGTTTTAACGATATATTAACTAACGACGTCGTTAGTTTTGAACAACTGAACCCTGATCATTACCTTCACTTCTATTTTATATCGAAAAGAGAGGTTTACAAGAGTTTACATTGTCTTCTTTACTTTTGTTCAAAAACATAGATTGTTGGAACTTGTTTGAACCGAAGCAACGTTGCCGCGACGTTGTTTAAACAACCAATGTGCCCAGAAGAGTGAAGACTCACTGATGAGTTTGTTTGTATTATAACAGCCTTTTAACGTTGTGTTGTTTAGGTTCTATTTTTCTGTCATATCAGCTAAAACTTGGTCTGATTTGAAGAGAACAATGCTAAAATAAACCATTAAGACATTACAGTGCACTTTTCAAAATCATTTTCTTTGGTTTTCATAATTGGGTAATTGATATATTTAACGTTCCATCCAATCCCAGTGCTCCCTTTCTTTTATATGTAATGCCTCTTTCACAGATGAGCCCCGCCAAGCGAATTTGTGTCTTCGAGCATTCCGTCATGACAAATTTTAACTGCGCATGCCCAGCCATTCAGAGGGGCCAGGGATATGGCTTTCTTTCTGAAGGTTCCTCTTGATTCACTGCTTGTATGAGCGAGCAGCGACGGTTCTGGCGAGACTGCGCGGATGCGCAGGCTCGCCTGAACCTTCGCTGCTCGCATAGGCGATAAGTACCAAAATCGCTTGACGGGGCCCATGTAATGCCTCTTTCACAGATAATGATATCATAGCATTTTGACCACACGAACCCTGAAATGTTTGATTTATGGTCACTTCGTTATTTTACAGACACTAGCCTTCTTAGAATGGTTTCAATGAGCTACAAGTCGGGGTTTTAACCTCTTTGGAGTCAGCTGTTATTTCGAGCCACTATTTTCTAAATTACTTGTCCCGAAAAAGACAGTTTCAGGATTAAAAATGACTGTTAAAACAATACAGTTGAATTGGGTCGTATTTATTTCATTATCTTCCGCTGAGCGTCCCGTTTGCGGCGCCTCAAAAATGCTCTGGAAGGAAATGATTTATTACTTAGTCCAAAAGTGGAACAAATATGTTTGAATTTGAGCAATTAACTAAATTGGTATGGTGATTGACGATGGTGTCTAACTATTGAAGATTTCTTTGTCAAAAGCTAGTTTCAATCGAATTTCAATGGCTAGAACAACTATGGGACCATTAAAACGTGTTCGAGAACAACTTATTTGTCAAAATCGCGATGGGAGTAAGGGCAAGGATTGTGGCCACGTAAAATCAATTTAAGTTCACCCCCCCCCCCCCCCCCAAGTGGAGTTCGTTTCGCTGACCGTTCCAATGCGGTTCTTCTGTCGCGGTTTATTTTTATCAATGTTTGTCTTTGAGTGTGTGTATCGCTTATATTGTTTTGTTTTGGAAAGCCAGTCAGCCATTTTGAGGGAAAGTAACTGTCCTTTTGGCTTTCCGCTATTGATGTTTCGATTAGGGTCTAGTTGTTTCATGTTTGTGCTTCTTTCCCTTTGGTGTCTCTGATGGGAGCTGTGGGTTAATTGTGTCGATTCCTGATCATTGCCTTCGCTTTTTTATTCATTTGAGTAGGGAATGATATGCATCCAAATGTGACACAATCAATAACAGGATTGGAACGAAAGCACGTGTACTTGTATAGTTCTTCTCCTGACATGTGTAAAATGTAAAAAGTTGGTGGAATCTTGTCAGAAGATTAATTGTCATGTTATATCGTATCATTACTATCTATGTTATTCTATTCATTAAATATTCCAATCAACAACAAATAAATAAATAAATAACCTTAGTTCTTGGAACAAGAAAATAAAATAATTTTATAGGTAAATTAACATTATAGAGATCTAATTCAATGTAATGTTGGTTGGTGCCTGGTGCTCCGTCTCTGGTCGGGCCCATCGGAGTCTAACTGTTGGTTTTCTTTTGCTCCAGCATTTCAGTGGTGTCTTGCTGTCGAGTCATCACCGCTGTTTCATCTCTGTGGTTGTTTGATTTTTTGTGTTCACGGAGATGAGTTAGGAGGCCTTCATGCGGACTGAACAAATTTTTTGTCTAAATCGCGATGGAAGTAAGGGCGAGGATTGTGGCCACGTAAAATCGATTCAAGCCCCCCAACCCCACCCCACCCCACTGTGGAAATCGTTTCACTGACCGTTCCAAGGCGGTTCTCCTGTCGCGATTTATTTTGTTATGGTTTGTCTTTGGGTGTTTGTGTCGCTTATATTATTTGTTTAGGATCGCCAATTCGCCATTTTGTGGGAAAGTAACTGTCCTTTTGGGTTTTCCGCTACTAATATTTCCATTAGGGTTTATTGTTTCATGTTTGTGTTTCTTTCCCTTTGGTGTATCTGATAGGAGCTGTGGGTTACTTGTATCAGTCTGATCATTGCCCCAACTTCTATTTTTTATTTAATAAGAAAAGCAACAGGCAAATGGTAGGGGAGCGCATTCGCAGAGCACACCTACCCAGACTAATACAATTAATTCACCCGGTGGCATGACCAGAAGCTAATATATCAGAATCGTTTTGTTTCAGTAAGGAATCGATGCGCCTTTTGAAATATAATTACGTTTGTTTCGTTTGTGAGCGAGCCATCGCCGTACAGATGGCGTACAATACATTGAAGGTCAGTCCGATGGGGTTGGTAATTCAGACAATGAAAAAATAGTGTTGAGCACCCTCGATACTATCACGCTGACACATGGTTAAAACCCTTTTGGTTTGTTTGGTTGGCAGGGCTTGAGAAGTTATTTCATCTCACCCACGAAATTGGAAGCAACGTCTCCAAAATGACCTAAATAGTGTTGACGACAATATATGCCCGTCATCCCAAACTGTCTGAGAGCATGACAAGTAATTTGGGGAATATTTCGTTGGCTAATATTGAATTATGAATATATAATTTTTTTTCGGAGAAACATATTGTTTTTCCCCCGAGCGTCTGTCTGTCTGTCCGTCTTTCACAAAATCGTGTCCGCTCTATAACTCGACAACCGTTCAAGCTATCTTCACGAAACTTCATATAAATATTAATTAATATTAATATTAGACCACGTACAGTACGCAAGAACTATAAGTCTCACATTTATACTTTTCGAGTTATATCCCTGGGAAGGATTTCGGTATGTATGTATGTATGTATGGGCAAATCGTGTCCGGTCAATAACTTTCTTATTTTCAGATGGATTTTGAAAGTACTCGGCAGAAATATCAACAACCATGAGACGATGTGTGGCGCGCATGAGGCAGGTCGGTACCTCAAAGGTCAAGGTCATACTTAGAGGTCAAAGGTCAAAAAGGGGCCTTTTTCGTGTTAAGTCAATGACTTTCTTACTTTTAAATGGATTTTGAAATTACTTGGCAGAAATGTTTACCACCAGGAGACGATATGTTGCGTGTATGACCTAGGTCGGTACCTCAAAGGTCAATGTCATACTTAGAGGTCAAATGTAAAAACGGGGCATTTTTTCGTGTTTTGTCAATAACTTTCTTATTTTTAAATAGAATTTGAAATTACTTGGCCGAAATGTTAACTATCATAAGACGATGTGATGCACGCATGATTCAGGTTGGTACCTCAAAGGTCAAGGTCATACATATAGGTCAAATGTCATAAAAGGGGCCCCTTTTCGTGTATGGTCAATGACTTTCTTTTGTTTAGATGGATTTTGAATTTGGCAGAAATATTAACCGCCATGAGACAATGTGTTGCGTGCATGACCCAGATTGGTTCCTCAAAGGTCAAGGTCATACTTAGAGGTCAAAGGTAAAAAAAGGGACTTTTTCGTGTTTGATCAATAACTTTTTTATTTGTAAATGGATTTTGAAATTACTTGGCAGAAAGGTTAACCATAATGAGACGATGTGTCTTTTGCATGACCCATGTTGGTACCTCAAAGGTCAAGGTCATACTAAGAGGTCAAAGGTAAAAAATGGGCCTTATTCCTAGATAGATTGTGAAATTACTTGGCAGAAATGTTAACTATCATGAGACGATGTGTTGCGCGCTAGACCCAGGTCGGTACCTCCAAGGTCAAGGTCATACTAGGAGGTCAAAGGTAAAAAAAGTCTTTTTTTTTGTGTCCAGCCAATAACTTTTTTTTTTTTTCTGGATGGACTTTTTAAAGTAACCATGCAGAAATGTTCGTCTTCAATAGATGATGAGTCGTGTGCAAGACTACGGTCCATACCTCCAATGTCAAGGTCATACCTGCAGGTCAAAGGTAAAAAGGGGCCTTTTTGTGTACAGTCAACAACTTTCTTATTCTTTGATGGATTATGAAATTACTTGGCAGAAATGTTAATCATCATGAGACGATGTGTTGTACCGCAAAGGTCAAGGCCATACTTAGAGGTCAAAGGTAAAAAATGGGCTTTTTTGTGTACGATCAATAACTTTCTTATTTCTCCATGAACTTTTTAAAGTTACTTTGCAGAAATGTTCATCTTCATTAGATGATGGGTTGCACACAAGACCCAGGTCAATACCTCCAATGTCAAGGTCATACTGAGAGATCAAAAACGGGGGAGACATCTGTGCTTTTGTAGAAAAACAAATTCTAGTGTCAACCTATTTTCCAAGAAAAAAAACCCAAAAAACAGTCTACCCTCAATTCGGAAATTTCTACTTAATATGTTATAATTGATCATTCCCCATCGTTTTCACCAGCTTCCCGAAAAATTTAGAGTTTGTCGGACACATAGGGACGTCGGACGTTTCGGGATCCTACTTGTACACCCGTGCAATCTTCGTTTCATTAAAATGTCGTCATAAACGGGTCTTGTCGTTATAACGAGGGTTGACTCTACTCGCGCTTTGCAAACTTAATGACTTCAGCACCCAATCGTAAAATCATTATTCGATATAATAAGTAGAAGTGAAGGCAATGATCAGGAATCGATACAGAGACACCAAGGAAAAGAAACACAAACATGAAACAACTAGACCCTAATGGAAACATCACTAGCGGAAGGCCAAAAGGACAGTTACTTTCCCACAAAATGGCCAATTGGCTATCCAAAGCAAAATAATATAAGCGATACACACACTCAAAGAAAACTATAACAAAAATAGCCATCAGAGGAGATGGCAAATCCCCCGACCAAAAGCCAATATGGCCTTCATAAGACTGATCACAAATAGAAAGTGCACCAGAATTAAAACACACTGGTAAGCCCATAGTATATTTTGTATATGTAATGTTTATTGAGACTATCTTCGCCTAATGATACAAAGGATCACTTCTCAACATGATGAAAATCCAAGATTTCCAATGCACAAAGTACAGGTATACCGAGTTGTGGTTCTTGCACATGAAATGCCTTTTCATCCTTTTATATACATGTACAATTATGGCAGGTACCAGCAATATATCTCAAAGGTATTGGAGTTATAGCCATCACAAGATTATACTGTCAGGGGAGATAACTATTAAACCAACGCACTCAGAATTGTGATTCTTGTGCATGACAAGCCTGCTTAACCTCATGTATACCTGTACCAAATACATCGATATAATCAAAGTTATTCGAGAAATGGTGATCACAAGGTGGTCTACTATTATATTGAAAGGGGAGATAACTCAAATTCCACAGCACCAAGGGTTGTGATTCTTGCACATGACATGTCTTCTATACCGGGTATTCAATTGTGCCAAGTTCCACCAATATATCTCAAGGGTATTGGAGTTTGATCACAAGGTTGTCATACGATTATATTGGAAGGGGAGATAACTCAAATACCCTAGCACCCAGAGTTGTGGTTCTTAGGCATGACATCTCATCTCCACCTTGTCCACAATTGTGCCAAGTACCACCAATATATCTCAAAGGGTATTGGAGTTATGGTCATCACAATGTTATATTGTCAGGGGAGATAATTAAAAAACCAGGGCACCCAGACTCGTGGTTCTTGCACAAGACACGCCTGCTTAACGTCATGCACGCCTGTACCAAGTACCATCAATATATCTCAAAGAGTATTGGAGATATCTCCATCACAAGCTAGTGATTCTATTATATTGGAACCATGGCAGTCAGAGTTGTGGTTCTTGTGCATGACACGCCATCTCAGCCTTGTGAAAAATTGTGCCAGGTACCATCAATATATCTCAAAGGGTATTGGAGTTATGGCAATCACAAGGTAGTCATTCCATTTTATTAAACGGGGTGATAACTCAAAAACTATGGCAGCCAGAGTTCTAGTTCTTGCGCATGACACGTCGTCTCAGCCTTGTGAACAATTGTGCTACGAACCATTAATGAATCTTAAAGGGTATTGGAGTTATGGCCATCACAAAGTTGCGTCTACGGACCGACGGACGGACGGACAGACGTACGGACGCCAGGCTGGTCGCTATATCCCCCGAACCTTTTCGGCCGGGGGATAAAAATAAACCACGACTGAATAACCTCATTTGAACGGTCAGTGAAACGAATTCCACATGTGGTGGTGGTGGTGTGGGTGTGTTTGGGGTGGGGGAGGGAGGGGGGAGCTTAAATCGATTTTACGTGGCCACAGTCCTCGCCCCCAATTCCGTCGCGATTTGTTCAGTCCGCATGAAGGCCACCTAACACACCGAGAACACAAAAATCAATCAACCACAGAGATGAAACAACGGTAAGAGCTCGACAGCAAGAAACCACTGAAATGCTGGAGCAAAAGAAAACCAAAACTTAGTTAGGATACAACAACATCAATGGTAGTTACCCCAATCACGA
Source organism: Lucinisca nassula (assembly GCA_963580285.1). Lineage (NCBI taxonomy): Eukaryota > Metazoa > Mollusca > Bivalvia > Lucinida > Lucinidae > Lucinisca > Lucinisca nassula. Next base: position 111,230,133 of record OY757014.1, on the reverse strand, counting down.
TTGTCAACTTTGCTTCCCTCTTTAATTGCACGCCGGTGGGTCAGGCCTCAGATTCTATGACGGTTCAAGCGTCTGAGACTTCCGAGAGTATTTAATTTTATGTAATGTTGCTTAGTGCCTGAGGCTCTGTCTCTGGTTGGGTCCATCGGAATCTAACTGTTGGTATTGTTTTTGGAATCTTGCGTCTCACTAGCAAAGGTCATTTGAAGACTGATTTAAAGACTCATCCGAAAGTCTGTACATGTCCAAAATCAAACCCACGAACCCTGGTTTATCGGCGAGTAACTAAACCACTACACTACGGTGTGGTATAATTTTTAGCTCACCTGGGCCGAAGGCTCCAGGGGAGCTTATAGTATAGTGGGTCCTCCGTCGTCCGTCGTCCGTCGTCCGTCCACACTTTTGAGCAGCTATATCTCTGCAACCTGCAGGCTGATCCCAATCATATCTCATCTGTAGCATGCCTCTGGTGGGGCATTGATGAAATTATTTTTTTTTTCGAAATCGCTCAAAAACTTTGGTTGCTATGGCTATCACAAGTTCCCATAGACTTACAATGGGAAAATGCTTGTCATCACCGTAGCGCCTTCAGTTTTGATCGGATCTTTCTGAAACTTATATGTAAGGTGGCTGGGGATAAAAACTCGGATGAGTTCGAAAACCAGTCAAGTCGACCCATTTATCATAGAGTTACGTCCCTTTGGTTGCTGAAAATGCCGATTTTTGACCTTGTCATCACCGTAGCCCCTTCAATTGTGATCGGATCTTTCTGAAACTTATACGTAAGGTGGCTGGGGATAAAATCTCGGATGAGTTCGAAAACCGACCCAGTCGGCCCATTTATCATAGAGTTACGTCCCTTTGGTTGCTGAAAATGCCGATTTTTGACCTTGTCATCACCGTAGCCCTTTCAGTTTTGATCGGAACTTTCTGAAACTTATATGTAACGTGGTTGGGGATAAAACCTCGGATGAGTTCGAATACCGGCCAATGTGGCCTATTTATCATAGAGTTAGGTCCCTTTGATTGCTGAAAATGTTGATGTTTGACCTTGTCATCACCGTAGCCCCTTCAGTTTTGATCGAATCTTTCTGATACTTATATGCAAGGTGGCTGGGGATAAAATCTCGGATGAGTTTGAAAACCAGCCAAGTTGGCCCATTTATCACAGAGTAACATCCCTTTGATTGCTGAAAATGCCGATTTTTTACCTTGTCATCACCGTAGCCCTTTCAGTTTAGATCGGATCTTTCTGAAACTTATATGTAAGGTGGTTGGGGATAAAACCTCGGATGAGTTCGAATACCGGCCAAGGTGGCCTGTTTATCATAGAGTTAGGTCCCTTTGATTGCTGAAAATGTTGATTTTTGACCTTGTCATCACTGTAGCCCCTTCAGTTTTGATCGGATCTTTCTGAAACTTATATGTAAGGTGGCTGGGGATAAAACCTCGGATGAGTTCGAAAACCGGCCAAGTCGGCCAATTTACTATGTAGTTATGTCCCTTTGATGGCTGAAAATGTCGATTTTTAGCTCACCTGGGCCGAAGGCTCCAAGGGAGCTTATAGTATAGTGGGTCCTCCGTCGTCCGTCGTCCGTCCGTCGTCCGTCCACACTTTTGAGCAGCTATATCTCTGTATCCTGCTGGCTGATCTCAATCATTTCTCATCTGTAGCATGCCTCTGGTGGGGCATTGATGACATAAACTTTTTTTTGAAATCGCTCTTAAATTTTGGTTCCTATGGCAACCAGAAGGTCCCATAGACTTACTATGGGAAAATGCTTGTCATCACCGTAGCGCCTTCAGTTTTGATCGGATCTTTCTGAAACTTATATGTAAGGTGGCTGTGGATAAAATCTCGGATGAGTTCGAAAACCGGCCAAGTCGGCCCATTTATCATAGAGTTACGTCCCTTTGATTGCTGAAATGCCCATTTTCGACCTTGTCATCACCGTAGCCCCTTCAGTTTTGATCGGATCTTACTAAAACTTATATGTATTGTGGCTGGGGATAAGACCTCGGATGAGTTCGAAAACCGGCCAAGTCCGCCGATTTATCATAGAGTTACGTCCCTTTGATTGCTGAAAATGCCGATTTTTGACCTTGTCATCACCGTAGCCCCTTCAGTTTTGATCGGATCTTTCTGAAACTTATATGTAAGGTGGCTGTGGATAAAATCTCGGATGAGTTCGAAAACCGACCAAGTCGGCCTTTTTATCATAGAGTAACGTCCCTTTGATTGCTGAAAATGCTGATTTTTTACCTTGTCATCACTGTAGCCCTTTCAGTTTTGATCGAATCTTTCTGAAACTTATATGTAAAGTGGCTGGGGATAAAATCTCGGATGAGTTCGAAAACCTGCCAAGTTGGTCCATTTATCACAGAGTAACGTCCCTTTGATTGCTGAAAATCCGATTTTTGACCTTGTCATCACCGTAGCCCTTTCAGTTTTGATCGTATCTTTCTGAAACTTATATGTAAGGTGGCTGGGGAGAAAGCCTCAGATGAGTTCACATACCGGCAAAGGTGGCCTATTTATCATAGAGTTAGGTCCCTTTGATTGCTGAAAATGTTGATTTTTGACCTTGTCAACACTGTAGCCCCTTCAGTTTTGATCGGATCTTTTTGAAACTTATATGTAAGGTGGCTGGGGATAAAACCTCGGATGAGTTCGAAAACCGGCAAAGTTGCCCCATTAACTATATAGTTATGTCCCTTTGATGGCTGAAAATGTCGATTTTTTACCTTGTCATCACCGTAGCCCCTTCAGTTTTGATCGAATCTTTCTGAAACTTATATGTAAGGTGGCTGGGGATAAAACCTCGGATGAGTTCGAAAACCGGCCAAGTCGGCCAATTTACTATATAGTTATGTCCCTTTGATGGCTGAAAATGTCGATTTTTAGCTCACCTGGGCCGAAGGCTCCAGGGGAGCTTATAGTACAGTGGGTCCTCCGTCGTCCGTCGTCCGTCCGTCGTCCGTCCACACTTTTGAGCAGCTATATCTCTGTATCCTGCAGGCTGATCTCAATCATTTCTCATCTGTAGCATGCCTCTGGTGGGGCATTGATGACATAAACTTTTTTTTGAAATCGCTCTTAAACTTTGGTTCCTATGGCAACCAGAAGGTCCCATAGACTTCCTATGGGAAAATGCTTGTCATCACCGTAGCGCCTTCAGTTTTGATCGGATCTTTCTGAAACTTATATGTAAGGTGGCTGTGGATAAAATCTCGGACGAGTTCGAAAACCGGCCAAGTCGGCCCATTTATCATAGAGTTAGGTCCCTTTGATTGCTGAAAATGCCGATTTTCGACCTTGTCATCACCGTAGCCCCTTCAGTTTTGATCGGATCTTTCTAAAACTTATATGTATTGTGGCTGGGGATAAGACCTCGGATGAGTTCGAAAACCGGCCAAGTCCGCCGATTTATCATAGAGTTACGTCCCTTTGATTGCTGAAAATGCCGATTTTTGACCTTGTCATCACCGTAGCCCCTTCAGTTTTGATCGGATCTTTCTGAAACTTATATGTAAGGTGGCTGTGGATAAAATCTCGGATGAGTTCGAAAACCGACCAAGTCGGCCTTTTTATCATAGAGTAACGTCCCTTTGATTGCTGAAAATGCTGATTTTTTACCTTGTCATCACTGTAGCCCTTTCAGTTTTGATCGAATCTTTCTGAAACTTATATGTAAAGTGGCTGGGGATAAAATCTCGGATGAGTTCGAAAACCTGCCAAGTTGGTCCATTTATCACAGAGTAACGTCCCTTTGATTGCTGAAAATCTGATTTTTGACCTTGTCATCACCGTAGCCCTTTCAGTTTTGATCGGATCTTTCTGAAACTTATATTCAAGGTGGCTGGGGAGAAAGCCTCAGATGAGTTCACATACCGGCAAAGGTGGCCTATTTATCATAGAGTTAGGTCCCTTTGATTGCTGAAAATGTTAATTTTGACCTTGTCAACACTGTAGCCCCTTCATTTTTGATCGGATCTTTTTGAAACTTATATGTAAGGTGGCTGGGGATAAAACCTCGGATGAGTTCGAAAACCGGCCAAGTTGCCCCATTGACTATATAGTTATGTCCCTTTGATGGCTGAAAATGTCGATTTTTTACCTTGTCATCACCGTAGCCCCTTCAGTTTTGATCGAATCTTTCTGAACCTATATGTAAGGTGACTGGAGATAAAACCTAGGATGAGTTTGAATACCGGCCAAGTTGGCCCATTTATCATTGATTTACGTCCCTTTGATTGCTGAAAATGCCGATTTTTGACCTTTTCATCACCATAGCCCCTTCAGTTTTGATCAGATCTTTATGAAACTTATATGTAAGGTGGCTGGGGATAAAATCTTGGATGAGTTCGAAAACAGGCCAATTCCGCCCATTTATCGTAGAGTTATGTCCCTTTGATGGCTGAAAAATGTTGATTTTTGACCTTGTCATTACCGTAGCCCCTTCAGTTTTGATCGGAATTTCCTGAAACTTATATGTAAGGTGGCTGGGGATGAAACCTCGGATGAGTTCGAAAACTGGCCAAGTCGGCTCATTTATTTTAGAGTAACATCCCTTTGATTGCTAAAAATGCCAAATTTTGACCTTGTCATCACCGTAGCCCCTTCAGTTTTGATCGGATCTTTCTGAAACTTATATGTGAGGTGGCTGGGAATAAAATCTTGGATGAGTTTGAATACTGGCCAAGTCTGATCTGATCTTTCTGAAACTTACATGTAAGGTGGCTGGGAATAAAACCTCAGGTGAGGTCGAATACCGGCCAAGTCGGCACATTTATCATAGAGTGACGTGCCTTTGATTGCTGAAAATGCCTATTTTCGATATTGTCATCACTGCTGCCCCGGATCTTCATAAAACTTACAAACAAGGAAGTCAGGCAGAAAGCTTGGAGGAGTTTGAAAACTCTTGTTTTTGGACTTGTCATCACCATAGCCACTTCAGTTTAGATCAGATCTTCTTAGCAAGTCAGGAATAAAAGCTTGAATGAGTTTGAAAACCGGTGAGGTCAGCCTGTTTATCATAGAGTTACATTCTACTTGATTTTCAGAAAATGCTTACCCTGTCATCACCATGTCCTCCCATAAAGCCTTCAGTAAAGGTTGGCACTTCCTTAAACTTTGAATCTGTTAGCTCAGGTGAGCGATACAGGACCAAGCTAGCTTGGTCCTCTTGTTACAATATCTGAGATCGTGGAACTTATTTAGCAGTTAGAAATATTAATAACCGCACAGTCGCCATTTCAACTAGCCAGACTCAACGTTCGTACAAAAATTTAATAATGTACATGTAGGTTCAGTACATTACGAAGACACGCCTTTACAAATTCATTGTAAACTTTACCGCCGAAAAAAACACACGAAAATTTTAAGCTGAAAAACAATGCGATATTTTTCAAATTTTTGCTGAAAAGGTAGATTGTGGGTACTCGTTAGAACCGCCTCATCGAGGCGGTTCTAACGAGTACCCACAATCTATATTTTAGAGTAAAAATAAGAAAAATAAGGTTTTCACCTGTAAACCCCAGTTTTGCTATATAAAAGTAGGGTTCAAGGGGGTCGAACTTATATAAGCGTGTTTTCGTGATGAGTTCGTGAAAGTCTTTGAAAGAAAAAGTAAACACCGAATTACATGTACAAAGAGGCCCCATAATCCCTTATTCTTATCACATATGCAGTACATGAAAATATAAGTACATGCATAATATATTTCTTAATGACGAAGGGTGAAGCAGGCCCAGTTGTTTGAGGGAAAAGGGGTATTTGTTTGTTTGTTTGATTTGAGGTTTAACGTCCCCGTCAACACTGTAAAGGTCATTTTGGAGACGTTGCTTCCAATTTTGTTGGACTTTTACCCGACATTGAGATGAAATGACTTCTCAAGCCCTACCGCCCAATGAAACCTATAGGGTTTATAAGCAAGGACTGTCCGACTCACGCACCGCTTTGCCTGGGCAGGTTTATATCCTCTAAGCGGTTTACCAGTACTCGTGTGCGGGTCGGTTTCAGCGTGGAAGCATCATGCTTCAAGCCCCGATGGGCGGGGGCCTCAAAAATATGAAAGGATATATATCGTGGCAAGAATGGCAAAGGCGTATAAATCACATAAGCAAAAATACCGTACGACATTTGTAGTACATGGCGGTTGTATATAAGGGTGGAATACATCACAAAACACGCCTATATAGTTTCCACCCCCTTGAACCCCACCTTTATACGGGAAAAGTGGGGTTTACAGGGACAAACCTTATTTTTTTTTATTTCTGCTCTAAAATATAGATTGTGGGTACTCGTTAGAACCGCCTCGATGAGGCGATGAGGCGATCCTTACGAGTACCCTCAATCTATATTTTGAACAGAAACAAGAAAAATATGACAAATTTTCATCTTACAATTTTCGTTTTTTCGGTGGTTAAGTTTACAATGCATTTATATAGGCGTGTTTTCGTAATGTTCTTAACAAAATTTCACAAAGGGTGTTGATTTTACAGTACTTAGCAATGGTTTCAGTTGTGAAACTACAAAAGGAAAATAGCTCAAAATAATCTAAATTCTTTCCCATAATACATGTACAACTAGTCACACCGAACATTGGTACCATATTTCAAGAATGTAGTTTGAGTAGTTCTTGAAAAATCTTTGTCGAAAAAAGTTAGCATCGAATAAAAAAGGAGGAAATAACTCTAGAACTCACCCCCCCCCCCCCCCGCCCACACACACACACAGTGTCCCTAATTATCTACCACACCTGCAGCGCATGAATATATGTGTCGTAGTATTTGTAATAAAATCTGACAAAAAGCGAAGTAGGTCTTGTAGTTCTTAAACAAAAAGTATTTGACGAAAAATATACACGTGGTACAATTTCTTAACAATATCTGAGAATTGTTTTTAAATTATTTAGCAGATGAAAAACTGAATTGCTAACCCTACAAAGGGGCGAGGTTAAACTTATGGGTCACACAGTCCCTAGTTTGTTTCTTACACTACAACAAGTGCCACCGAACACTTGTGGTAAATTTCAAGAATGTATGTATAACAAAGCTTGAAAATCTTTGACGAAAAAAACACAGCTAATAACAAAAGGGAATACTGAGACAGCCCCTAATTTCCTATCATTTGTAGCATGCAACAATTTTACCATATTTCATAATAAGAAATTCTTAACGAAATCTGACAAAGGGCGTAAAATTATTTAGCGAATGACACATTCAACTGCAAAATTTAAAAAGACAAATTACTCTAAAAGCTCTGGGGCCAGTTGTTCAAAACTAACGATGTCGTTAGTTAACGTATCGTTTAAACTTTGATCACTTATTATGACAAATATGCTAATATTTTTGCTGAAAAAAAAATGTGAGCAGCTTTTGCGAATGCTCACATTGTTTCAGCAAAAATACCAAAATTTTAAATATTAAACTTGCTAGAACAGTTAACAATATGACCACTAATGAGCTCGTTAAGCTAACGATGCTTTGAACAACTGGTTCCAGATTATCTTTCTATTTCCTACAATGCAACTCTCGTTGGGGAAAAGGCATAAAATGCTTGGCAAATCCTCGCATTTAATCCCTTTTCTTCAACTCGTTTAATAAATTCAAAAATACATGAACGCTCGTGTAAGATCCTCTATGGAGAATTTAATCTCTGCACATGTGCATTACCAGTAATGGATTTTCGGGACACGCCTTTAATTAGGAAGAACTGGGTGTAGTTGTGAAACCGCCCTTCTGAAAATAACTCGCAGACATGCGGATTAAAACTTATATCTGATTTTAGCATATTATCTATTTCTTGTCTATAGATTGCGTGTGCAATTATGGATATATTTGAACTGGTTATACATGAAGTTTAGTCTGTTTGTATATAAAGCCGTCACGCAGTAAAAATACAAATGCGATTATTTTGCACGAGGTTCGTAAAATGGCAGAAATTCCATAAACGTGTGATAAGAGTTTTCCATGTTATGTTTGCTCATCCTTTTGAGGTCTTTGGTAGTTTTTTTTTTCCTGGTCATTTTCATTTGTTTTTTTTCCTCTATATAGAAAATGAAATGATAGTGATTAAAATGATGTTTTCTCTATTTCAGGCGAAGACAACTCCTAGAGACCAAGTCAACACAAAATGTCGAGCCAACGCCAGGCACATTCGTACGTCGTATCGATACTAACCCAACGTTGGGCCGATATCTGTTACAAGAACAGATGCTGTTGAAAATATTGCCACCGGCGGGATAATATATGTTTTTCGTGTATTAACATTTGCCTGGCCCGAAGAAGCTGTTTGAACAAACAGCAGGCCGCTAGATCGAGTGTTCAAATATTTTGCGAGGGATCCGGCAAATCTTGTTGCAATGAAATAACCATGAATGATCATTATTCTTGCATGACTTACGATTTCAATGGAAATTGTGACGAAAACGCCCCCAAAACACCACATAAACTCTCCAAATGCGACCGTAAAACTAACATGGCGGTTAGTTCTCAATGACGGTCTGACGTCATCAAAAATTGTAAGCTACTACGATCAGGTTGACATCGATACCTCGCTGAACGTGACGTAAACAAAACAAGGTCCATTTTGTGATATCAAAAGTTGAAAACCCATGCTCAAACAGCACGTGAATTTCCTGATTTGAACATAGGTTTTGTTGTTTGAACATTGCTTCTGTCCCATTTAAGAACTGCTTCAAACAACTATGTCCATAGGAGTTTCTGCGAAAGTGCCATATCCATGCTTTTCATGCCCAATTGTCTCGTTGATTATCATCCGGGTCACGCACCCATGATTGATAACGGGTTCCTTCAGCATCACATTAACAAATCCGTTTTATGAATATCCCTCTAAGCCCTGCATTATATTGGGACAGCTGGGGCTTACAGGGGTATAGATAAGTTTTTAACTTCTGTTCGAAGACATAGGCTGTGGGTACTCGTAAGAGCCACTCATTGAGGTGGTTCTAACGAGCAGCAACAACCAATGTTTGGAGTCAAAATTAGGAAAATATAGCAATATATTCTTTTTGGAGATATTTGATTGATTGATTTGAGGTTTAACGTCCCCGTCAACACTGTAAAGGTCATTTTGGAGACGCTGCTTCCAATTTTGTGGGACTTTTACCCGGCATTGAGATGAAATGACATCTCAAGCCCTGTCGCCATGGACGGGCCGACTCGCACCGCTTTGCCTGGGCAGGTTTAGATCATCGAAGCGGTTTACCAGTACTCGTGTGCGGGTCGGTTTCAGCTCTGCGTGGAAGCATCATGCAGCCCATATATTTCTACAAGCCCCGATGGGCGGGGGCGGTTTTTGGAGATATGCAAGATTGCTATATATCACTCGGGCTTTTTATTGTAATGTTTAGAAATGCCTCTTTTATTCTACAACTACATTAATAATGTTCATAAATTGTGGCACAAGAAAAATGTCTCATATATTGAACGAAAATAAGAGAATACTGTTTACCATATATATAAATGTAACTTTTCTATATAAAGCGTAAAAACACTATGATTAAGTGCGAGGAAGTCGTTCTGCAGCCAACGCCATTACGATACCACACCCGTGTGACATATTGCATACTTTCATATCTCCAAAATGGCTACTTTTCTGATGAAAATGTGTCACATTTTACTTATTTATACTCCAAACATAGGTTGTGGGTGCTCGTTAGAACCGCCTCATTGAGGCGGTTCTAACGAGTATCCACAACCTATGTCTTGGAGCAGAAATAAGCAAAATAATGTATACCCCTGTAAACTCCAGTTTTCTCTATATAAGGCGGCTCTTACACTGTCACGACTTTGACCACGATTGTCCACGACTGTCCACGACCAATGGGGACCATGAAAATCGTGGCAAATCGGGGCATACACGGTTCCGATTTCACTACCCTACGAATACTCACAACATTGCTACGACACTTCTACGAACAATCACGATTGCTGTACGATAATGGAGCCGATTTACAACGATCCTCCATGATCGACCACGATGTCTTACGATCATCTAGGATTCTTCTACGACTGCACCACGATTGCTTCAAGATATCAGACGATCATACACGATATCTCACGATCCCTGCAAGACTGCTCTACGACCAAGGTCGAATTGGCACGATGATCAAAGACTCAGTACGATCATGGAGTATTCGATACGATTTACTCACGATTAACCAAGACTTCTCCCGATTCGTCAGGATTTATAACGATCTGGGTATATAATAGTGTTCGTCGGGATAAATCGTGCTAGCGTCCTCATCAATCGTAGTGCATTCCTGGTCAATCTTGCATTGTCGTGAGCAGTCGTCGTGATATCGTAGTAGATCGTACGACAGTCGCAACGGAATCATAGCGGCGTCGTAGATGATCTTGTCTCGTCGTAGCTCAATCGTGGTAGAATTCCGTCACGATTATTCACGATTGGCCACGATTACCACGACGACGGCTCACGACTGAGCTGCGATTTGAAAAATGATGCCGACTCGTCACGAATGTTTGGAACATGTCCAAAACAGTCGTGGTCACTCCCGAACTATCACGATCAACCACGATTCCTCAAGATCTCTGCCGACTTCTCTACGACGTTGTTCACGATTTACCACGATTTAAAAAAATCGTGGCGAGTCGGGGCCATAATCGTGACAGTGTAAGAGCCCCTTAAAGTGGGGTTTAAAGAGGTGTTCATTTCACGGACTTGTTTACGTGATGACACAACGATTAGCACTGAAAAAAACCTTCGAAAGACAGGACGCAATAGAAAATAAGAGTTTTAGTTTAAATGGATCTTTTCATAAGGGGACTACTTTTTATTCATTAATTTATATGTATTTATAGCATATTATTGGTTTTGAAACACTGAACTATAAATATCACTTGACTTTACAAAAGTAAGAAATTCGTCGAATCTTCAAATGATACTGGTATTAATATTTCAAAGTCCTGGCGATCGAGTTCTGCCTAAAGCGCTGATGTAGTTTTGTTATTTATTGAATTGTCAAATACAGTGTTCTTATGTCTTAAAATATGGTCAGTGATCGATTTTTGTCCTCCGCTGTGATACAAACTGACTTTTTATGATGCTGTATAGACAAAACTATTGCATCAAATTGAAGTTTTATGAAAAGTTACGGAAAAAAATCCCAGTTCTTCATGTTTTTAGATTGTTTTAAATAAGCCCTACGTGCTTAAAAATTGTTGAACTATACACACGGGAAAAAAGTTTTGCAACATTTGCAGACAATATGTTCTTGCACACCAGACAAGGAAATCCGTGATTTTACCCTGGGATAGAAATTTATGTTCTGACGCTGGTGTTCCGACCCAGGCAACTAACATAAATACGCTTCAATTCTATTCAACTGCCGGAACTACTTCCGCGCTACTTTTATTTTGTAAACAATATACATGTGCGAGCTGTCAAAGCTAACCGGAGGTGTTGTGCAGGAAAAAGAATCCAATGTGGGGTTCTGTTGTAGATGGGCGTTTCCAACCCTCGGGATGACCGTGCTCAGCGGAACCTCGGCGTAGCCTCGGTTCCGCTCAGCACGGTCATCCCTCGGGTTGTTTAACGCTCATCTACAACAGAACCCCATAGATGACCGTGCTGAGCGGAACCTCGGCGTAGCCTCGGTTCCGCTCAGCACGGTCATTTCTCGGGTTGGAAACGCTCATCCACAACAGAACCCCATATCAGATTCTTATATTCTTCATCCTCTCATCGAAACTTTTTAGTATATGTTTGAGGAAGATAGTTCTTAAGGATAGACTCAGAATATTAGTTTCATATGTATTTTGTTTTAAAATGATTTGATTATTTGACTGGCATCTTACGTTGATGTTCACACCACCGTCGATTACTATGTTTTCTATCATACATACATACATACATACATACATACATACATACATACATACATACATACATACTCGCCTCTGCCCATCGGGGCTGGAAGAAGTAGATGGGTTGCATGATGCTGCCACGCAGAGCTGAAACCGACCCGCACACGAGAACTGGTAAACGCTTAGAGGATTTAAGCCTGCCCAGGCAAAGTGGTGCGAGTCGGCCTGTCTATGCTTATAAACCCTAATGGTTTCATTCGGCGGCAGGGCTTGAGATGTCGGGTAAAAGTCCCGCAAAATACGAAGCAACGTCTCCAAGATGACCTTTAGAGTGTTGGCGGGGACGTTAAACCTCAAACCAAACATACATACATACATACAGACAGACAGACAGACAGACAGACAGACATATGATTAATTAGAAACATTTACATGTACATACATATGATTAAATAGAAACATTAGAAAATGTTATTTTATCAAAACCACGATATGCAAAAAATATGGTGTCAGTAAGGGGCGGAATGTCAGAAAGGAAATGCTAAAGAATTGTTTGAGAACTTTGGACAGTGTTTTATTTTATCTGGTGGTTGTTTAAATCAGGCGTAAAGAATATAGTAGTTAAAATCGAGCTTGAACATTTTGGAGGGTCACTAATGAAGCCTAATTTGCCAAACCCAGTAAATTTGTACACTCGACAGATTTCATTTGTTTGAAGTATTTCTTGTTCTAAAAGCACAAATCTTTAAAGAACACATTAACTAGAGTAGGTGTTAAGGGACTGTTTGGTCGCCGAATTTGTTTTTATTGTTGTTTTTTCTATTTATTTTCTAGGACCCAATATGCATTAGGTCAAATTTATTTTCGATTTAAGAAAAACAAAAAGGTTAATACATGTAGTTCTTTATTATTTCTTGCAAGTATTTCAGCTTTATAAGTTTGTGAATAACATCTTTATGTTTACAAGCATAGATATGCATGTACTTATGTACCATATGAGGATTTAGAAACAAAACATTCAATATCTGTTGTAAAAAGTCAAGTTCTAAAATGGTATCTTTTACTAGCTCGATCGTCCCGGGTTTGAGACCGTACGAAACGTCCGTTAATGCGGTAGCCACGGGGTTTACCCGCGGCGCGGCTATTATTGATCCCGCAACGCCATCGATGTTTTAGGTTGGTTTAGCTCTGCAGCGCAAGGCAAATATGTAAAGAATCATACTAGTGCGACTGCGCACGTCCCAAAAGCATTCTTGTTTTTTTTTGACCACGACGGAACCAAGGGCGGGGATTGTGGCCGCGCGTAAAATCGATTTAAGTCCCCTACTCCCACCCCAGCCCCGTTGAATTTTTTACTGGCCGTTCCAATGCGGTTCTTCTGTCGTGGTTTATTATTGTTATAGTTTGTCTTTTCATGTGTGTATTGCTAATATCTTATATTTTCGGATAGCCGTTTGGCCATTTTGTGTAACTGTCCTTTTTGCTTTCCGCCTGTGGCGTTTTGGTTATAGTGATGTTAATTTGTGTTCGTTTTTCTTTCTCTGGGAAGTGTGAGGTAATTGTATCGATTCCCGATCATTACCTTCACCTTTATTATGTCTTTTAATTTATTATATTAGTAATATAATAAAAGTCAGTATTGTTTCATATCCAAATGAAAACATATCGAAAATAATATCGTATTTTCGGCGATATACGTCCGCCCCACCAGATAAGTTCCGGCAACTCATAGAACCGAGCGATGACGTAGTGAATGTATGTGTCTGTCACAGGCTGGAAAAAGAACATGGCTCGACCGGGACTTGGGCCCAGGGCCTCTCTCACACTGTAATAACACTCTACTGACTGAGCTACACGTCAACATGTAACATTTTCCCAATAACAAGTAAGATGCATCCCGAATAAGTCCTATCCAGTCCGGCTGCGAGACTTATTGTTCATACTCTTTCATGCTGTAAGACGCGATGCTGGTCCCACACTGAGCCACTAAATGCCACAGGGCTAGAAAAAGAAGATGGCTCGATCAGGACTCGATCCCAGGGCCTCTCGCATACCGTGCGAACACTTTACCGACTAAACTACCGAGCCACACGGTCGACCTGTTACATGTCTATACCGTGTGCTATTAATATATACCAGCATCAGTACTAAAAGGCGTTATTGCGAACTAACCAAAGGTGTTTTATTTATAATTCTTGTACACGGAGATTCCCTGTGTAAAATTTATAATTATTGAAAAGTAGACAAGAGGAAAGTTGCATTCATGAAATAAATTGATAGAGAATGCAAGCTATAAAACTCAGTTCCAGTTTACATATGAGGATCTCATGAAACTATTTTGAATATGGCGCAATATTTTCTCGCGGATGTCTCTTGGTGGTGATTAGGCTATTTGCATTAAGCCAGATTTTCACTCTTCTGTCCAGTTGACAAGAATCGCCCCCAAAATGTTAGATGACTTCTGAACAATAATTACCAAGGACTTATAATCAATTGTGTAGTTAAAATAACAAATTCTAAGGTACGGAACCCGGGAAGGGACATGCGATTTCTTTTTTGATATGTTGTGCGAACAAATAATTAGGTTGTGCAAACAAGATATTATCTTGTTCGCATAACTGAGTATCTTGTGCGCATAAGATATTATCTGATGCGGAAAACATAATATCATATGCGTCTGATTAAATTGGGCTGACAAGATAATATGTTGTGCGAACAAGATATTCAGTTGTGCGAACACGATATTATCTTGTGCACGCAAGAAAATATCTTGTGCGCACAAGATATTATGTTGTCCGCAAAAGATATTAAGTTGCCCGCACAAGATATTTTAAAAAAGTTGTGCGAACAAGATAATATCTTCTATGCACAAGATATTATGTTGCCTGCACAAGATCTATGTTGTGCAAACAATATAATATGCTGTGCGAACAAGATAATATGTTGTCTGCACAAGATAATATCTTGTTCGGACAAGATACTATCTTGTGCGCACAAAATATTATATTGTGCGAACAACATAATAAGTTGTGCGCACAATATACTATGTTGTCCGGACAAGGTCTATGTTGTGCAAACAAGATAATATCCTATACGCACAAGATATTAAGGTGTGTTGATTTATTTTGTGCGCACAAGAGAATAACTTGTGCGCACAAGATGTTATTATCTTGTTCGCACACGAATCGAGGCGGTTCTAACGAGTTCTCAAAATCTATGTTTTTGAACAGAAATAAGAAAAATAATGTTTACCAATCCCTTTCTCGGACTTGTTCACGTGATGAAATCGAATGTTCATGCAGACAGCAGAGACTCTGCATGCGCAGGCTCATCTGGGCCATTGCTGGTTGCCGGTGTTCTAAAAAACCTTTTCTCACTACACGGCACAATTACCATTAAAAAATTGATAAGTGTTTCGTACGAAACTCTGGAAGGGACATGCATTTTATTTTAATATGTTGTGCGGACAACATAATATCTTGTGCGCACAACTTATTATCTTGTTCGCACAACAAAATATATTGTGCGCACAACATATCTTGTTTGCACAGCATAGATCTTGTGCAGACAACATAATATATTGTGCGCACAACTTAATTTCTTTTGCGAACAATAAAATATATTGTGCGCACAAGATATTGTCTTGTGCACACAAGACAATATCTAGTTCGCACAATTTATTTTCTTGTTCGCACAACATAATATCTTGTTAGCACAGTTTAATCAGACGCATTAGATATTATCAGACGCAAGATCTATGTCGTGCAAACAAGATAATATCTTGTGCGCACAAGGTATTTTGTTGTCCGCACAAGATATACGTACAAGATAATATCTTGTTCGCAGAACGTAAAATCTTCTTCGCGCAACATTTTAAAAAGAAATTCATGTCCCTTCTCGGGCTCCGTAGTTTCGTATGTAAAGCATTTAATCTGCTGGTCTGACTTGTAGCGACCCGAAGTTTGAACTATGTTCGTTGGCGCTTTAATCTAGCACTAACTGACATTGTGAAATGGAACTGGTGCCTAAGAATTAAATTGTTTTTGAGCCAGTTCTGATTAAATCGCCTTTCTAGCTAACGGGTCAGTAATATGGCCAAACTATTGATCGAAACAATCGATTTTAACTTCTTTTACTGGACTTTATACCACGCACGATTTCATTATATTTAATGTTCAATTATGACTGGTTTCCATGGAAACCTCATGAATGATGGATTTGCTTACATGAAGCTTATTAGCTTATGTTTCAAGTTTATGGGATATCGGTTTGGTCACTTCTGTTTATCGACATTTATCTCACACCATTAAAAGAAATTGCGGTGAACTTTCGCGTGCCGGGTTTGCTTGATTTGCTTTCAAGAATTCAAATCAGCAGCCGGTTGCCAAATAACAAGATTAAATTCTCCCAGAATAGGGAAACTATACATTTGGTCAAGTAATATCTTCCGTGACCAAAATGAAGAAGATATATTAAACCTCTGGTCTAGACTTTTAACAGGGTTTATTAAAGTAATGTTGCAATAAAAGCGGGCGCTTTTTTTTTCTCTAAAACTTGCGATTTATTATCACTGAGAATATGGGCCGGGCTCCAGCAAAAGCTGCTACCATGACAAAAACACGCCATTATAATTATGACCCCATTTAACCCCACTTTTATATAGTAAAACTGGGGTTTCAGGGGTAAACCTTATTTTGCTTATTTCTGTTCTAAAATATCGAGTGTGGGTACAGGTTAGAGCCGCCTCGATGAGGCGGTTCTAACGAGTACCCGCAATCTATATTTTGAGCAGAAATAATAAAAAATATCACAATTTTTCATCTTAAAATTTTCTTTTTTTCGGTGGTAAAGTTAATAATGTAATGTATTGGCGTGTTTTTGTAATGATGGCATACACGTCTTTGGAAGCCACTCTGTGGGAAGTCATGACTGTAAAGTAGCAACATGACAAGAGCGAAAAGTCGAATCAGCCTGGACATATTCAACTATAGCACTTGTTTTGCTTAAGACTTAACTGACCAATGATTGAGAGGAAATTAACATGGAGGAGAATAATTAAAAAAAAAAAAAAAAAAAAAAAATCACGTCAACAAGCCCGCGTAATGAACACCCATGTAAACCCCACTTTAGAGAGAAAACTGGGTTTGCAGGGGTATACATTATTCAAACGCTGCTCTGAATAATAGATTGTGGGGACTCGTTACAACCGAATTCATAGTGATTTCAATGTCCCAAAATAAGCAATAATTCAAGCTGATTTCAAAGTTTTAAAGTAAGCCATAATTCAAAGTATTTTCAAAGTCCAAAAATATGCAATGACTCAAAGTGATTCCAAAGTCCGAAAATTAACAATAATTCAAAGTGTTATCAAAACCCCACAAAATTAGCAATTATTCAAAGTGATTTCAAAGTACCAAAATAAGTAATATTTCAAAATAATTTCAAAGACCAAAAAATAAGCAAGCATTCGAGGTGATTTCAAATACCTAAAAAAGCATTTATTCAAAGTGATTTCAGAAATAATTCAAAGTGATTTCAAAGACCCATAATAAGCAATCATGCAAAGTGATTTCAAAGACCAATATTAAGGGATTATTCCACATGTATTCAAGCATCCATATAAGAAATGATCCAAAGTTTTTCAGAGTCCCAAAATATGCAATATTCAAAGTGATTTCAATTTAAGAACATAAGCTTTCATTCAAAGAATTTTCAAATACCCCCAAAAAGAAATAAAGTGGTGATCACAAGGATATTCCATTACGAAAACACGCCTATACAAATACATTGTAAATTTTACCGCCGAAAATATGAACATTTTCAGATGAAAAATTGTGCTATTTTTTTTTAATTTCTGTTCAAAATATAGATTGTGGGTACACGTTAGAACCGCCTCATCGAGGCGGTTCTAACGAGTACCCACAATCCATATTTTAGAGCAGAAATAAGAAAAATAAGGTTTACCCCTGCAAACCCTGGTTTTACTATATAAAAGTGGGGTTCAAGGAGGTCTAAACCATACAGGCGTGTTTTAGTTAAATGTCCAACTAAATCTGACGTTAGTGTTGACGGGAACGTAAAACATCAACACAGACAAACACACGCTTGCAACCCTGATTGCGATAATATACTCTTTGAGAGTACCCATAAAAGATAAGGAAAATAAGGCTCATCTCTATAAAGCAGGATCTACAAGGGAATTCAGTGCACAAACTTGTTAACGTGGTGCAGTAATTTAGTTCCTCGCATTTTTTTTATCAATTGTATTTGTTGTAGGAGATTATAGCCGGAGAGGTCTAAGGGAAATAATCCGTACAGGATGCCAACACGTTTTCTCACTATAAAACATGAGTGAGTGTTTGAGTTTTACGTCTCAAAAACAGCTAAGGTCATACGGAGACGAGACCTCGGTTTAAAGACTCATCCGAAAGTCTGGAGAAGCCCGGGGTCGATCCTGCGAACCCTTGTTTACGAGGCGAGTAGCATTACCACTACACCACGGATGCTTCTATTCTATAAAACATGAATTCGAACTCTTTGGCCAAAGACTGCAATACATTTGGGACCGTGGGAATTTGTTCGAGACCAGGGCAGTTCTAGTCACTGAGGGTAACTCAAAGCGACAGGCCAACACATGATTGGGGTATACCATTTTTGGATAATCTATAAAATAAAAGTATGCTGTGATACAACGCAAAATGAAGTAATGTAGTAATTTCTTCTTTTTGAAACTTTTACTTCATTATGCGTTGGCATAGTCGATCCGAAATGAAATAAAATGTAGTTTTTACTTCATTATGCGTCGATACTAAGAGCTTTGCGCAAAATGAAAGAATTATTTCATTTTGCGGTGATAGGTGGCATACTTAATTTTACTTCATTATGCGTCGACAGTTTGTTTGTTTGATTTGAGGTTTAACGTCACCGTCAACACTATTTAGGTCACTTTGGAGACGTTGCTTCCAATTTTGCTGGACTTTTACCCGACATTGAGATTAAATGACATCTCAATCCCTGCCGTCCAATTAAACCCAAAAGGGTTTATATGCATGGATGGACCGACTCGCAGCAGTTTTCCTGGGCAGGCTTAGACCTTCTAAGCAGATAACCAGTACTCATGTGCGGTCGGTATCAGCTCTGCGTGGAAGCATCGTGCAGCCCATCTATTTCTTCAAGCCCCGATGGGCGGGGGCGAATATGCGTCGACAGTATGAGGTCGGTTCTAAATAAAAAAAAATGCACCACCTAAAATTAAGACAAATTTTCTTTTTTAAGCATATTTTGAAGGTTAAAGTTACATTTTCTTTGTGATTGCGACATTCAGTGTGCTCTTGTGGAAGACTATCTTTGGTACTGTTCAAATGTGTTCTTAAAGACCACTTTTGAACTGTCTCAAATGTGGTCTTTATATTGGAATTTACCTGTATTGCTTCCTAAGTCTTTGGTCTCCTTTCGTAGACAGCTATGTTCTTCCATCATTGCTTCATTTTGCGTCGATATGGTGCATATCAACGCGAAATGAAATATTTTTTTACTTCATTTCGCGTCGACTACGCAAACGCATAATGAAATAAAAAAAATCAAAATGAAGAAATTACTACATTACTTCATTATGCGTTGTATCAATGCTGCGTGTACTCTCCATCACGAAAACACGCCCATATAATTTTGACCCCCTTCAACCCCACTCGTTAGAACCGCCTCATTTTTTACTTATTTCCGCTCAAAATATAGATTGTAGGTACTCGTTAGAACCGCCTCGATGAGGCGGTTCTAACGAGTACCCACAATCTATATTTAAGAGCAGAAATAAGAAAAATAAGGTTTACCCCTGTAAACCCCAGTTTTACTATATAAAAGTGATGTTCAATGGAGTCAAAACCATATAGGCGTGTTTTCGTGATGAATACTAGGGAATGATGTGCGTGTAGGACCGTTCTTTAAACCCTAGCGCTTTTGGGAGGGGGTGGCCGAGGTGGGGAGGGAAGGGGGCGTAGGGCTTGACTCCGTGCCGGTTAAAGGTTCAACATAATCAGAGGCAACGTCTCCGAAATGACCTAAATAAGTGTTGACGGGAACGTAAAGTATCAACACAAGACAAACACACGCTGGCAACCCTGATTGCGATAATATAGTCTCGTGCTACATGCTGTACCTGTAAAACAACATGTATTATTTTTCAGCTAAACGTGGGCATAGTTTCCTCATTTCCACACACACACACACACACACACACACACACACACACACACACACACACACACACACACACACACACACACACACACACACACACACACACACAAAAACAAATTGATGGTACTCGTTAGAACCGCCTCCTTTAGAACTCCTTGAGGCGGTTCTAACGAGTACCCACAATCTATGTTGTTGAGCAAAGATAAGGAAAATAAGGTTCATCTCTATTAAGCAGGATCTACAAGGGAATTCAGTGCACGAACTTGTTTACGTGGTGCAGTAATTTAGTTCCTCGCATTTTTTTATCAAAGTGCATTTGTTGTAGATTATAGCCGGAGAGGTCTAAGGGAAATAATCCGTACAGGATGCCATCATGTTCAGTACAGGCCGTTTTCTCGCTATTAAAAACATGGATTCGAACTCCAAAGACGCCACCACATTTTGGACCATGGAAATTTGTTCGAGACAAGAGTAGTTCGAGCCACTGAGGGTTACTCATAGCGACAGGTCAACGCATGATTGGGGTACACCTTTTTGATAATCTATAAAATAAATGTATGCTGCGTGTACTCCATCACGAAAACACGCCTATATAATTTTGAAACCCTTCAACCCCACTTTATATAGTAAAACTGGGATTGGCAGGGGGAAAAACTTATTTTTCTTATTTCTACTCAAAAATATAGATTATAGGTACTCGTTACAACCGCCTCATTTTTTCTTATTTCTGCTCAGATATATATAGATTGTAGGTACTCGTTAGAACCGCCTCATTTTTCTTATTTCTGCTCAAACATATAGATTGTAGGTACTCGTTAGAACCGCCTCGATTCTAATGAGTACTTACAATGTATATTTTGAACAGAAATTAAAAAAGAACTATCACAATTCTTCATCTTAAAACTTTCATGTTTTTTTTTTTTTTTTTCGGCGGTAAAATTTACAATGTATTTGTATAGGCGTAGTTTCGTAATGGCTATTATCACCTTATCGAGATGAGTCTAGTGATTGCACACAGCATATCGTTTCAATCCAAGCGTCCCAAATGCGTTATTAGGAGTCCGGATCTACACCGTTTGCGTGATTTCAGAATTTTTGTGTGGAATTTATTATACACCAGACCCCCTCCCCCACCCGCCGGCTTAAACTGGAAACAGACATGTTCTAGGGTGGAAGATGGCTTAAAACAGACTAACCTATGTAACTATATAGTAGTTGCTACCCCAGAATAATTCCAAGGGTCATAAGGGACGACACACAAAGTAAGGAAAACCGCTTGATGATGATGTAGGTCTTTCTGGGAGACCTTTTATCAGCCACCGCAGTGTACAACACCAGCTGCAAACCCGTGAATAAACACTCTGGTAATTCCAACTTTAAACAGAGAATAGGGGGTTTACATGAGCATATTCTATTTAACTCATTTCTACTCAAAAGCATAGAGTGTGCGCACTTGTTAAAACCGGCTCAATGAAGCTGTTCTAACGGGCGCCCGCAGTCCAAGAAGTTCAGATGCCGTTTTACTACAAATCCCCCATTTTGTGATATCACTAAATATATATTTTGTGATGTCACGATTTTGTGATATCATGAATTATTATGTGATATATCACGAATTATTATGTGATATCACGAATTGTTTTGTGATTTCACTAATTCGAGATTTTGTGATATCACAAAATCGCATTCTGATCAGGGTCTGCATTATTTACATAAAATATGTGAATTTAGGGTTTAAAGGAAACAGTCTAAGTCTCCGTTCAGAATCATTTTCCGAGTATAAACCCAGGGATAATCGACCCACCCACTGTCGGGAAACAAACTCCGTGGTAGCTATCATTTGTGCTTACGTCACACGTTAGGAAGTTTGTTCGGGTACGATTTATGTTCGGAAAACAGGTATTTCCATTACTTTCTTAAATACCTTCCATTGGAGAAATTTGACACGTAGCGCAGTAGGTGGCGCATAAATTCCCATTTCTTTGGCTACTTTCATTATCTGTGTGCTTACCATGGTTACCGAGAACACTTTGGACAAAACACCGAAAAACTGACTGTTAGCGAACACGGAAAGTGCAAGAAAATCCTCTTTTTTTCATAGCCCACAGAAGAAAAGTTCTGAGAACAGGTTCGATTTGAAGCACCTTTGTCACTTACCTACACCCATCCCTTTGACAGCAGCAGAAAAACCCTAGTCGAAGTGTTGGAAGAGAAAAAAGTAATAAAATGATAGCGTGCACGGACTTCGGCCACGAGCAAATTGAGATAGCTTCCACGTACAAGATCTTTCCTGAAGGGTTTTGCAGATCTACAAACAAGCTTGATCTGCATATTTTCTCTCTTTTTAGCTACACGGAGTTTGTTATCTCAATGGGATAAACTTGTTTATATAGATTCAAAATTAGAGTAAATTGTTTAACAAAAACTAGGTTTCATTTTTTTTCTCAAAACGAAGATCTGTATCGTGTCAGTCGCTTTCTAGTTCAATGAGCAAAACGACTCGCAATTTGTTCAGTGTGGTTCAGCGATGTTCCATTTGAATCTACGAAGAGCGTCTGTTTGTATTGGAGATTGAGGGCCCATTCAACACTATTTTAGGTCATTTTTGAGCCGGTCAGTTCACTTCATCCACACTTTTCCTGGGCAGGCATATACGAAAGCGGTTAACCGGTGCAGTGCACATTCTTTCGCAAGAAACTGACAACTGCCCTTCTTGAACAGCGGAAGGGAGAGAATGACGGTAGAAAAGATTTCATAATCAATCTCCACGAAAGAATGTTGCCGACTTCGAAGAGTGACTTCAGAAAAATGAGAAGAGGGTCAGTATTTAAATCTACAACAGGTCTACAATGAAAGCGAGTGTTTTTCAATCTGTCGACGCATTTTCGTTTTGTTTCCTTGGCGTTGTACGTCCCAGTCAACATTAAGTTATATCGAGCAAGACAGTTTACGTAACCACATTTTATCTTCTCTGCAGCTGAAGTTGTGCCATGTGGCGGCCGTAAAAAGTCCAACCGTACATCATCCTAGTGCAGATTATATTTTCTGGTTCTTTGGGATAATTGACTTCATTTAGAGAATTTATTTATCTTTACTGCAGCTGCTGTTATGTCTTGTGTCGGCCGTACAAAGTTTCCCCGTACATCATAATAGTGCAGATTATATTTTCTCATTGAGTTCATTTAGAATAATATGGAAAATAGAGTTCTGCTTAAGCCGGTGCCATTGTTGCACATTTCAGTACTGGTCATGAATAGACTCAATAAAGTAGAAGTAAAACAAAGATCAGGAATCGATACAATTAACTTACTCCATCCATCAAAGACACCAAAGGGAAAGAAACACAAACATGAAGCGACCAGACCATAATGGAAACCTAAACAAAGGAAGGCCATAAGGACAGTTACTTTCTCACAAAATAAAACCTGTCTGCTATTTTCGTTTATTTGGTGTATTCTTTGCGTCCAAAGAATCTAACTATTCAGAATTTATTTATTCATAGGTAGTCAACCAGAACTGTGGAAATTATTTTGCCAGAGGCTGACACCTGCCTTTCTTGAATCCGCAAGAGAGAAATAGAGAATTACGGAAGAAAGATTTAAATGTTGCCGAACAGGCGGGGATCGATCATCAGTCAGACACGTTTTCGACAATTTTCTGAAAAAGGGGTAGTTTTGGAACTGAAAACTATGGGGTGTGCAAGATTTTTCTGGGCCCGACTAGCTTATTTCGGTCGACCAGGCCTCATCAGTAATGGTCAATTGTTCCCTATTAAATCCCGCAGTCCAATAAATGATTACAAAGGACTAGTAAATATATATAACCTACTGAGACCATTACCTGATTTACCTGCATATGGGAGAACATAAAGGCCCAGTCTATGTGCAAAATGTGTAAAGTAGTCTGTATGTGCTCATATTCATATCAGAAAAAAAAAAAAACTGATCACCAGACACAAAAAAGCGATTTTGCAAAATTCATACATGTATGTTTACTTGTATGCGGGTCGGTTTCAACTCTGCGTGGAAGCACATTGCAGCCCATCTATTTCTTCAAGCCCCGATGGACGGGGCCGAGCCATTTAAGATATCGGAACGCAACGATTTAATCAATTTGGAATCTTCATGTCGCCCGAATGCCCACACCAAATTTCACCTTCATCTAACATGGTTCTGGACATGTCGAAATTGTGAATTTTACAACAGACTGGCTTACGTGCAGACGATAGACGGAAAACGGACAGCAAACCACAGCATAATGTTACCGATGCTCCAGATGTGCAACAAACAGAAAATAAAAATAGCCTACATGCGTACAAGTATTGAAGGTGAGCTTCCACGGACACGGATTGAAAAGGATAGCTTCCACGGATATGATTAAGAATGTTAGCTTCCACGGGCGAGTACAAAAATGTTAGCTTCCACGGACATGGATTTCCATAAACAAAATTCATGTACTAATCATTGTTGCTGCTAGTAATATATAATCAGCATATATTTATTTGCCATTTTACCTGTAAAATTATTTATTGCAGCCATGGAACACCAGCCAGCAGTGTGTCGTTATTGTGGTAAAATTTTTCGGAGCCGTTCAGGTCTAAGTGACCATGAAAGGAGCCATATCATTCAGGCGCCATACAGATGATGTACCCACTATATTCATATACTAGTGACACACGAAGGCCTTGTCAAACGTGTGGCATCGATATTCGCTCACGCCTTACAGTTTGGGAGGTCGTTTGATAAATTTCAAGATGGCCGCCATGGGCATCTTAGATTTTGTTTGTTTTATTTGAGTTATGACATCCCCGTCGTCACTGTAAAGGCCATTTTGGAGACGTTGCTTTCCCATCAACTGTTACCCGACATTGAGATGAAATGACATCTCAAGCCCTGCCAATAAATGAAACGAATAGGATTTATAAGCATGGACGGTCAGACTCGCACCGCTTTGACTAGAAAGGCTTAGATTCTCTGAGCGGTTTACGTAGCTCTCACCTTTCTACTTGACAATATTTACATAAGATTTCGTACTAAGTTATTTAGACAAATTGTGGGTATTCCGATATGTAATAATTGCGCACCCATTGTGGCTGATCTGTTTTTGTTTTGTTATGAGAGAGACTTCATGATGTTCCTTTCTGCTGAAAACCAGTCTGAAATCATTGAAGCTTTTAGCTCCACTTCTCGATATTTGGATTATTTATTAAATACTAACAATACCTATTTCGATGATTTGATCAGTCATATTCCCCCCTCCCCCTTCCCTGAACTTCAGGTGAATAAAACGAATTCTTCTGATACCGATGCCCCGATTTTGGATTTACATCTGTCTTTTGTGGATGGGTTTGTTTCTTGCAAAGTAAATGATAAACGCGATGATTTTGATTTTGAGATTGTAAATTTGCCTTTTTTGGATGGTGGTGTTCCTCGTACGCCAACCTATGGCGTTTATATTTCGCAATTAATTCGATTTTCCAGAGTGTGTAGTCGTGTACATGATTTCAACACTCGTAATAAATTGTTAACTGCTTAACTTCTTAATCAGGGTTATCGGTACCATAAACTACTCAAAGCCTTTTCAAAATTTTATAGACGTCATTCTGATTTAATTTCAAAATTCAATATTGGACTTAAATCTCTTCTGCAACAAGGTCTATCGGAACCCGAATTTTATGGTGACTTAGTATATAAATTCAGAAAAATATATAACCGCAATGACTTCAGCACCCAATTTCGTAAAATCATTCTTCGATATAAAAACATTGGGTACAACATAAATGTTATACGACAGCATGCATGCATGGTAGTTAACCCAGTCACGGTTGACAACTTCGCTTCTCATTTTAATTGTTAGCTGGTGGGGCAGGCCTCAGATTCTATGACGGTTCTAGCGCAAAGGCTTACTGAGAATTAGAGAGATGTAATTCAATGTAATAGTGGTTGGTATCTGATGCTCTGTCTCTGGTCGGGTCCATCGGAGTCTAACTGTTGGTTTTCTTTTGCTCCAGCATTCCAGTTGTTTCTTGCTGTCGAGTCCTCACAGTTGTTCCGTCTCTGCGGTTTTTTATATTTTGTGTTCACGGAGATGTTGCACTGATGCGTTAGGATGCCTTTATGTGGACTGAACTATTTATTTGTTTCATTTGCGACGGAAGTAAGGGCGAGGATTGTGGCCACGTAAAATCGTTTTAAGCCCCCCCCCCCCAGTGGAATTCGTTTCACTGACCGTTCCAATGCGGTTCTTTTGTCGTGGATTATTTTTGTTATGGTTTGTCTTTGGGTGTTTGTGTCGCTTATATTATTTTGTTTTGGACAGCCAATTGGCCATTCTGTGGGAAAGTAACTGTCCTTTTGGCTTTCCGCTATTGATGTTTCCATTAGTTTCTGTTGTTTCATGTTTGCGTTTCTTTCCCTTTGGTGTATCTGATGGGAGCTGTGGTTTGTATCGATTCCTGATCATTGCATTCACTTCTATTTTACCGGTACTTGTATTAGGAGATAGTATTCCTTTAATATACTAGAGAGGTTTAAACACAAGTTCCCTTTTTATAAGTGCTTTATTATCTCTGTTCTCTCCACGGTAACTGATAACAATTGGAACAAGTTTTCCTTAACTAATTGTCCTGACTGTTTTCAGTTACCACGGAGAGTACAAATGCAGCGAAAGAAATAAATGAAAGGAAGATCTATCGATACACAGAGGTGATAAAGACATACTATCACATTAAATTGATTCATATTTTTCCTATTGGTGAACAGCGAATTCGAGTTACTATCAAAAATAGTCTACCCGTGCCTTTGCAGATTTGTTTTGCTGCAGAAAGACTGGGCCAAACTAGTTAGTCTGGCCCAGAAAACTTGAACACTTCATATTTTCCAGTTCTTTGGTGTATTCCTTGCTCACAAAGGATAGTCCTTTTATAGAACATATTTGTTACAGCATCTGCATGGGGGCCTGATTGGTATGACTTCTTTCATGGTCACTTAGACCTGAACGGCTCCGAAAAATATTTCCACAATTACGACACACTGCTGGCTGGTATTCCATGTCTGCAATTAGTAATATTACAGGTAGAATGGCAAATAAATATATGCTGATTATATATTGCTAGCAGCAATAATGATTAATACGTGCATTTTGTTTACGGAAACCCATGTACGTGGAAGCTAACAATTTTTGCACTCGTCCGTGGAAGCTAACATTCTTAATCATATCCGTGGAAACTATCATTTTCAATCCATGTCGGTGGAAGCTAACTTTTAAGACTCGTGTGCATGAAGGCTATTTTTATTTACTGTATGCTGTGCATCTGGAACATCGGTAACATTATGCCGTAGAGGGAGTTCGATCATCTACCAGACCATGGTAGCGGAAGTCAAAGTGTGCACGTTCTTCCCATGATTTCCATGTTCTTTCACCGGTGTGATCGAACGACGTCTGGTAGATGTTTGGTTGACTGGTACACAGACCATCTTTTTCTTAAATAGAAGGTTGTGTAGCAGTCTAGACACGGTGTGCACACTAATATCCGGGAATCGCGAGGAAAATGGGGGTTAGTGATGCGTTATCCCTAATATCTCCACTTCGGGTGGTTAGAAATTAATAAAATTAGTATCAAATAAAGTTTAAAGCTCCGTTCTAAAAGATTAAACAAAATAACAATTTAGAGGTCAATTTTTTAAGTTAATTTGTCCGGGAATAATTCCGGGAATAATTCCCGGACAAATTTACTTCAGAAATGGACCCTTAAAATTATAAAAAAGAAAAATAATTTTTAATAATATTTTAGAATGGAGCTTAAGATTTTATTTGATACTAATTTTATTAATTTCTGACCGTGCGAAGAGGAGATATTAGTGATAACGCACCACTACCCCCATTTTCTGGCAAAATACCAACCATTTCCTGGACAATTCGCGGACATTAGTGTTCGCCCTTTCGCCGCCATCTTTGTTACGTATGTTGTGACGTATCTACCAGAGAAACCCACGTTTTAGTCTGGTTCGACCAGAGTGACTTCACGACTTTCCCGCCATTCTACCAGACCGCTACCAGACTGAGTTCGACCACACCTTGGTTAACCACTGGTTAAACCATGGTTAACCACGGTACTTGATCGAACTACTTCGTAGTTTGCTGTCCGCTTTCCGTCTATCGTCTGCACGTAAGCCCGTCTGTCGTAAAATTCACAATTTCGACATGTCCAGAACCATGTTAGATGCATGTGAAATTTGGTGAGAGCATCCGGGCGACATGTAGATTCCAAATCGTTTAAATCGTTGCGTTCCCATATCTAAAGTAGAAGTAAAACAAAGATCAGGAATTGATACAATTAACTTACTCCACCCATAAAAGACACCAAAGGGAAAGAAATACAAACATTAAGCGACCAGACCATAATGGAAACCTAAACAAAGGAAGGCCATAAGGACAGTTACTTTCCCACAAAATGGCCATATGGCCATCCAAAATTAAAAGACACAAGTGATACATACAGTAAGTAACAAACAACAACATAAATAAATCGCCACAGAAGAGCCGCCTTGGAACGGTCAGTGGAAGATTTCCACTGGGGGGCTTAAATCGATTTTACGTGGCCACAATCCTCGCCCTTACTTCCGTCGCGATTTAGACAAATAATTTGTTCAGTCCGCATGAAGGCCTCCTAACTCATCAGTGCAACATCTCCGTGAACACAAAAATCAAAGAACCACAGAGGTGAGACAACGGTGAGGACTCGACAGCAAGAAACCACTGAAATGCTGGAGCAAAAGAAAACCAACAGTTAGACTCCGATGAGCCCGACCAGAGACAGAGCATCAGGCAACAACCAGCATTATCTCTCTAATTCTCAATAAGCCTTTACGTTGGAGCCGTCATAGAATCTGAGGCCTGACCCACCGGCGTGCAATTAAAGAGGGAAGCAAAGTTGCCAACCGTGATTGGGTTAACTACCATGCATGCAGTCTGTCGTATAATATCCATGTTGTACCCAATCTTTTTATATCGAAGAATGATTTTACGAAATTGGGTGCTGAAGTCATTGCGGTTATATATTTTTCTAAATTTATATACTAAGTCACCATAAAATTCGGGTTCCGATAGACCTTGTTGCAGAAGAGATTTAAGTCCAATATTGAATTTTGAAATTAAATCAGAATGGCGTCTATAAAATTCTGAAAAGGCTTTGAGTAGTTTATGGTACCGATAACCCTGATTAAGGAGTTTAGCCGTTAATAATTTATTACGAGTGTTGAAGTCAGTTACATGACTACACACTCTAGCAAATCGAATTAATTGCGAAATATAAACGCCATAGGATGGCGCACGAGGAACATCACCATCCAAAAAAGGAAAATTTACAATCTCAAAATCAAAGTCATCGCGTTTATCATAAATTTTGCACGAAACAAATCCATCTACAATAGATAGATGTAAATCCAAAAACTAAGATGGCTTGGCCCCGTCCATCGGGGCTTGAAGAAATAGATGGGCTGCAATGTGCTTCCACGCAGAGTTGAAACCGATCCGCATAAAAGTAAACATACATGCATGAATTTTGCAAAATCGCTTTTTTTGTGTGGATCAGCTCTTTTCTTCCTGATATGAATATGAGCACATACAGACTACTTTACAAATTTTGCACATAAACCGGGCCTTTATGTTGTCGCATATGCAGGTAAATCAGGTAATGGCCTCAGTGGGTTATATTTTCTTGTCCTTTGGAATCATTTATTGGACTGCGGGATTTAATAGGGAACAACTGAGGGTCACTGATGAGGCCTTGATGGCCGAAACAAGCTGCCTGGGCCCAGAAAAATCTTGCACACCCCATAGTTTTTAGTTCCAAAGGACTACCCCTTTTTTTAGAAAATTATCGAAAACGTGTCTGACTGATGATCGATCCCAGCCTGTTCGGCAACATTGAAATCTTTTCTTCGGTAATTCTCTCTCTCTTCTGCGGGTTCAAGAAAGGCAGGTGTCAGCCTCTGGCAAAATAATTTCCACAGTTCTGGTTGACGACCTATGAATAAATACATTCTGAATAGTTAGATTCTTTAGACGCAAAGAATACACCAAATAAACGAAAATAGCAGACAGGTTTTATTTTCTGGGAAAGTAACTGTCCTTATGGCCTTCCTTTGTTTAGGATTCCATTATGGTCTGGTCGCTTCATGTTTGTGTTTCTTTCCCTTTGGTGTCTTTGATGGATGGAGTAAGTTAATTGTATCGATTCCTGATCTTTGTTTTACTTCTACTTTATTGAGTCTATTCATGACCAGTACTGAAATGTGCAACAATGGCACCGGCTTAAGCAGAACTCTATTTTCCATATTATTCTAAATGAACTCAATGAGAAAATATAATCTGCACTATTATGATGTACGGGGAGACTTTGTACGGCCGACACAAGACATAAAAGCAGCTGCAGTAAAGATAAATAAATTCTCTAAATGAAGTCAATTATCCCAAAGAACCAGAAAATATAATCTGCACTAGGATGATGTACGGTTGGACTTTTTACGGCCGCCACATGGCACAACTGCAGTTGCAGAGAAGATAAAATGTGGTTACGTAATCTGTCTTGCTCGATATAACTTGATGTTGACTGGGACGTACATCTCCAAGGAAACCAAACGAATATGTGTCGACAGATTGAAAAACACTCGCTTTCATTGTAGACCTGTTGTAGATTTAAATACTGATCCTCTTCTCATTTTTCGGAAGTCACTCTTCGTAGTCGGCAACATTCTTTCGTGGAGATTGATTATGGAATCTTTTCTACCGTCATTCTCTCCCTTCCGCTGTTCAAGAAGGGCAGTTGTCAGTTTCTGGCGAAAGAATGTGCACTGCGCCGGTTAACCGCTTTCGTATATGCCTGCCCAGGAAAAGTGTGGATGAAGTAAACTGACCGGCTCAAAAATGACATAAAATAGTGTTGAATGGGCACTCGATCTCCAATAAAAGCAAACGCTCTTCGTAGAATCAAATGGAACATCGCTGAACCACACTGAACAAATTGCGAGTCGCTTTGCTCATTGAACTAGAAAGCGACTGACACGATACAAATCTTCGTTTTGAGAAAAAAAATGAAACCTAGTTTTTGTTAAACAATTTACTCTAATTTTGAATCTATATAAACAAGTTTATCCCATTGAGAAAACGAACTCCGTGTAGCTAAAAAGAAAGAAAATATGTACATCAAGCGGGTTTGTAAATCTGCAAAACCCTTCAGGAAAGATCTTGTACGTGGAAGCTATCTCACTTTGCTTGTGGCCGAAGTCCGTGCACGCTATTATTTTTTACTTTTTTCTCTTCCAACACTTCGGCGAGGGGTTTTCTGCTGCTGTCAAAGGGATGTGTGTAGGTAAGTGACAAAGGTGCTTCAAAGCGAACCTGTTCTCAGAACTTTTCTTCTGTGGGCTATGAAAAAAGAGGATTTTCTTGAACTTTCCGTGTTCGCTAACAGTCAGTTTTTCGGAGTTTTGTCCCAAGTGTTCTCGGTAACCATGGTAAGCACACAGATAATGAAAGAAGCCAAAGAAATGGGAATTTATGCGCCACCTACTGCGCTACGTGTCAATTTTCTCCAATGGAAGGTATTGAAGAAAGAAATGGAAATACCTGTTTTCCGAACATAAATCGCACCCGAACAAACTTCCTAACGTGTGACGTAAGCACACATGATAGCTACCACGGAGTTTGTTTCCCGACAGTGCCACCAGTGCTGTCATTGCTTTGATTGGGGAAGGCTGAGGCCAAGAAATCAGTGATATCTTATAAGAGTGGTACCACTGCATTTTATATTTATTGAACCTAGTTTTACGAGGGCAGGCCTTATTAATACTGGACCGCACCTAGCGAAACATACCTTCTGGCTTGACGCGTCTGCGCAGCCTAAACTCAGTATTCACTCTACGTATACACCAGGACAAAAATTAAGCCCCACAGTCACTACCTTTCAAAAACATCTTATATTTTTCCGACTCATTTTGTCTGTCTGAAATAATTTTTCTCGTCGACTCTTTACAAATGCCAGAATCTCCTGACAACTTCTAAGTGAAACACAGGCGAGGCATCCTTTCTTGTAACTGCATTAAAACGTTTTTATTGTAAGGACAGTAATTCCACATATGGCGATAGAACTAAATACCGAATCTTAACGGAGCTTGTGCTTAGCTTTTGTCCGCGTGTATATGTTCTTATATATTTTTCTTATTTCTGCATAAAACATAGGTTGTGTGTACTCATTAGAACCGCCTCATTGAGGCGGTTCTAACGGGTACCCACAACATATGTCTTGGAGTAGAAGTGAGAAAATAATGTTTATCCCGCAAACTCCAGTTTTGTCTATATAAAGTGGGATTTAGCAGGGTGTTCATTGTACGGACTTGTTACGATGATGGTATCAAAGTCATTACAGAAGAGGCGCATGGATGAGATTTGAGTTTGACATTGCTGCGCATACATGTCTGAAGAAGCATTTCTGCTTATTGAAAACAAAATTAACAACAACAACAACAACAACAAAAACAAAGATAAGAACAATTATTAGCCCTCACCCATCGGGGCTTGGATAAATAGATTGGGCTGTTTTTTTTTTTTTTGTATTGGAGTTCAACACTATTTAGGTCATTTTGCGCCGGTCAGTTTACCTATCAACACTTTTCCTGGGCAGGTGCTTCTTTCCCTTTGGTGTCTTTGATGGGAGCCGTGGGTTAATTGTATCGATTCTTGATAATTGCCTTCACTTCTATTTTTTAAACGTAAGCCAGTAAACGTAAACCAGTACAGAAATGATTGGTATAGAATCCTCCGTGGTGTAGTGGTTACTGATGCAATTCGCCTTGTAAACCAGGGGTCGCAGGTTCGACCCCAGGCTTCTCCAGACTTTCGGATGAGTCTGTAAACCGAGGTCCCGTCTCCGTATGACCTTAGCTGTTGGTGAGACGTAAAACCAAACAATCAGAAATTATTGGGCTATATGATGCTTCTACGCAGAGCTAAAATCGACAACACATGAGTACTGGTAAAAGTACTAAAGTAGAAGTAAAACAAAGATCAGGAATCGATACAATTAACTTACTCTACCCACCAAAGACACCAAAGGGAAAGAAATACAAACATTAAGCGACCGGACCATAATGAAAACCTAAACAAAGGAAGGCCATAAGGACAGTTACTTTCCCACAAAATGGCCATATGGCCATCCAAAATTAAAAGACACAAGTGATACACACAGTAAGTAACAAACAACAACATAAATAAATCGCCACAGAAGAACCGCCTTGGAACGGTCAGTGGAAAGATTTCCACTGGGGGGCTTAAATCGATTTTACGTGGCCACAATCCTCGCCCTTACTTCCGTCGCGATTTAGACAAATAATTTGTTCAGTCCGCTTGAAGGCCTCCTAACTCATCATTGCAACATCTCCGTGAACACAAAAAATCAAAGAACCACAGATGTGAGACAACGGTGAGGACTCGACAGCAAGAAACAACTGAAATGCTGGAGCAAATGAAAACCAACAGTTAGACTCCGATGGGCCCGACCAGAGACAGAGCATCAGGCACCAACCAACATTACCAAGAATTAGATCTCTCTAATTCTCAATAAGCCTTTACGTTGGAGCCGTCAAAGAATCTGAGGCCTGATCCACCGGCGTGCAATTAAAGAGGGAAGCAAAGTTGCCAACCGTGATTGGGTTAACTACCATGCATGCAGTCTGTCGTATAACATCCATGTTGTACCCAATCTTTTTATATCGAAGAATGATTTTACGAAATTGGGTGCTGAAGTCATTGCGGTTATATATTTTTCTAAATTTATATACTAAGTCACCATAAAATTCGGGTTCCGATAGACCTTGTTGCAGAAGAGATTTAAGTCCAATATTGAATTTTGATATTAAATCAGAATGGCGTCTATAAAATTTTGAAAATGCTTTGCGTAGTTTATGGTACCGATAACCCTGATTAAGGAGTTTAGCCGTTAATAATTTATTACGAGTGTTGAAGTCAGTTACATGACTACACACTCTAGCAAATCGAATTAATTGCGAAATATAAACGCCATAGGATGGCGCACGAGGAACATCACCATCCAAAAAAGGAAAATTTACAATCTCAAAATCAAAGTCATCGCGTTTATCATAAATTTTGCACGAAACAAACCCATCTACAATAGAAAGATGTAAATCCAAAAACGGGGCCTCGGTATCAGAAGAATTTGCTTTATTTAATTGAAGTTCTGGGGGGGGGGGGGGGGGGGGTAAATCTGACTGATCAAACCATCGAAAAAGGTATTATCAATATTTAATAATTCATCTAAATATCTAGAAGTGGAGCTAAAACTTCAATAATTTCAGATTGGTTATCAATGGAAAGACATAACATGAAGTCTCTTTCATAACAATACAAAACAGATCAGCCACAAGAGGTGCGCAATTCGTACCCATCGGAATACCCACAATTTGTCTAAATAACTTAGTACCGAATCTAATATAAATATTGTCAAGTAGAAAGGTGAGGGCATCACACACTTTCTGACATGACCAAAGTGTATAATTATTATGCTCTTTTGAAGTGAAAAATGCATTTCTGACATTACATGCAAGATAGAGAGAATCTTCTCTGTGAAAAGCCCATTCAATTAAATCATTAAGCTTTTATTTTATAAGATTATGAGGAAGTGTAGTGTAAAGAGTGGAAAAATCGTAAGTAGACAGACTTGAAGCACGAAAATGTCTGGATTTCAATTTATTTAAAACCTCATTCGAATTTTTTATAGACCAAAACAGATTTCTTCCAGATCTCTCAAAGACTTTATCACAATATTTAATCACATGCGTTTTAATAGCAGTAAGACAGGAAGTTAATAATTTAGAAAGTTCAGTGGTAGTGCAAGAGCTAGAATTTGCAATAAACCGTGCTTTGTAATAGCCCGGTCACACCTTTACGTTTCTGCTACGTTTCACCACGTTTCTGACAAAAACCCAAAACGTGGCCAAACGTCGCAACCTGCTGCGTTTTTTAAGCAAATTAGATGTCTTGTTGTGTACATGGAGTATGAGCTACGTTTCTACTGCGAAGCTGCGGCGTAAGACCCACGTATCGCGGCGTTTGCGTGACGTAAGTGCTGCGTATATCGCGTTGCTGTTACGTAGGAGCTGCGTTTCATTCTGACCTGCGACGTTGCTGTTGCGTAACAGCGGCGTTTTAAAACGTATGTGGTAATAGTATCAGTCGTCGGTCGGCATCTAACCATGGTCTCACCCACCAGCGTCTTGGTCGCCTGCTTCTCACAATCCCTTGGCCAATTCTAATCGCTTGCAGCCTCCTACCCACTTGCCGTTTCTTTTCAGTCTTGATTAAGGTCCATAGTAAACCAACAACAACAATCTGTTCTTCAGAATAATAATCCATGATAGCTTTGACAAGAATGCGAAGGACCCGAATGCTTGCTGTTGTATATATATAATTTATATATGAGACCACTTGATCGAGATTAAAATGTATTATGCGATGCCACTTGACCTCATTTGAAACTCAACAAAAGCCACAATCGTCGCTATTACGCCGCAGGTAAACTTGAAACGCCACAGCTATTTTTACTACGTCGTACATACGCAGCAATAACGTCGCACATACGACAGCTACGTAGTACTTACGCCATGCTTACGTTATGATACGCCGTGGAAACGGCGTATTTAAAATTAAAACGTAACAGATACGCCGTAGATACGAAAGGAACGTCGCTGTTACGCAGCGACAACGTGTAGAACGCCACACTTACTTGGTAAGTCTTGAGTGTCGTATGTGCGGCGTAAGAGGCGTTTGTGCTACGCTGCTGCTGCGTTCCTTTCGTTTGCACTGCGTTTCTGCTACGTATGTACGACGTTTCGAACCTGCCACGTATGTGCGACGTAAAGAAGTTGCATGCAACTTCTTTACGTGGCAACCTCGCGTAAGAGGCGTTCCTGCTACGTATCTCGGCGTAAGAGCTACGTTCCTGCGGCGTACCTTTCGTTTCGCCACGTATTGAGAAACGTAGCGCTTACGCGGGTCGAAATGAAAAGGTGTGTTTTGGTAGCCAGTATAGCGTAGGAAGCTTGTCTTGGCCTTCGGTAACACACACAGCAAACTTGGTGGCTGAATGACAAATATGTTTATCTACTATAACTCTCTCTTCAGCTAAAGGCTGAAGTTCATTGGCCTTAGTACCACCAAGCTCCTGCTTAAGCGTGTTAACATAGTGGAGCCTGCCTAGGCAAAGTTGTACGAGTCGGATAAACCCGATTGGTTTCATTGAGATGTCATTTCATCTCAATGTCAGGTAAATGTCCCACAAAAATTGGAACCTTCGTCAACCTAAAAAGTGTTTACCTCAAGCCTCAAATCAAACAAACGAACAAAAAGAACAATTACAACAACGCCAACAACAGTAGCAGTGACGCCAACAACAACAACAACAACAACTAAAACGCGGACAACAACACCAGCGACGCCGACAACAACAACAACTAAAACGCCGACAACAACAGCAGCAACGCCGACAACAACAACTTAAACGTAGACAACAACACCAGCGACACCGACAACAACAACAACTAAGAAGCGGTCAACAACACCAGCGACGCCGACAACAACAACAACTAAAACGCCAACAACAGCACCAGCGACACCGACAACAACAACTAAAACGCGGACACTAACACAAGCGACGCCGACAATAACAACAACTAAAACGCCGACAACAACAGCAGCGACACCGACAACAACATCAACTAAAACGCCAACAACAACAGCAGCGACGCCGACAACAACAACAACTAAAACGCGGAGAACAACAGCAGCGACGCCGACAACTAGAACTAAAACGCCAACAACAACAGCAACGCCGACAACAACGACAACTAAAACGCGGACAACAACACCAGCGACGCCGACAACAACAACAACTTATCGCCGACAACAACAGCAGCGACGCCGACAACAACAACTAAAACGCCAACAACAACAGCAGCGACGCCGACAACAACTAGAACGCGGACAACACCAGCGACGCCGACAATAACAACTAAAACGTGGACAACAAATGACGCGACGCCGACAACAACAACAACTAAAACGCCGACAAGAAAAGCAGCGATGCCGACAATAACAACAACAACTAAAACGCCGACAACAACAGAAGCGACGCCGACAACAACGACAAAAACGCGCGCGGACAACAACAGCAGCGACGCCGATAACAACAACAACTAAAACGCCGACAACAGCAGCGACGCCGGCAATAACAACAACTAAAACGGCGACAACAACAGCAGCGACGTCGACAACAACAACTAAAACGCCGACAACAACAGCAGCGACGCCGGTAATAACAACAACTAAAACGCCGACAACAAC
Organism: Lucinisca nassula; assembly: GCA_963580285.1. Taxonomy (NCBI): domain Eukaryota; kingdom Metazoa; phylum Mollusca; class Bivalvia; order Lucinida; family Lucinidae; genus Lucinisca; species Lucinisca nassula. The sequence goes on along the minus strand of OY757014.1, from coordinate 111,192,669 downwards.
AGCAGCGACGCTGACCACAAAAACTAAAATGTCGACAACAACAGCAGTGACGCCGACAACAACTAAAACGCCGACTACAACAGCAGCGACGCCGACAACAACAACTAAAACGCCGACAACAACAGCAGCGACGCCGACAACAACAACAACTAAAACGCCGGTAACAACAGCAGCGACGCCGACAACAACTAAAACACCGATAACAACAACAACAACAACAACTAATACGCGGACAACAACAGCAGCGACACCGACAACAACATCAACAAAAACGTTGATAACAACTGCAGCGACGCCGACAACAACAACAACAACAACCAAAACGTGGACAACCACAGCAGCGACACTGTCAACAACAACAACTAAAACGCGGACAACAACAGCAGCGACGCCGACAACAACAACAACAACTAAAACGCACGCGGACAACTACAGCAGCGACGCCGGCAACAACAACTCAAACGCCGACAACAACAGCAGCGACGCCGACAACAACTAAAACGCGGACAACAACAGCAGCGACGCCGACAACACCAACAACTAAAACGCGCGCGGATAACAACAACAGCGACGCCAATAACAACAACAACAACTAAAACGCCGACAACAGCAGCGACGCCGACAATAACAACAACTAAAACGCCGACAATAACAGCATCGACGCTGACAACAACAACAACTAAAACGTAGACAACAACAGCAGCGACCTCGACAACAACAACTAAAACGCCGACAACAACAGTAGCGACGCCGACAGCAACAACAACAACAACTAAAACGCCGACAACAACAGCAGCGACGCCGACAATAACAACTAAAACGCCGGCAACAACAGCAGCGACGCCAACAACAACTTAAACGCCGACAACAACAGCAGCGACGCCGCCAATAACAACAAAACTAAAACGCCGACAACAACAGCAGCGACGTCGACAACAACAACAACAACAACTAAAACGCCGACAACCATAGCAGCGACGCCGACAAGAACAACAACAACAGCGACGCCGACAACAACAACAGCGACGCCGACAACAACAACAACAAGAACAACTAAAACAACAACGTAAACGCCGACAACAACAGCAGCGACGCCGCCAATAACAACAACAACTAAAACGCCGACAACAACAGCAGCGACGCCGCCAATAACAATAACAACTGAAACGCCGACAACAACAGCAGCAGCAACAACAACGACGACAACAACAACATTTTTACAGACCGAAATTCCTCCCTACATAGCTTATAAGGTTTATAACCAATCTCTGATAATGGCGTCGAGGCCTCGATTTTTTGGCTCAGTGGTTAAAGCATTAGACTTTTATCCAAGCGGCCCGGGTTCGAATCCCACCATGGGCGGGATTCTTCTTTCCTTTGTTATGGCTCTCATGTCGTAATAGCAACAAAAACGGTATTTAAGCTGTTTTTAACCTATATATTGCCTAGCGGCCCTTTTTTGACATTTGCAAACAGTGCAGACCCAGATCAGACGCCGTGTTTTGAGGCGTCTGATCTGGGTATACACTGTTAGCTGAAAGTTTTTTTTTTTAAACACCGCTAGCACCCCTTTAATTGGAAATGGACTATTCCAAACTTATTAGTTGGCAGATACCATTGTCATACTTGGGTTAAGCACGTGCTGAATAAGAAATATCATTATTTATTTCTTCTTTAAATCTTAAACCTTGTCTCTTAGAATGAATTCTAAAAGGAAGTCCCTAAAGGTATATTGAATTACCCCTCATTCTTTATATCTATCATAAAGTTCTTTAAACAGATCACAGGCTAATTTAGACAAATATGTTTCGTTAATTGAAATACGAAACAAATGAGCCAGCGCACGACAAAACCTACAATAAGACATGTGCGCCCAACGAAGACTCAGATCAGCCTGCGCATCGACGCAGTCTGATCAGAGCCTTCGATGTGCGCTCTAAGGAAAGCTAAGGGCCCAATGCTTCTTCATGCAGCAAGAGAAGTCTCTGGATGCACAGGCTTCTCTGGGCGCTCATTTAGATTGTAGGAAATGCTTTGCCCAGGCTCAGTTGTCATTGTGCGGTTTCAGCCTAAACAATGTTTTAACCCAATTGGTACCAGAAACCCCCAGATGGGTACCCTGGCAAACAGTGCAGGCCCAGACCAGACGCCGCAGAACGCGAGCGCGGCGTCTGATCAGGGCCTACACTGTTTGCATAAAAGTTAAGCCATTTCCAAAATAAATTTTAAAGAAAACACCACCTTGAAATGGACTTCGGCTATTTATAAGGAGGAAGATTCCATTTGGTACTAAAAGGGTTAATAGTCGGAAGGACTTTCTCTTCCAGTTTCCATTTATCTCTTGGTAACGATTAATTGGTTTTAGTATTTATAAGATTTAATCGGAATTTATTTTCTATGGACAAGACAATTATAGTTTGGTCAAATTGCAAGTTATTTTTAGCCTCTTGAATTCCATGACTCCCATAAAGCAATGGGACTAGAGCACCTGACGAGATTTTGTTACTGAATTGCATTGAGTCCATTTCGAAACCGAGGGGCGTCAGGTTAAGTTATTTTTAGAAATTTATCTATAAAATGACTCAACGTTTTGCTAACAGTGAAGGTCTGGACCGTTTTGGGGGTTTGTTTGTTCACTTCCCCCAAATATGTAAAAGTGGCGCCGTCTTGTTCACTCTTCCCAAATATGTAAAAGTGGTGCTATCTTGTTCACTCTCAGCATTTATGTAAAGGTGGTGCTGACTTGTTTACTCTCTCCAAATATGTAAAAGTGGTGCTGTCTTGTTCACTCTCCCCAAATATGTAAAAGTGGTACTTTCTTGTTCAATCCCCCCAAATATGTAAAAATGGTGCTGTCACTCTCAGCAAATATGTAAAAGAGGTGGTGACTTGTTTACACTCTTCAAATATGTTAAAGTGGTACTTTCTTGTTCAATCTCCCCCCCCCCCCAAATATGTAAAGGTGGTACTTTCTTGTTCACCCCCCCCCACCCCCCAAATATGTAAAAGTGGTATTGCCTTGTTTACTTTCCCCTATATGTAAAACTGATGCTGTGTTGTTCACTCTACCCAAATATGAAAAAAGTAGTACTGTCTTGTTTACTCTCCCCAAATATATAAAACTGGTGCTGTGGTGCTGTCTTGTTCACTCTAACCAAATATGAAAAATGTAGTACTGTCTTGTTTACTCTCCCCTATATGTAAAACTGGTCCTGTCTTGTTCACTCTAACCAAATATGAAAAAGTAATATTGTCTTGTTTACTCTCCACAAATGTGTAAAACTGGTGCTGTCTTGTTCACTCTACCCAAAGATGAAAAAGTAGTGCTGTCTTGTTCACTCTACCCAAATTTGACGTTATCCAATCAGACATCGCGTTACATACGCAAATGCATTAGAATGTGCATTCGAAACGCATTTTTTTCCTCATGAAAAATTGTGACTCATGAAAAGTTGTGACATTAAATGGGGGTTTGAAGGGTATTAACACAATATATTACAACAACTGTAGACCTGAAATGCTTAAAAATGCAGATCTTCGAAGCAGATACAAGTAAAACTAGAATCTAACGTATTTTTCATGCCATCCGACCATGTTTGCGAATCTTAGAGTGGGCGCCCTTGAAGAAGATTATTTTCACATAACGTTTGTCCTGCTTAACCACGCCATCCTCTGCCTTTGG
>OY757014.1:110432380-110571287 GCA_963580285.1 Lucinisca nassula | reverse complement strand
TTAGTGGTTAAGAGCGCTGATTCTTGATCATTAGGTCTCTCACCCTGTGGTTCGAGCCTCGCTCGGGTCACATGTGAGACGCCAAGATATGCAACGGAAGGTCAGGTGGTTTTTCTCCGGGTACTCCAGTTTTCGCCCACCTATGATTAACAATCGGCTCAATATAAGTGAAATAATCTTGAAAGGGCCATAAACCCCCCCCCCCCCCCCCAATAAAAACAAGAGGGCCCAGAGGGCCCTGGATCGCTCACCTGATCCAATGTATAACAAGTGGGCCCCGGGCAGGGTCAATTTTGGCCCCAAGGCTATAATTTGAACAATCTTGGTAGAGGTCCACAAGATGAAGCTTCATATCGAATATGAAAGACCTGGGCTTTCTGGTTTCAGAGAAGAAGATTTTAAAGGTTTACCCTGCATATAGAAGTCTATGTAAAACAAGATTTTCCCTATATAAGTCTATGTTAAACCAAAGGGCCCCGGAGCAGGGGCATTTTTGGCCCCAGGGCTATAATTTGAACAATCTTGGTAGAGGTCCACTAGCTGAAGCTTCATAACAAATATCAAAGGCCTAAGCCTTGTGTTTCAGAGAAGATGATTTTTAAAGATTTTCCCTATATAAGTCTATGTAAAACCAAAGGGCCACATGGCGGAGGCATTTTTGGTCTCAGGGCTATAATTTGAACAATCTTTAAAGAGGTCCACTAGCTGAAGCTTCATAACAAATATCGAAGACCTAAGCCTTGTGGTTTCAAAGAAGAAGATTTTCCCTATATACGTCTATGTAAAACCAAAGGGCCCCGGAGCGGGGGCATTTTTGGCCCCAGGGCTATAATTTGAACAATCTTGGTAGAGGTCAACAAGATGAAGCTTCATACCAAATATCAAAGACCTGGGCCTTGCGGTTTCAGAGAAGAAGATTTTTCAAGATTTTCCCTATATAAGCCTATGTTAAACCAAAGGGCCCCCGTGTGGGGGGCATTTTTAGCTCCAGCACTATAATTTGAACAATCTTGGTAGGGGTCCACTAGATGAAGCTTCATACCAAATATCAAAGACCTGGGCAATGCGGTTTCAGAGAAGAAGATTTTTAAAGATTTTCTCTATATAAGCCTATGTAAAACAAAAGGGCCCTGGTGCGGAGGCATTTTTGGTCCAAGCACTATAATTTGAACAATCTTGGTAGGGGTCCACTAGATGAAGCTTCATACCAAATATCAAAGACCTGAGCCTTGCGGTTTCAGAGAAGAAGATTTTTTCAGATTTTCCCTATATAAGCCCATGTAAAACCAAAGGGCCCCCGTGCGGGGGCATTTTTAGATCAAGCACTATAATTTGAACAATCTTGGTAGGGATCCACTAGATAAAGCTTCATACCAAATATCAAAGACCTGGGCCTTGCGGTTTCAGAGAAGAAGATTTTTAAAGATTTTCCCTATATAACCCCTGCGAGGAATTCAAGAAATCGTTCTAGAACAGTTCTTGAACTAGTTCTAGAACTGTTCTTGAACATTAAATGGCCGTTCTTGAACTGGAAGTTCAAGAATCCATTCTAGAACAATTTCTGTGAAGTTCTTGAAGTAGTTCTTGAACTTACAGTTCTAGAACAGCAATTTAATGTTCAAGAACAATTCTAGAACTAGTTCAAGAACTGTTCTAGAATGATTTCTTGAATGTTCTAGAATTTATTCTTGAACTTCCATTTTAATGTTCAAGAACAATTCTAGAACTAGTTCAAGAACTGATGTTAATGTAGAACCTAGTTCAAGAATTGTTCTTGAACTCCATGAACTTGTTCTAGAACAGCAATTTTATGTTCATGAACAGTGCTCAAGGTTCAAGAATTAGTTCAAGAACATCAATTAAAAACCTGAACTAATTCAAGAACTAATTCTTGAATGTTCCAAGGCATACGTAATGCTGGGAAGGGAAAGCACTTGACAGAATGCTCACCATTTCAGGATAAAAAGACCGCAGACTTATATATGCATCAATAGAATAAACAATACAAAATAATATTCATCATTAAATCTAACAAAGAATTATATTCATCAATACAATTAATTCTTTATTGAGTTAATAAACAACAAGAAATACAATAAAAAAACAAACAAAAAAACACCCCATACCCGAGCCATTTGTCAACCAGGCATTTGTCAGCTACCACAAATAAAACCAATCAGAAGCATTTGAACCTCACCCCAAAAAACTAACAATGTGGTATTTGCACCCAGCAAAGACTCCGATCATCAGCCTGAGTTTCCGCTCGGTCTGATCATAGCTAACCAGATAGTTAACTTCAGAATGAACGCTGTCACTATATTAAAGACTGATCAAAATAGGTGGAAGCCCTGGCTGATTGGAGTCTTCGCTGTGCACAAATACCACGCTGTTGGTTTTGTCATGGTGCAGCACTTTTGTCGAGCTTCTCACTCCAAAAATTCCAAACTAACAGTTCAAAAATTATTTTCAAAATTGTAGTCAGAAACAACTTTTTACAATGTGGATTTTAGCCACATTAAGACGAGATAAAAAATGTGGTATTTGCGCCCAGCGAAACCACATAACAGCCTGTCTCCCTTGTGTGCTTAATGGATAGCTATAGATCTAAAGCTTTCACTAAATGATCAGTTGAGACACAAATCAGACTGGATCATGCCCAGCTGATCTGAGCCTTTGCTGGGGGCAAAAGCCACATTGTTGGATTTGACATGTTGCAGCTCTCTAACCCATAAAATTCAATCTTAAGTGTTCAAAAATTGTTTTCAAAAGTGTAGTCACAAAAAAAACTTTTTACATGCACCAAGACAAAACCAACAGTGTGGTATTTGCGCCCTGCAAAACCTCAGATAAATCTGGGCATCCGCCCAGTCTAATCAGCATTAACTGTGTGCATAATGGATAGCTAAGGACTTAAGCTTTCACTATATGGGCAGTGTAGACTAATCAGACTGGGCTGATGCCAAGCCTGATCTTTGCTGGATGCAAATGCCATGTTGTTGGTTTTGTCACACTGTGGCTCATTTGTCAAGCTTCTCTAACCCATTAAATTCAAAATTAGAAGTATTAAAACACGGTCTTCAAACAGTGAAGTCACAAACAGCTTTTTGCAATTGTGAATTGTAGCACTGCAGAAACACCAAAAGAGGGGTATTTGCGCCCAGCAAAGACTCGGATCAGCTTGGGCATCCACCCTGTCTGATCAGAGTCTTCTGTATAGCTAGGGATCAAGTTTTCAGTACATGGACAAGGCCCCCGCCCATCGGAGCTTGAAGAAAAAGATGGGTTGCATAATGCTTCCATGCATGCAGAGCCGAAACTGACCGCACACGAGTACTGGTAAACCACTGAGCGCACCAGGCAAAGCAGTGCAAGTCTGTCCGTCTATGCTTACAAACCATATTGATTTCATTGGTCGACAGGGCTTGAGATGTCACATGTCTTTGTCAGGTTAATGTCCCACAAAATTGGAAGCAATATGTCCGAAATGACCTATAGTGTTGATGGGGACGTTAAAACTCAAATCAAACAAAATTCACTACATGACCAGTGGAGACTGATCAGACTGGGCCCTTACGGACCGGAGGTTTTGCTGGGCGCAAATGCCAGATTGTTGGTTTTGTCACATTGTGGTGCATTTGTCGAGCTTCTCACCTCCCTAAAATCAAAATTAACAGTCAATAAAATGTTGTTCAAAATAGTATAGCCACAAAAAGCGTTTTACAATGAGGATTTGAGGCTCACCATGATAAAACCAACAATGTTGTACATCCTCCCAGTCTGATCACTCTTTGCTGGGCGCTCACTGGATAGTTGAGGACCTAAGCCTTCACTAGGCGGACAATGAAGACTGATCAGACTGAATGGATGCCCAGGCTGACTAGAGACTTCGCTGGGTGCAAATGCCACATTGTTGGTTTTGTCATGGTGCTTCTCATTTGTCGAGCTTCGCTGAACCCCTCAAAATTAAAGGTTAAGTGTTCAAAGCTTGTTTTCAAAATTGTAGTAACAAACAACTTTTTACAATGTTAACTGAAACCTCATTCGGCAATAGTCACTTTTTTATTTCTTCGGAGAACTTTCTGCATGTTTTCAAATTTTCTATGAAAAGTGTGCTTGTCAAATGATGTCAGCTGGACCGTTACTCTCTCCAGTAGACCAAATTTTACCTGGTCAAGTGGTGGCTTTATATTGTCTTTTGCTTTGATCGTCATTTTACCAGTACGTGTCGAGTTAACAACTTCATTCTCTGTGAACAAATGGAGGCATAATGTTTTCATAATGTTAACATCGCCAACAACTCCTTTGACTTTCTTCTTCAAACTTTCTTCATCCATTGAAGAGTCTTCATTTGATGATGACTCATCAAGATGTCTCTCATTTGGTGTACTTTTCATGACCAATTCAGATGCACTTTCTGTTTTCACGAACCCTTTAGATGTGCCGTTCAATTGCATGATCCCCTTAGGTGTACTTTCTGTTTTGATAAAAGCCTTTTCTTTTGGGGTACTTTGTGGTGATGCCACTGCACTCATTGTTTCCACCTTGCACAATCTTTCATCAAGTTTTTTGTACTTCTTTCTTAGGTTTCGGACATCTTCCTCAAGCTTCTCAACTTTCTCCCTGCAGAAAAATTTAAACAATAACATAAGAAACCTAGCAACCCCCACCCCCCACTCCACAAAATACATGTGCACCCAACAAAGATTCAGATCAGCATGTGCATCAGCTTAGTCTGATCAGAGTCTTCACTGGCTGCTGAAAAAAAAAACTTACAGCCTGTTACCTATTAAGCACAGGCCGGCCTCAGTGGCTCAGTCGGATGCACGTCTGACTGGTGATCAGGACGCGGGTTCGACTCCTGCGGGGTCGGCAACATTCTTTCGTGGAGATTGATCATGAAATCTTTTCTACGGTCATTCTCTCCCTTCCGCTGATTCAAGAAGGGCAGTTGTCAGTTTCTGGCGAAAGAATGTGCACCGTACTGGTTAACCGCTTACATATAAGCATGCCCAGGAAAGTGTTGATAGGTAAACTGACCGGCTCAAAAATGACCTAAATAGTGTTGACTGGGCCGTAAAACTCCAATACAAACAAACAAAACCTATTAAGCACACTGCAAACTTTGCACAGACTGATCAGCCTGCCCATTCCTGTCTTAGCTGGTTTTGTCAAGCTGTTGCTCATTTATTACTGTTATAATTATTGTTGTTCTTAATCAGTTAAGGTAAGAATCCAGCTATAAATTCATGAGTCATTCCAGTATACATTAACAGTGTAACCAAAATTATATATCATACTTTACTTAGTCTATATATAAATTGGATCATTATTTATTATTCACAGTTTATAAACTAAGCCAATGTCAATACTGACAGGAGAAATCAAAGGACCTGTACAAGCTCACCTTACGAGCCTTCAGCTCAGCTGAGCTAAAGCAAAGAAAATATCCAGTTTTAAACTCACCTGCATACATCTTTTTTCACCATTTCCTCTCTTTTCAAGTACTGCACTCCTTCACTCCCTAATGAAAATGAAAAAAAAAAAAAAACAGTTACAAGAAATACAATATGACTATTATTGTTTATATTTCTGTATTAAAATGACATACGCCGGCCCCTCACCCATCAGGGCTTGTAGAAATAGATGGGCTGCATGATGCTTCCGCACAGAGCTGAAATCGACCACATACAAGTTCTGGTAAACCGCAAAAAAAATCTAAGCCTGCCCCGGTAAAGCTGTGCGAGTCGGGCCCGTTCATGATTACAAACCCTATTGGTTTCATTAGGCGGCAGGGCATGAGGTGTCATTTCATCTCAGTGTTGGGTAAGAGTCCCACAAAATTGGCAGCACTGTCTCCAAAATGACCTGCAGTGTTGAAGGGGACGCTAAACCTCACATCAAACAAACAAAATGATTAACAATTTTTTCTGTTTCAAAAGGATTAATTCAGCTATTGTGCCACGTGCAAAATAGCGAAGGTTGTGGCATGAGTGCGGAAATATTGAAAACAAGAAAGCAGTCTTGTTTAAAACAAGAGGGCAATGATGGCCCTGGATCGCTCACCTGATCCATATTGTACAAACGAAATTGTGGGTAATATATGGTGGAGTGGAGGGTTTGAGCAATTTTGGTTGGACCCAAGGAACATTTCAGTGAAATTAATTCAAAATCAGTCTGTCTGTTTAGGAGTAGAAGTCATTTTGAGAAGTAGAAGTAATTTCTTGTTCACCCGAGCGGAATGGTGTGAGGAATTTTGGTAGACGGTGATCCAAGGAAAATTCCTGTGAAGTAATTTTAAAATCCATCCACTGGTTAAGGAGTTGAAGTTGTTTAAAGGTTTTTCTATTTTTAGCTCTGGCAGCCATCTTGTTCACCAGAGCGGAACGGTTTGAGCAATTTTGGTAGAGGGTCACCCTAGGAACATTCCTGTGAAGTAATTTCAAAATCCATCCACCAGTTAAGGAGTTGTTTAATAGTTTTTCTATTTTTTAGCTCTGGTGGCCATTTTGTTAATCTGAGCAGAACTGTTTGAGCAATTTTGGAAGAGGGTCACCTAAGGAACATTCCTATGAAGTAATTTCAAAATCCATCCACTGGTTAAGGAGAAAAAGTCGTTTAAATGTTTTTTTCTATTTTTGGCTCTGGCGGCCATCTTGTTCATCCGCGTTCACCCAAGCGGAACGGTTTGAGCAATATTGGTAGAGGGTCACCAGAGACATTCCTGTGAAGTAATTTTGAAATCCATCCACTGGTTAAGGAGAAGTCGTTTAAAGGTTTTTCTATTTTTAGCTCTGGTGGCCATTTTTTTCACACAAGCAGAATGGTTTGAGCATCTGCAATGTTTAGTAGAGGGACACCCAAGGAACATTCCTGTGGAATAATTTCAAAATCCATCCACTGGTTAAGGAGAAGTCGTTTCAAGATTTTTCTATTTTTAGCTCTGGCGGCCATTTTGTTGACCCGAGCAGACCAATATGAGCAATTTTGGTAGAGGGTCACCCAAGGAACATTCAGGTGAAATAACTTCAAAATCCATCCACTGGTTAAGGAGAAAAAGTCGTTTTAGTTTTAGCTCTGGTGACCATCTTGTTCACCCGAGCGGAACAGTTTGAGCAATTTTGGTAGAGGGTCACCCAAGGAACATTCCTGTGAAATAATTTCAAAATCCATCAACTGGTTAAGGAGAAGTCGTTTAAAGGCTTTTCTATTTTTAGCTCATGTGGCCATTTTGTTGACCCAAGCGGAACGGTTTGAGCAATTTTGGTAGGGGGTCATCCAAGGAACATTCCTGTGAAATAATTTCAAAATTCATACAATGGTTAAGGAGGAGAAGTCGTTAAAAGGTTTTTTCTATTTTTCGCTCTGGTGGCCATCTGATTCACCTGAGCGTAACAGTTTGAGCAATTTTGGTAGAGGATCACCCAAGGAGCATTCCTGTGAAATTATTTCAAAATCCATCCAGCATTTTTGGAGAAGTCGTTTAAAGCAAAAGTTGAAGACAGATGCATGGACGACGGACAAATACCTATCACAAAAGCTCACCTTGAGTACTTCGTGCTCAGGTGAGCTAAAAAGAAATCGGCAGAAGGGGGAGACAATTCTGCCAAAATCAACAATATAGTTATGGCTCTTAGTCAGAATTTAGCTCTTGAGATGGTGAGTATGTGTATGAAGTTTCATAAGCTAGGTCTAATAATTTTTAAGTCATTGCCAAGGTTAATATTTTTTTAATGACTACGCAGATGCTGGAGTGATGACAATAGCTGGAAAGTTCTTCAAACAAAAGGCCCATGGGCCACTACGCTCACCAGAGGTGTTGTGGTTTTTACCATATAATCTTTGTCATGTGACTACAATCCCACAAATACCTTTTTATTGCCTCAACCATAGAGCCCAGCAGTTTTAGTGGAGATTACGATACTGAATTCATCCAGGGCAAAGGAAGTAAATGACCTTGACCTTTGGAATTAATGCACTTACATTCAACGGATTGCAAATATTGGTTCTGATGCCATAGGCTACAAGTGACTGAAACATCCAGATTTGCCTTTTTTCCATATAAATGTCTAAGTGACCAAATTTGAACTTGACGTAAAAAAGTTCCAAGGTCAATCAAAGAGCATCATTTAAACAAACTTGGAAGGGCCTGATTCACCAATGCTACATAACAAGCTTCAAGATTTTTTGGTTACTGAGAAGATTTTAATAGGTTTTTACCATATATATATATTGAAAAGCGGCCATATTGCTCATGTGACCCACTCCCCACAAACAAACTTTCTCTCTCCCCCCCCACCCCCCCAAACTTCCCATGGCATAGAGGCTCCACATGTAATTTTGGTTTCAATCAGCCCAGCAGGTTAAGTGGGGGAAGAAGATAAAAATACTGAATCTGAACCATCCAGGACATAGGCCAGTAAATGACCTTGACCTTTGTAATTGATGAACTTCCATTCAGCAGATTGTAAATATCGATTCTGATGTGGCAGACTACAACCAACTAAACAAGATGTTTGTGAAACATGAACATGTCCCTGGGCATGGTCATTTTTTTCAAAGTTGGTAACAGTTCAAAGTCAAGGTCACAGGTCAAGATTTTTGGTTTGAGTGGGAAGCCTTTGGCACAAGGAACTTACATGCCAAATATGAAGGCTCTATCACAAACTGTTAGAAGGTTATGAAAAATAATATTTTTTTCTTTAAAGTAGGTCAAGGTCACAGGTCAAATAATTTTGCATGAATGTAAAGCGCTTGTCACAAGGAACCTACATGCCAAATATGAAGGCTCTATCTTAAACGATTGAAAAGTTATGAACAATTTTATTTGTTCTTTTAAGAAGGTCAAAGGACAAGGTCATGGTAAAAAAAAAACTAGAAATGCGTCCATAGGACACGGATGCCCCCGCCTGAAAATATGTCTATGTTCGTATTCATCCATAGAAAGTTATTGACAGTGTTTAAGTTTTGGACCCTTTTTATGCCATTTGACCTCCAAGTATGACCTTGGAGGTACGGATCTGGGTTTGCACGTGACACATTGTCTCATGATGGTTAACAGTTCTTCAAAATTATTTCAATATCCATCCAAAAATAAGTAAGTTATTGGCTGCGTTTGAGTTTCGGACCCATTTTTTGACCTTTGACCTCCAAGTATGACCTTGACCTTGGAGGTACAGACCTGGATTTTGTATGTGACACATCGACTGATGATGGTTAACATTTCTACAAAGTAATTTCAAAATCCATCCAGAAATAAGAAAGTTATTGACTGCGTTTAAGTTTCGGACCCTTTTTTTGACCTTTGACCTCCAAGTATGACCTTGACCTTGGAGGTACGGACCTGGGTTTTGCAGGTGACACATCGACTCATGATGGTTAACATTTCTCCAAAATAATTTCAAAATCCATCCAGAAATAAGAAAGTTATTGACTGCGTTTAAGTTTCGGACCCCTTTTTTGACCTTTGACCTCTAAGTATGACCTTGACCTTGGTGGTACCGACCTGGGTTTTGCACGTGACGCGTCGTCTCATGATGGTTAACATTTCTGCCGAGTAATTTTAAAATCCATCAAGAAATAAGGAAGTTATTGACTGCGTTTAAGTTTCGGACGAACCGACGGACGGACGGACGGACAGGGGCAACGCTATATGCCCTTTCCACCATTCTTCCAATGGCGGGGGCATAAAAATTGCATGAATGTAAAGCTCTTATCACAAGGAACCTATTTGCCAAATATGAAGGCTCTATCCCAAACGGTTCGAAAGTTATGACCAAAATGTTATTTTTATTTTAAGTTGTTCAAAGGTCAAGGTCACAGGTCAAAATTTTTTGCATGCATGTAAAGCTTTTGTCACATAGAACATATATGCCAAATATGAAGGCTGTATCTCAAGCAGTTCAAAGTTATGACCAATGTTATTTTTTTTCTTTTAAGTATGTCAAAGGTCAAGGTCATGGTCACAGGTCAATTTTTTTCCCATCAATGTGAAGCTCTTGTCACAAGGAACCTTCATGCCAAATATGAATACTCTACCTCCAACAGTTCAAAAGTTATGACCAACATTAAAGTTGTCCACGTACAAACCAACAAACAGACAGGACAAAAACAATATGTCCCCGCTACCGGGAACATAAAAATCCACTGGTTTGGCTTTTTCCATAATATGTCTAAGTGCCCACGTTTGACCTTGATGTAAAACTGGTCAAGGTAAACTAAAGGTCATAATTGGAACAAATATGGGAGGGCCAGAGTCCCCAATTCTACATATCAAGTTCCAAGGCCATTCACTTTCTAAGAAGATTTTTAAAGGTTTTTACCATATATATGGGCATAGCGGCCATATAGGTCATGTGACATTCCTCACGAACAAATTTTCTTTCCCTCTTCCCAAAGAGGGTCCATATGTAATTTGGTTTCAACTGGTCCAGTAGTTTCAGGAGATTTCGTTTGAAAATGTTGAAGACGACGTAGATGCCAGACCACTTGATTTGAGGTTTAACGTCCCCGTCAACACTGTTAAGGTCATTTTGGAGACATTGCTCCCAACTTTGTGGGACTTTTACCCTACACTAAGATGAAATGACATCTGAAGCCCTGTCGCCCAATGAAACCAATAGGGTTTATTAGCATGGACGGTCCGCCTCGCACCGCGGTTCCTGGACAGGCTTAGATCCTCTAAGCGGTTTACCAGTACTAGTGTGTGGGCCGGATTCAGCTCTGCGTGGAAGCATCATGCAGCCCAAATATTTCTTCAAGCCCCTGCCAATCCTGTAAGCTCCCCGGAGCCTTCCGCTCTGGTGAGTTAAAAGCAGACAAGCTAAAAATGTAGGTGTCATAATCCGGACATCATTTCTCTATAATTTTACGTATATGCCGGCCTCAATAGCTCAGTCGTAGGCACGCCTGACTGGTGATAAAGAGGACGCAGGTTTGATACCTGCAGGGGTGTGCAACATTCTTAAAATCTTTGGTGGAGATTGATCATGGAATCTTTTCCTACGGTCATTCATTCCCTTCCGCTGATTCAAGAAGGGCAGTTGTCAGTTTCTGGTGAAAGAAAGTGCACTGTACTGGTTAATTGCTTACATATAGGCCTGCCCAGGAAAAGTGTGGACAGGTAAAACTGACCGGCTCAAAAATGACCTAAAATAGTGTTGACTGGGCCATTAAACTTCAATAAAAACAAACAAACATAAAAGCATTGACACTCAAGGACACTTAACTCCAAAGTTAATAACTGGATCGGGCTCAAAATCGAACCTCATCTAAAGCCACACTAAAGCGACATAACTGCATCCAACAACAGATATACTCCTGTGATAGATCTTTAACAAATGCAACTTTTGCTTACCAGCAACTTTTAACTGTAACCTGGGAGAGTATCTAGTTGGTGTGCAATCACTCTTCACTTTGGTCTTCACTGGGGTCTCTAAAATGGTTACTTTGGTCTTCATTGGGGTCTCTAAAATGTTAAGATATATATGCTTCTGAGAAACACGAGACTCAAAGAGTCTGTACTGCTCACTTGAGAAATCAAATGTTTTTGTTTGTTTTGTTTGATTTGAGGTTTAATGTCCCCGTCAACACTGTAAAGGTCATTTTGGAGATGTTGCTTCCAATTTTGTGGGACTTTACCCGACATTGAGATGAAATGACATCTCAAGCCCTGTCGCCAAATGAAACCAATAGGGTTTATTAGCATGGACGGTCCGCCTCGCACCGCAGTTCCTGGACAGGCTTAGATCCTCTAAGCGGTTTACCAGTACTAGTGTGCGGGCCTGATTCAGCTCTGCGTGGAAGCATCATGCAGCCAATATATTTCTTCAAGCCCCTATGGGCAAATGTTACCAATTCAAAAATCCACCCCCAACACACACCAACTTCAATACCCCCGCCCATCAGGGCTTGAAGAAATATATGGTCTGAATGATGCTTCCGCGCAGAGCTGAAACTGACCCGCACACGAGTACTAGTAAACCGCTTTGAGGACCTAAGCCTGCTCAAGCAAAGACGTATAAGTCGGCCCGTCCATGCTTATAAACCCTATTGTTTTCATTGGGCGGCAGGGCTTGAGATGTCATTTCATCTCAATGTCAGGTCAAAGACCCACAAAATTGGAAGCAACGTCTCCAAAATGACCTATACTGTGCTGACGGGGACGTTCAAACCTATACTGTGCTGACGGGGACTTTCAACCTCAAATCAAACACACACTTGATCAGATTGGACCCACTGCTCATGATTGGAATGATTTATGTAGGGTACCTCTAAACGTTGCTACAATGAATGTTACCTTTGGGCCTCATTGTTTCAGTGAAGATCTTTGAAGGTTCTTTACAGGGAAAAAGATTAACAGGGTACCAGTAGCCCACAGCTCCTAAAGTTTGGGCTGGGTCCCTAGATGTTTGGTGAAAATGCCTACGCCGAATTTACAATATGCAAGTTTTGACTGTGTGTGCCCCTATGTCATAAAGTTGGTCTGTAAAAGTATCCCTGCTTTGGCCATATAGCCCTGTACAAACAAATGCCCCCCCCCCCCCCCCCCCCCCCCCCCTCCCTCACCCCCAGGTGTGGCCATAATAAACGAGAAAATATACGGTTTCACACTGCTGTCAAGGCAACAATTAAGGGGTTGACAATGGCCATTTTCACGGTCTGCAGCATGTTTTGCCAACTAATTAAGGGGCATTTTTGACACCAGACAACCTCAGATTTCATTTTAGTGGTCAGCTGGGCCATACCCCCCATTTGTTTTCGGCTGTGAGGGGCCTTCAAACCCCCATAGGGTATATTTTTAGTGGGAAGCCGCGCAAAAAAAGCTGACCATTTTTTAGCTCACTTTATCTTAATTCAAACATAGCTGTCCTGGGATAAGGAATGCAGATTTTAGGTGGTTCTGGGGCTCAAAAAAGTGTTTGTGTGGGTGGGTGGGGACACATAGAATGACTTATCTGAGTTGAGTGGGAAAGGGTTAACCATTTTATGTTATGGGGTCGGCGTCCGTCCGTCCGCCCATAGACTTTTTCGTTTCCGGATAACTCCTCCTACAGTTTTTATCCGATTAACCTGAAACTTTGTGGATAGTAAGACTATAAGGTGGACATGTGCGTGAAATTTCGAGATTAACCATACACCAAATATTAATAGAGTTATGCCCCTTTGAAAATTGAGGTAAACATTTTCGTTTCCAGGTAACTCCTACAGTTCCCATAGATCTGATTAACCTGAAACTTTGTAGATAGTAAGACTATGAGTGGGACATGTACTACAAACCACACAACGTCCAAGCATAATTTGGGTCCAGTTTGATGACAAAAAAGCAGGAATGGAAACCAGAATCAAATACAAAAACAGGGGACTGTATCATAGCAATATTGATGAAAATTGGACACCAATTTTTGATGTCAACAGGTCATTTACTTACAACAGAAAGACCTTTCAGAGAGTTCAATTTCCTTTGCAACCTTCTGCAGGGCGTTCCTTTTTTGGACTCACGCATTGTGGCTATAGGGAAACCTTGTGAACCAAATACCTGGAGAACAGCTTGAGCTAGGCTCATGATATTTGGCATACAGTTTGGGTCAAATGTGTAGATGTTCTGATTAACTTTTGATCAAATTCTGAAAAATTTAACAGAATTATGCGCCTTTTTCGACTTAAGCAATGTGGCTATGGGGAAACCTTGTAAACAAAATATCTGGAGTACCGCTCAGGGCTTTATCCAGGTATTTTGGGAAAAGGCCCCTGGGCGAATATGGGTAAAAAATTTCGACAAAATACCAAAAATTGGGCACACTATTTCATCAGAGAAATGCCAGCATGATGAAGCTTTGCTCATGAGAGTCTTATGCATAGTGAAATAGCTTCACTGTAGTGAATTTTCATCTTGACTATCCAGTGTTAACCTCTGATGTTAAGTATTGTTTTTTCTGGTTCCTTTTGTTTTGGCTTTAATCTCTTCATTTTTTTTAGGGGGGGGGGGGGGGGGGGGTATATGGTGAAATTGGGAAAAACTGAGACTATTTGGCATTGGGAATGGGGCCAAATTTATGCCCTGCCGCTTAAGCTAGGCTCATAATATTTGGCATATAGTTTAGGTCTAATGTGTACATGACCTGATTAACTTTTGACAAAATGCCGAAAATATTTTATGGATTGTGGCTATAGGGAAACCTTGTGAACAAAATATCTGGAGAACTGCTTGAGCTAGGCTCATGATATTTGCCATACAGTTTGGGTCTAATGTGTAGATGACGTGATTAACTTTTGATGAAATTCCGAAAATACTTAATGCAGTTATGCCCCTTTTTAACAGTCCTACTGTGTTATGGGGTTGGCGTCGGCCCGTCCGTCCATCCGTCGGTAAACTTTTTCGTTTCTGGATAACTCCTCCTAAAGTTTTCATCCGATTAACCTGAAACTTTGTAGATAGTAAGACTATGAGGTGGGCATGTGCGTAAAGTTTCAAGGTTTACCATCCACCAAATATTAATAGAGTTAGGCCCCTTTGAAAATTGTGGTAACATTTTTGTTTCCGGATAACTCCTACAGTTTCCATCCGATTAACCTGAAACTGTAGATAGTAAGACTATGAGGTGGACATGTGCGTAAAGTTTCAAGGTTAACTATACACCAAACATTAATAGAGTTATGCCCCTTTGAAAATTGTGGTAAGCATTTTCATTTCCGGATAACTCCTCCTACAGTTTTCATGCAACCTGAGGGTTATTAGTAGTGCCAGGTAAGAATATATGGAGCACATATTGTTCCTTGGTTACGTTCCACAAACCCAAACTTGTACAACAGTCAGTATAAAATTATTATATGCTCCATCTTACTAATTGCCACGGGCGTATTATGCCCCGCTTGCGGAGCTCTTGTTTTACTGTATCAAAAGAAGTGGGGTGATAATGACTAAGTAGAAGGAGAAAATCCCCAGCCCCTGCCTGTCAATTAAACCCCTGCTCACAATATGATACATATCGAGATATTTGTCTTACAATACAAGATCCCAATATACTTTCTGGCATGACAACTAAAAATAAAGCAATTCCTTAAAATCAGCTGAAAGCAATACTCAAATATAATTCTTTGGTAGAAATTAACAGTAATATACATGAACAATTTGGGGAAAAAATAAAATAATACCATATTTGCTGTGTGTTGTCACAAATTTATACAAAACCAGCAAAAGTTTGCATCTTATCTCCATTAAATTACTCTGTTTGCTGTATCGCAATCGAATAATCACACAGCTTCACGATACAATACGCATATCGTCAGTAGGTGTATCACAATTACGATACGATTCAGTGAATCATTCAAATATTGAGTTTTGTTTGTTTGATTTAACGTCCCCGTCAACACTGTAAAGGTCATTTTGGAGACGCTGCCAATTTTGTGGGACTTTTACCCGATGTTGAGATGAAATGACATCTCAAGCCATATGCCCCCGCCCATAGGGGCTTGAAGAAATATATGGGCTGCATGATGCTTCCACGCAGAGCTGAATCCGGCCCACACACTAGTACGGGTAAACCGCTTAGAGGATCTAAGCCTGTCCAGGAACCGCGGTGCGGACCGTCCATGCTAATAAACCCTATTGGTTTCATTGGGCAGCAGGGCTTGAGATGTCATTTCATCTCAATATCGGGTAAAAATCCCACAAAATTGGAAGCAACGTCTCCAAAATGACCTTTAGTGTTGACGGGGACGTTAAACCTCAAATCAAACATCTCAAGCCATATCGCCCAATGAGACCAATAGGGTTTTTAAGCATGGACAGTCCACTCGCACTGCTTTGCCTGGGCAGGCTTAGATCCTCTAAGTGGTTTACCTGTACATGTGTTCTCTGCGGGAAGCATGGTGCAGCCCATATATTTCTTCAAGCCCTGATGGGCGGCGGCCATCTAGTATTGAGTATATTTCTTGTGATATTATGCTAGTAATGCTTCTGGCAACTTAGTAACAAGCACAAGAAGTGTCTATGTGTTGGAAGGCATTCTTGGAAGAAAAGCATGGATTAGGGGACAGATCTGACATAGATTAGCCAAAAAAAAAAAGAATAAATAAATCATACCTTCACATTTATGGATTTTTCTGGGGGGTGAGCAGCTCCGAGATGAATCTAAAATCCGTCTTTTTGCCGGAGATATATCTAAAAAGGAATGAGACAATTGTAGCTCAGAAAGTCTCCCAATGGGCACCAATCTAGTATGCAGTTTTGTGGACATGTTTATTTGAGAATGAACCTCATCAAGATTAAATGCCTTCCCTTACTATCTGCAAATCTGAAGAAGATCCTTTTTAAACACCTCAGATTTAATAGACATGTTTGTTTGTTTTGTATGATTTGTAGTTAAACGTTGCCGTCAACACTGTAAAAGGTCATTTTGGAGACATTGCTTCCAATTTTGTGGGATTTTACCCGACATTGAGATGAAATGACATCTCAAGCCCTGCCCCCCAGTGAAACAAGTGGGTTTATAAGCATGGACAGACCAAGTCGCACCGCATTGCCTGGAACGACTTAGATCCTCTGAGCGGTTTACCAGTATTCGTGTGCAGGTTGGTTTCAGCTCTGCGTGGAAGCATCATGCAGCCCATCTATTTCTTCAAGCCCCTATGGGCGGGGGCTACAGATTAGATATGTGTCTAAAGTATTGAGATGTCCCCGCTTTTTGACCATTTCCAATATGGCTGCTTCATTTGCCTCACCCCCTAGCTCCACCCATGGACAGAACACTGGATGAGGCAGGCTCAGGAACAACAACAACAACAATACACGTATATATATGAATATATATATTCTGGATATGATATCAATAGTATGCCGCCTAGATGTGAAAAAAAATTCTGGCCACAGCAGGGCACAAACCCGCCACCCTCCCAATGACAGCAGGATGCTCTACAGACTGAGCTACATGGCCACAGGTTCGTCCTGAGCCAGTTTTAGCATCTATTAGGCGTGAACAATGAAAGTAAAATTGGAATGATTGGAGTTTAACGGCCCAGTCAACACTATTTAAGGTCATTTTTGAGCCACTTTCCAGGGCAGGCTTATACGTAAGCGGTTAATCAGTACAGTGCACATTCTTTGCTAGAAACGGACAACTGCTGAGTCAGTGGAAGGGATAGAATGACCGTAGAAAGTATTTTCTGATCAATCTCCACGAAAGAATGTTGCCATGGATCATTGATACATGTGACTTAGGGATATATACATGTCTTTAGAATTGCGAGAAAAGCTAATGTCACAACAATTAACACTTTGGGTTACCTAGGATTTGAAAATGCAATTTATGGAGTTATATAACTATGAAATAAATAAAGAGACACTGGAATTAAAGTTATTTTTTTCCTTTTTTTGTTGGCAACCGGTTTCATCCATGTTCGATTTTCAAGGTCAGCTTGAAAACTCCAACATGAATGAAACCGGTCGCTAAAAATATAGAAAAAATAACTTTAATTCCAGTGTATCTTTATTTATTTCGTAGTTATATTTACCCGCATTGAGGATATTTTTTATTTATTTTTATGTATATAATATGTTTTAGGGACGGAATCTGATCAGTTCCTTAGATATTAGCATTTTTAAGATGTGAAATGGTGGGGCATGCCCACATGGGATCCAAGACCGTCCTTAAAAAATTCTTGGTTTGCTGTGCTCCTACCTACCCAGACAGATTGCCACTACCCAAAAAATTTTATTACCATTCTGAGGAAAAGATTTTTTTTTTTTTTGAAATCCTGATTAAACTCAAATTTAACACACTAAGCCAAATTCCAAGAAGATGACATTCTTGTTTTTTTTTGTTTGTTTTTTTTTTCAGAGAAAATCATGCTTGACATTTCATTTGAATCTAGCAGACCATTCAAATGAAATTTCAAGCCAGATTTTCTCTGAAAAAATCAGAAAATAAATATTTGAAATGATGTTTCCGGTTGGTGTATGGTGCTTTAAGGGTCAAATATCTTTTCAGATCTTAAAAAAAAAAAAAAAAAAAAAAAAGACCTACCTTCCTACCCACCTCACATATGATGGGTAGGAGCACAGCATACAAAAATTTTTTTAAGGATGGCCCAAGGTCCATGCCATTGAATGTCTCTTATCAAAAGAAACATGTATATGTATGGTGTAGAGGTGGAGATCTGAACAGTTTGAGATATTTGGCCTTTTTAATTTACAAAGTTATGGGGGTGGGGCAAGCCCCAGAGGACACAAGGTCTGTGTCAGCGAGTGTCATCATAAGAAACAACAATATATATAGTTCTTTTCTTAGGCCCCCGCCCATAGGGGCTTGAAGAAATACATGGGCTGCATGATGCTTCCACGCAGAGCTGAATCCGGCCCGCACACTAGTACTGGTAAATAGGGCTGGCTAATCGGAGCTGAAAAGATAATCGATTATCAGCCATGCCATCGATTAGTAATCGCTAAGGTTTTTGTCATAATTTTACCTGTCTGGCTTTCTGTCTGAGCATGACTCTTACCATATGTTGCACACTTCCATATGTATATTTGAACAGACAGGCCTGAGCAAACAGTGTAGACCCAGATGAGACGCCGCAGAGTGCGGCGTCTCATCAGGGTCTGCACTATTTGCCACTCATCAACCTATTTTAGGCATAGCTTTGGGTAGTAAATTGTACCTATGAAGTAATCGATTAAAAGCAGCAAATCAGAAATGATAATCATTTTGTGGAATTTATCAAGTGATTAATCGATTATACGATTAATCGTGTCAGCCTTACTGGTAAACCGCTTAGAGGATCTAAGCCTGTCCAGGAACCGCGGTGCGAGGCGGACCGTCCATGCTAATAAACCCTATTGGTTTCATTGGGCGACAGGGCTTGAGATGTCATTTCATCTCAATGTCGGGTAAAAGTCCCACAAAATTGGGAGCAACGTCTCCAAAATGACCTTTACAGTGTTGACAGAGACGTTAAACCTCTAATCAAACAAACAAACACGTTCTTTTCTTGCTTTCTTTCTACTGATACTGCGCCGGTCACATTTGATTACCGCAGGTGTACATTACATACACTCCAGGTTCAGTTAGTTTAGCCCAGATTTCGGATCTGGCTAAACTCTTTTTAGTCTAAATAAGAGTTTCTATTTGGCAAGGCAGATTCTGGATCTGGCTAGGCTGGTTAGACCAAATAGGAATCTTGGCTTAAATGGTATCAGACCTTGTATTTGGCTTCAAAACAGTTTTTGTTTCTCATTTACAGTATTTACTACACTTTTTGTCTTTAATAATGTGTTGTTTAGACCACTCTGGCTAATTACTTACATGCTAAACTGATCATCTGCCTGATTCAAATATGTGTGAAAAACAATGAAGGACAATTTTTATACTGCATTATGTAGTAACAAAAGTTGAAAGAAAATCTCATAAGTTTTTAATCACAACAACTGGTCTCCTATGGATTCGTCTTCAATATAAGTATCTTAGAGTTCTGTTAACAAGTAAGGCTGGTACGATTAATCAGAAAATTGATTAATCAATTGATAAATTTCACAAACATGAATATCATTACTGATAAGCTTGCAATCGATTATTTGATTAGTACAATTTACTACCCAAAGAGTGGCAAACAGTGCAGACCCAGATGAGACGCCGCATTCTGCAGTGTCTCATCTGGGTCTACACTGTTTGCTCAGTTATGTCTGTTCAAATACATGTGGAAAAGTACAGCATATGGTAGGAGTCATGCTCAGACAGAAAGCCAGATTGGTAAAATTATAACCAAATCTTCAGTGATTACTAATCCATTATCGATCGCAATGACAGGAATAATAATCAATTATCTTTTCAGCTCGGATTAGCCAGCCCTATTAACAAGTGTACATGAGAGTATCTTAGTTAATGAAACATAAAAAATGCTGGAGTAAAAAAAAGAATCTACGAGCTTTAGGATAAGTACTGTTCCACTCGTGGGGTTTTGAGAGGCGTTCATTACACAGACTGACCTGTTAACATGATGTACGACATTATGGTAGCATATATGTTTTCCTGACATCCCTAAGTTCCAATGAACAACCTCCTTTATACAGGAAAATATATGTAAGGTGTTTGTTTGAGGTTTAACATCACTGTCAACACTGTAAAGGTCATTTTTGAGGCGTTGCTTCCAATTTTGTGTGACTTTTACCCGACATCGAGATGAAATGACTAAGGCTGGCACGATTAATCGGATAATGGATTATTCTATCGATAAATTCCTCAAAAATGATTATCATTACTGATTTGCTTACAATCAATTATTTGATAAGTACAATTTACTACCCAAAGTTGCGCCTAAAATAGGTGTACGGGTGGCAAACAGTGCAGACCAAGATGAGACGTTGCGTTCTGCAGCATCTCATCACGGTCTACACTGTTTGCTCATGCCTGTCTGTTCAAATACATATGGCAAAGTACAGTACATGGTAGGAGTCATGCTCAGACAGAAAGCCAGGCATGTAAAATTATGACCAAATCTTCAGTTATCACTAATCGATTATCGATCGCAACGACAGGAATGATAACCGATTATCTTTTCAGCTCCGATTAGCCAGCCCTAGAAATGACATCTCAAGCCCTGTTCCCAATAAAACCAATAGGATTTATAAGCATAGATGGGACGACTCACACCGCTTTGCCTTGGCAGGCTTAGATCTCACATGTAAGGTGTAGAAGCCACCTTGGTGTAGTGGATATGCTAATCACCTTGTAAACAAGGGGTCGCAGGATCGATCCCAGGCTTCTCCAGACTTCCTATTTGGCCTAGCCAGATTCCCGATGTGGCTAAATTCCTATTTGGACTATGACATATATAACAAATTACTAAGGTGTCCTAGATTTTGAACCCTAGTCCCACCCCACAGGCATGAACCCAGGAGTATGTTCTTTTGGAATGTCAGAATTTAAGACACTCCCAGGTATCCAGTTTGTAAATCTGAATGCTTTGTGACAAGTGACTGTTGAGATTTTGTTTGTTTGATTTGAGGTTTAACGTCCCCGTCAACACTGTAAAGGTCATTTTGGAGACGTTGCTTCCAATTTTGTGGGACTTTTACCCGACATTGAGATGAAATGACATCTCAAGCCCTGTCGCCCAATGAAACCAATAGGGTTTATTAGCATGGACGGTCCGCCTCGCACCGCGGTTCCTGGACAGGCTTAGATCCTCTAACCGGTTTACCAGTACTAGTGTGCGGGCCAGATTCAGCTCTGCGTGGAAGCACCATGCAGCCCATATATTTCTTCAAGCCCCTATGGGCGGGGGCTTGACTGTTGAGATACAAGCATTTCAACAAGAGGGCCCAGAGAGCCCTGGTTCGCTCACCTGTGTGTCACTGTCTCAAGTACATTCTATTTTTAGCTCTGGTGGCCATCTTGTTCATCAGCAGAGTGATTTGAGCTTATTTGGTAGGGAGAAACTAGGCAACATTCCTGTGAAGTTTGAATCAAATTGGCCTAAGGGTTTAGCAGGAGTTCAGGTTTGAATCCAATTTACAATATTTTTCTATAATCAGGTCCGGTGGCCAATTTGTTCATCGGAGCTGGATCTTTTAGCCTTTTTGGTAGAGGGTCATCTAAGCAACATTACTTTGAAGTTTGAATGAAATCGGCCTAAGGGTACAGGAGGAATTGTCGTTTGAATATTATTTTTTTTAGCTCTGGCACCCATATTGTTCATTGGAGTGGAATGAGCTTTAACTATTTTGGTAGGGAGTCACCTAGGCAACATTCCTATGAGGTTTTAAATCCAATTGGCCCAAGGGTTTAGAACGAGTTTGCATTTGAAGCAAATATACAATTTTTTTTTTCTATTTTTAGCACTTAGTGACCATTTGTTAATCATTTATGCTATTTTCCTAGAGGGTCATCTACACAACATTCCAATGAAGTTTAGAAGCCTCCATGGTGAAGTGGTCAAGCTACTTGCCTTGTAAACCAGGGGTAGCAGGATCGATCCCGGGCTTCTCCAGACTTTCAGATTAGTATTTAAATCGAGGTCCCATCACCAGGCATTAAAAAAATCCACTGTTTTGCCTTTTTTTCCTTACAAAAGTCTGAGTGACCAAATTTGATCTTGCTGTAAAGAAGGTCAAGGTCAACCAAAGGTCAGCCTCGATAGCGCAGTGGTTAGCGCGTTCGACTCATGATCGAGAGGTTGTGCGTTCGAATCCGCCACCGGTATCGAGGTGTGTCCTTGGGCAAGACACGTTATGACACTGCCCCACTCCACCCAGGTGTAAATGGGTAGCAGTGGTCTAAAAGCCACTGCCTCTCTCTTGCGCGCGCGTGAAAACACCCGGAATGAGTGTTCGAGAGCGATTCAATAAGCTTAAAGCTTTCATCGCAATCGAACTAAAATAAATTAGTATAAACTAACCAAAGGTCATCATTTAAGAAACTTGGAATGGCCCCAAAGTCCCCGATGCTGGATACCAAGTTTCAAGGTCATCAGCCATTTGGTTCCCGAGAGGAAGATTTTTAAAGGTTTTTACCAAATATGGACAATGGCCGGTCACATTTCAAAATTTTGGTGACCTTGTACGTCTCAAGTCCCACGTAATTGGAACCAACGTCTCCAAAATGACCTATACAGTGTTGACCGGGACATTTAACCTCAAATCAAACAAACCTAACCACACTTTCCTGGGCAAGCTTAGACATTCTAAGCAGTTAAGTAGTACTAAGCATCCTTTTGCCAGCTACCTTAGATGTTTGGAATTGTTGAAAGATTGACGGAAGACTGGATCGTTGGCTATACTATCACGAGCAAGGGTTCGGCTCAGGTGAGCTTAAAATATGGCTTTAAAACAAAATGACTACCTTTAGTATCTTTTACTTCAAAACATTTGTCAGTCACATCTGCCATGAGTGAACCAATGTTTGTGTCCAACCACTTCTTCAGTTCCTTTTTATCTGAAATAACCAGGGGAAGAAAACCAAGGCTATATTCAAATGTAGCAATTATTTAACTCAGCTAATGTACTTCATAAAGGTATAACGTCATGTCCAACATTTATTTCTTTTGTTTGTGTTGAGGTTTAACATCCCAGTCAATACTATTTTGAGTCATTCTGGAGATTATGCCTCCCATTTTGTGGGGCTTTTGCCTGGCATTAATTAAAATGATTTAGATGAATGATATCTCAAGCCCTGCAATAAATTGTACCATTTGTAAACTGCCCTAGGTATAATGCAAAGTGTATAATGCAAAGTGACAGTTCGACTCTCATCACTTTGCCTGGGATGAGGCTTAGACCTTCCAAGTGGTTAACCAGTATGCAAGTGCTTAGATGGTTTGCAACTATGTGGGTTGGCAAGGGTACCATTATAAACCAACATGACCAAAAAGACCTCCGAAATACCGGAAAGACCAAATCATTTGCTATAAGTAGTTATTTTACACAGCTATTTGAATTATCTTTCATGTTTTAAAATTCATTTTGATTTTGAAAATGTTAAATTTGGTTTAATGGACCCTTTTGACCCATTCGTAATCATCTTATCCGATGTAAATAAGCTAAATGTTTTACTAATGGAAAAGAATAGCTAGATCGATGTGAATTTATGCTGTACATTTCTAACGGAAAATTATTTGAAATGATAGCAACAAGGATGGGGGATATAAAGGGAGTTGATTTGGAGCCACCGTATTGTGATGCCCCCACCCCGGGGCATACAATGTCAAAGCGGCGTCGGATTGATATGCATTTTATGTTACGGCATTACTACAGCGTCTCAGTGCCCGTGCCACGCCATGACGTCAATGCAAAGTCAGTTCTACATAGTTACAGCATCATTGCATTGCATTGACTTTGCCTAGCGGCCAATATTCTTTCTTGCTTGTGGGGTGGGGGATAGCTTTTTCACATACCGCTATCTTTGCCATAATTATACATTGCAAAAACACCAAAGAAACAGAAAAAGGAAATTTCAAGATTAAAAAATCTGATATTTTTTACTTATTTCTGCTTAAGACAAAGATTACGGGGACTTGATAGAGCCGCATTGACGAGCAGTTCTACCGAGCACCTAGACTAGCTACTAGTCTGATATCATATTTTAAAAAACGGGCCTACATGGCCTAGTGGATAAGAGCGCTGACTCTTAGTCATTAGGTCTCTCACCGCCGTTGGTTCGAGCCTCGCTCGGGCCACGTGTGAGACGCCAAGTTCTGCAACGGAAGGTCAGGTGGTTTTTCTCTGGGTACTCCGGTTTTCGCCCACCTCTGATTAACGATCGGCTCGATATGAGTGAAATAATCTTGAAAGGGCCGTAAAACCCAACCCCCCCCAAAAAAAATCATATTTTAAAGTTAATAAGTAATGTTCTTCTACTTCTTTTTCCCTCTCTGGTAGCAACTTGTTTTATCTTGGGAAGATGATGTCTGAGACAAGAAGTCTAACAAGGTTTCATTTTTGATAAAAACAAACAGGAAGGTTGGTCATTGGTCAATATGATATCAAGGTCTAGGAGCTAGACTATCTAGTACCCACTCTTTCATATATTTAATTAACTTTTGTTCTTTCTAGTCTCACTAGAGCTTTAAAATATTAATACTAGTTAAAAACTTCAAATACCCAAACCTATTTTCGTAAATATTCTACATGGACTTTGCGGTATTCGGAGGTCTGTCCGGTAATTCTGGTCTTTTTGGTAAATATAGGTACCGAAGTTGGCAACATACAGCCCATTATACTTCTCCAAGCCCCAAAGGGCAAGAGCATGACACAGATTTCACCGAATTGCTAAAACCCCATTTATTTATCGAGTAAATGGGCATTTCCAACCTAAGTATAGAGTAAGCATGCCAAATTACTGTCTTTCTTTTCTCAAATTTGCAAACAGAAAAAGTCCAAAAATGAGTGATGTTATATTGCTGCAATCTCATTGGGATAACATCTCATTTTGGGAATTTAATAATCTTACAATTTGTAAAAGTCACCAGTTTGCATTTTTTTTTCTCGCTATTTTCGACCAGATATAAGAGAAATACATCTTTCTGCGTGTTTCTTGCCAGGTTTACTTTCTCGAAAGCCTCGTTTTCGGTTTTCATTATTTTCTGCTGAATCATGTTAACCATACGAAAAGAAAAATATTCAAAGCACCCTCACTATTTGGAGTGAATACTTACAGTTAGTAGCATGCGAGCATAGGTAAGTATGCTTTAGGTAAGTACATTTTACAGGGAAAACCTTTAAATAGCCAGCCTCTGTTTTGGTTTGTTCTGCAGTTTAACGTCCTAGTCAACACTTATTTTAAGTCATTTTTGAGCCAGCAATTTACCTATCCACACTTTTCCTGGGTAGGCTTATACTTAAGTGGTTAACCAGTACAGTGCACATTCTTTCACCAGAAACTGACAACTGCCCCTCTTGAATCAGCAGAAGGGAGAGAATAACCATAGGATATCATGATCAATCTCCATGAAAGAATGTTGCCGACCCTGGCAGGTACCGAACCCGCATCATCCTGATAACTAAGCAAGCCTTGGTAGCACAGCCAGATGCGCGTCTGACTGATGATCAGGAGGACCCAGATTCGAAAGCTGCAGGGGTCAGCAACATTCTGTTGTGGAGATTGATCATGAAATCTTTTCTGTGGTCATTCTCTCCCTTCCGATGATCCAAGAAGGGCAGTTGTCAGTTTCTGGCAAGAAAATGTGCACTGTACTGGTTAAAGGCTGGTATACGCCTGCCCAGGAAAGGTAAGTGTGGATAGACAGTCTCTAAAATGACCAAAATTGTGTTGACTGTGCTGTAAAACTCCTATACAAACAAAAAAAAAGTAAATGAGGTTAGTTCTAGGTGTTGGTCTTTGAATTGTGCTGAACTGTGCCACGGTTATGGGCTGGCAGGGCATTCCAGTGGATGGTAGTGCGGGGAAAGAATGTGAACTTGTAGTAGTCCTTAAGAGTCAAGCTCTGGGCAAGCTTAGACCTAAGCGGATAATCAGTACTAATCGGGATCGACAACATTCTTTCGTTGAGATTGCATATCATGAAATCTTTTTTATGGCCATTCTCTCCCTTCCGCTGATTTATGAAGGGCAGCGAAAGAATGTGCACTGTACTGGTTAACCGCTTACATAATTACAAGCCTGTCCAGGAAAAGTGTTGATAGGCAAACTGACCCGCTCAAAAAATTACCTACATAGTACATAGTGTGTTTTTTTTTGTCATTTTGCAGACACTGCTTCCAATTTTGTGGGACTTTTACCCAACACTAAGATGAAATGACATCTCAAGCCCTGTCGCCCAATGAAACTAATAGGGTTTGTATGCATGGACGGGCAGACTCGCACTACTTTGCCTGGGTAGACCTAGATCCTCTTAGCTGTTCACCAGTACTCATGTGCAGGCTGGTTTCAGCTCGTCGTGGAAGCATCATGCAGCCCATCTTTTTCTAGTTGAGATCCACCTCTTCTTTTCAATGGAATTGTGCTCTAGTGTGGTGCAGTTAGACCAACGGTGTTCGATTGCCATCAGCCAGGAATCAAATTAGTCAGGGTCTTTTCCATGGACCCACTCCCCAACTGCTGTCACGACTTCATCAAACTGGAAATGTGGAGCCCTTTGGTGCAGTGGTAGCACAGTGGTAGCACAATTGATTTATGGTCGAGAGGTTGCTGGTTCGATCTGCACACTGACCAACGTTTTGTGTCTTTGAGCAAGGCACTTCACCCACATTGCTTCGCACTTTTTCCACCCAGGAAGGCCTGCTTGTGAGTGAGTGTTTGAGGGAGACGGGACCTTGGTTTTAAGACTCATCCGAAAGTCTGGAGAAGCCTGGGATTGATCCTGTGATCCCTGGTTTACAAGGCAAGTAGCGTTACCACTACACCACGGAGGCTTCTCAGAAGTCCTGCTTGTAGTGTGTAGCAGTAATAGGAGAAAAAAAAAAATAAGAGAAAATGATATCACCTCTTCTACATTTTCTGCTGGTAACAAATCTGCAGGTTATCTGTGTTGGGAAAACATGTAGGTAACCAAACCCCCCACCCCGACCGTTCAAGGTCAGGGCGAGGGCAGGGGATCTAATTACCTGTTTTCCCAGTATTGATAATGTTAAGCTGGGAGCAAGCAAATCATGCAAAAATTGTGAATTATATTATCATATCCGTTTCGCTCTACAGCAGCAATGTAGACATCACCATTCATTGGCGTTTCAGACCCTTATTACAAGTCTTTCTTCCCCAGGACCATTATCCTGATTTGATTATTTCGAAAGCTGAAGTGAAGGTCCTGATAATTGTGTAGCTAAATTTACCTCTGGTTCAGGTTAGAGCTAGGGACTAACTTCCCACATCACAGGTCCTGGTGTATGAATGTCATTTGATGTGTCACCAGTAACAATTCTGAATCTGATCCATTGCAACTTAAATTTTAAAGTTTGGGCTCTCGCATTGTCCTGGCTCTCCTGTTACAGCAAAACACCTTTAGAGACCTCGGCATATTGTAGATTTTTTTCCTCCTATTACTGCTACTCGCTCAAATTTGTGTATTACGATCAGGATTTCCTGGGTGGTAACCAGTATTTTTTTAAGCAATGTGGATGAAGTACCTTGCTCAAGGGCACAACACTTTGGTCAGCGTGAGGCTCGAACCCGCAACCCCTAGATCACAAATCCGATGCGCTACCACTGCACCACTCCTAGATATGTTTCTCGGCCCTGTTTCTGCCACTTAAAAATAGAACTTAAAACTAATAAATTAATTCTTACCTCCAATTTTTAAAATTCTGAACTGCCAATGTCCTGGGTAGCCTTGATAGAGAGCTGAACCGCATATTCCAACCTTGTACTGGTCTAAAGGGAGCTTTGGTTCTACGACCTGTTTCAGGCTATGTACCGAAAGTCTATTTCCGTCGTTCAGCCACCTCATTACCGCAAACGAAATTTTCTGTTCTTCCGACATTTTCAATTTCGCCCATAACACGTGTTGGTATTCGCGCCAATTTACCCGGCTGCTGAGGCTGAATAAATTTGATTGGCTAAAATCATTCCTTAGACCAATCCGCTTTAAGAATAAAATCGATCGAAAAAGAGTCAGAAAAAAAAATATATATATATATACAAACAATTAAAAACAACAAAACCAGTATAAATTAATCAAAAGAATGAATTATTAGCAATAAATAAACTAAAATAAAAAATATATATAAATATTTAATTCTCACAAAATATTCCGGAGATGGAC
The DNA here is from genome assembly GCA_963580285.1 of Lucinisca nassula. Classification (NCBI taxonomy): domain Eukaryota; kingdom Metazoa; phylum Mollusca; class Bivalvia; order Lucinida; family Lucinidae; genus Lucinisca; species Lucinisca nassula. The sequence continues at coordinate 110,543,081 of OY757014.1, read as the reverse complement.
GAGTGAACAGGACGAACTTTGATGGTTCGCCCCAAACCGTTTATCTGTTTTGACGATGAATTATTATAGCTTAGTTTCTTATTTAACTATATAACATCACTGATCGTACTGATCACAACTCATCTTCTGGCCCGATAGACCCAGACAAGGGTCAGTCAAGCTTTTCAATAAAAAAAAAATTCTCCCATATTAAAAACTCAAGGCAGGACTCCCAAGGAATGGCACCACTAAGAGATCCCGACACAGGACCACTTGAAACACAACCCTCGGACAAAGCCAACATAGCAAACAGGCAATTTCATAAGGCCTTAAAAAATCACCTCTCTCACTCAGCCAGCTCGCCACCTAGTCCATACAAAATGGGCTGGACGATGGGAATATAAACAAACAATATATCCCATCTACACTTCACTGCAAATACCCACTGATGCCCGAAATCTCTATTTCGGTACTTGGCATCCTAAAATTGCTATGCAATATAAATCCAAGCAAAGCTTCAGGACCTGACTCCATAAAATCCATTCTTCTGGAAAACCTAAGCAATGACATAACCCCTTTCCTTGCCATTCTATTCCAAAAGTCACTCAACACATGGCAGGTCCCAAAGGACTGGACCAATGCATGTGTTTCCCCCATCTTCAAAAAGTGGGGTAAGAGCGACCCCTTTAATTATCGCCCCATATCACTAACACTTAAAAGGTCGCCAAACTGATCTTATCTTATTAGATTTTAGCAAGGCCTTCCACAGAGTCAAACACTTGAAGCTGCTTCACAAACTTCACCAACATGGTGTGAGAGGCAATACTCTGGTCTGGATCAAAGCATTTCTGATTGGGGGGGGGGGTCTCAAATAGTAGTACAGGAGGGCGAATACTCATCAGAAATCCCTGTAAATTCTGGTGTCCCACAAGGTTCTGTGCTTGGTCCCTTACTATTCCTCCTTTACATAAACGACCTACCTGAGAATATACACTCACAGGCTCGACTTTTTACTGATGATACAACTATTTACATCACAGTCAATAACCAGGACGACTCTGACACACTCCAAAATTACCTTGACACCTTACAACATGTGGTATATGGATTTCAATCCAAGAAAGTGTCAAGTCTTACACATAACAAAATCCAAGCATCCAGCTCAGCACATCTACATGCTACATGGACAGGCACTAGAAGCAGTTGATCACGCCAAATATCTAGGCGTAGACATCAGCAAAGACCTGAGCTGGAATACTCACATTAATAGGATTACAACAACAGCAAGTTTACAGGACACTAGGGTTCTTGAAAAGAAACATCAAAACAAAACACACAGGCATTCGTGAAGCAGCATATCAGACTTTGGTGTGTCCCCAAGTCGAATATGCATCACCTGTGTGGAGCCCATACACACAGACCTTTATAAATAAATTTGTATTGGTCCAAAGACGATGGGTTCACAGCAATTACTCCACTTATGCTAGTGTTACAAGCATGCAAAACTCACTAGGTTGGTGTTCACTTGAGGACGCCCGCCTGATACTATTTTACAAAATAGTAAATAGTCTAGTTGTTGTTCCCCTCCCTACATATATTAGCCATCCCATCAGATTGACCAGGCATATGCACCCCCTTCACTACGTCCAGATACCGACTGCAGCCAGCTACTATAAATACTCATTTTTCCATTGGCCATTGTACAGTGGAATCAACTTCCCCACCATCTTCCTGTCCTTAGAGTCATTTAGGTCAGGGGTAAGGACAGTGTCACACTTTGTGCCCTAATCCACAACCTTTGTTTTTATCTGATTTGGTGTCTTTTATGGGTGGAGTAAGTTAATTGTATCAATTCCTGATCTTTGTTTTACTTCTACTTTATTCTCTTTTGTAACATAAACTTTTCCTTCATACTGTCTCCCTTTTAATTATTTTACTTTGCCTTGCTAGATGCCTCTGCGCACACACCTGCACGATAGTGCTCTTAACGGGGTTGCTGCCGTTTAAATAGATAGATAGATAGATAGATAGATAGATAGATAGATAGATAGATAGATAGATAGATAGATAGATATTATATCATTAAGTAACTCAGTCGTACAGGAGGTTTTAGGGATTGTGAAATCTTGCGCATGCGCACATGGCTATCCGTAAACTAGTTGTTTGCCAGGTAGATTTAACTCATGCCAGAATCAGGTTTTCTGTTTCTGTATATCGCAATTTCTGAAAAATATCTCCGATTTGTATTATATTATTTCTTAATTCACTTGGTTCCTTAATATTTTAACGGGAATTCTCAGTTTGTTCCCTCCCCCAAAATGTCTGATATCATCATGTTTCTATACTATCTATCTATCTTCTTATACTGAGTCGGTCACATTTGGCCATTACCTCAGTTGGGTGCGTAGCTAAATTTAGAATTTAGCTTAAAAAAAAAAAAAAAAAAAAAGAGAAGTCACTGGATGAGTCCTTAAAACTATTTACAATCTGAATAACAGAGGTATACTAAAACGCATACCTCTGAGTCTCAATCTTACACTGTATGGGCTTTGAACTCCTCTGCAGTCTTAGCATTCACCACAGAAGAGGGAAGACTATTCCACTGGGGAATAGTCCTAGGGAAGAAGGAATTTTTCAGGGCATCACTGTAGGACTGGTACCTGTGATACTGTGAGTTGTTTACTTTTGATGCCCTTGTTCGAGTTGAAACTGTCACAGGGGTCAAGTTTATACAGAGCATAGAAAAACTCCTCGAATGTTTAAACCAACACAAGGCTGCCGGCTCAAATAAATTTAAACCCATAGTCCGGCAGACCATTCACAAGGAAAGTAGAAGTGGAACTCATCCCAATTTTACATTTAATCTTTCAAAGATCTCTCAACCACTGAAAGCTCCTCGAGTATGCATCTTCAGTTCCCTATACTGTAACGCTCCACGAAGTGGAGAAAGTCCAAATACTAGTCCTATACAACATGACTTGCGATTCGAGGTGGAGGAATTGCCTTGCTCAAGGGCACAACACCCTGGTCAGCGTGAGGCTCGAACCCGCAACCTCTCGATCACAAATCCGATGCTCTACCACTGCACCAAAGCGCTCCACTTACCGGTATTACATGATGTGTAGCCAAAACCTGGAGCGTATGTAATCTGCGAGTAATGGTCACATGTGACCGATCGCAGAGGGCAGTTGGAGCGAAACGACGGATTTCGCAACAAAATGGCGTCTAAACTCGAACACATGCGAGAAGTTTTCATTGACGGGAAGAGAAAGATCGAGTGTCTCGTTTGTCTACGCAAACTAAGCTCCAAACAGATTGCTTTGCATCATTTACATCTTATTCATGATTTGTGTAAGGAATTATAATAATAGCTACCGATCAGGGACCGGGCTTTCTTTCCAGGAAGATCGAGTTGACTTTACAGGGCTCCGAAGAACACAGTAGAAATATTGCGATCGGTCACATTTGACCATAACTCGCAATTGTACATTACTTTCACTCCATGTTTGCAAGATGAAAGCTAATACTGTAGCCCCCCCCCCCCCCCCCCCCCCCATCGGGGCTTGAAGAAATAGAATGGGCTGCATGATACTTCCACGCAGAGCTAAATTCGACCCACACACGAGTACTGCCACTGGTAAACCGCTTAGATGATCTAAGCCTGCCCAGGCAAAGGGGTGCGCACAAGTCAGACCTTCCATGCTTATAAACCCTATTGGTTTCATTGGGCAACAAGGCTTGAGATGTCATTTCATCTCAATGTCGGGTAAACGTCCCACGAAATTGGAAGCAACATCTCCAAACTGTTGATAAACTGTTGACGGGGAATTTAAACCTCAAATCAAACAAACAAACAGTAACCATGTAATTACGCCGAATTTACGGTAGGGCACAGGGAATGGTTCTACCTGCATAGGGGGCCTCCAGTTAACGTCCCGATCCGAAGGACGGTGCGCTTGTGGCATTCATCCCTGCAAACGATGCAAGTGGAGCATGTTCGGAAACAGCAATTTTATTTAATTTTGCTGACAGGAATCGAAGTGGGGAGTCCTGTTGCATTAATGGCAAGTGCACTAACAACAGTGCTCCCATGCTTTACTTGAGGCCGCCACATACATCGTCTGCACACAAAGGGGTGAGAGTCCGACCGTCCATGCTTATAAACCCTTTTGGCGACAGGGCTTGAGATGTCATTTTGTCTCAATGTGGGGTAAAAGTCCCTCAAAATTGGGAGCAGCGTTTCCAAAATGACCTGTAGCGTTGACGGGGACGTTAAACCTCAAATCAAACAACAAACCGACTTGGCACACATCTTCACCCGATGGCCTCGACCTACATTTCATGTTCCAGGAATTTTGTTATGTTTTGTGTCAACCTTCTAGATCTTGTCAACTGTAATGCCTACAACCGTCAAATGTTGCAAAAGGCATCTTGACGTTCTGACTCGGCACATACCTTGACCCAGTAACCATGACTTGTAATTTACACTCCAGTGACTTTGTCATTTTGTGTCAACATTTGTGATCTCAACCGTAATGCATACAACCATTAAACCTTGCAAAAGGCATCTCCTCAATGTCCTGGCTAGGCAATTTAGCCTTTTGACCCGACGTCCTATTATTCACGCTCCTGTGACTTTCTAATTTTTACATTGGCATTCGCGATCTTGTCACCCATAATGCCTGCAACCATCAAACGTTGCATTAGGCATCTCTTTGATGTCCTTGGCTTGCACCTTGACCCAGAGATCTTGACAAATTTCTCGGTCCAGTGATTTTGTCATTTTTCACGTCGACCCTGCGATCTCATCAGTGCATGCCTACAACCATCAAACCTTGCAAATGGCATCTCCTGGACATCTCACTCAGCATGCATGTTGATCTGGTGATCTTGTCCTATATTTCACTCTCCAGTGACTTGTAATTTTTACGTCGACCCTAGTGATCTTATCAATTGTAATACTGACAGCCATCAAACCTTGCTTAACCCTTATCTTGCTGTTCACGACAACCCCTATCTTTGCAAACAGTGCCATCTGATCAGGATCTACACAGTTTGACATACAGTTTATAAATTTGTAGGAATAAATTACATCAAGTAATTTGATTGGTTGATAGAAAGAAATTGGTGTGGCTTAAATGAATATTCAGCAAGAGAAGGGTTAAGGACTATTCAGCAAGAGAAAGGTTAAGGACTATCTCCTTGACTTCCAGACTCAGTACACACCTTGCCCTTCCCCCCCCCCCCCCCCCCCCCCCTGCATTGAATGATGCCGGGGTCATATAGTTTTTCGGTTTTCCGTACATGGGTACGTGCGTCCAAATGTACGAAAGTGTACATAGGTATGTAATCCTGTTAGACTTGGGTTAAAATTTTTGGTCCAGGTAGAACTTGAGCTCATATTTTTCAAACCGTGCAATTGATTTGGTTTATATTTAGTATGATGGTAGATATAGGTCCAAAGTTTTATCCAGCAATGCCCCCACACATACCAATGGCCTCAACGTCAAGGTCACAGAAATTTTTAAGGTTTAAGACCCAGGTTACGGTAGTTGTATCAGGTAGAACTTCAGCTCATATTTTCAAAACCATGTAGTGAATTTGGTTCATGTTTGATACGATGATAGATGTAGCTTCAAAGTTTTATTCAGCAGTACCCCCACCCATACCCATGACCTCAAGGTCAAGGTCACATACTTAGAAATTTTTAATGTTTAAGAACCAGGTTAAGGTATTTGTACCCTGTAATATTTGAGCTCATATTTTCCAAACCATGTAATGAATTTGTTTTATGTTTGGTATGATGATATAGGTTCAAAGTTTTATTCAGCAGTGCCCCCACCCATACCCATGACCTCAAGGTCAAGGTCACATACTTAGAAATTTTTATGTTTAAGACTCTGGTTAAGGTATTTGTACCAGGTACAACCTGAACTTTTATAATTCATCTGCTTCATATTTGGTTTGATGATAGATACAGGTCCAAAGTTATTTAGTCATCCTATGACTTCAAGGTCAAGGTCACAGACTTAGAAATTTTTAACATTATTTTTAAGAGTTCATATTTTGAAAACCATATGATGGATTGGGTTTATATTGGTATGATAATAGATACAGGTCCAACAAGACATACAGCAATACCCCACCTATGCACGTGACCTCAAGGTAAGGTCATGGTCACAGACATAGACATTTTTAATTTTAAAGTATGTTAAGAGCTCATATTTTCCAAACCATATAATACATTTGCTTCATATTTGGAACGATGATAGATAAAGGTAAAAAGTTTCATTCAACAATTATCCCACCCTTGCCCAGGACCTCAAGGTCAAGGTCACAGACTTAGAAATTTTTAATGTTAAAAGAGCTCATATTTTCCAAAGCATTTGAGGGATAGGGTTCATATGTGGTATGACAATAGTTATTTTTTCAAAGGCTGAATCGGCAATACCCCCACCTATGCCATTGACCTCAAGAACACTGTTCCTGTTGAGTTGGTTGCAACAAGATTTTTTCGGGGTGAGGTGGACCCTAGGCGGGGGCATCTGTGTCGTATTGACACATTTCTAGTTTATGTCAATCTTCAAAACCAACAATATGGCATTTGTACCTAGAGAAGAATCAGATCAGTCTTGGCATACACCCAGTCTGATCAGTGTCTTCATTATCCACATGGAGAAAGCCTAGGTCATAAGCTATCCAATGAGCATAAAGCAAAGACTCAGTTCAGTCTGAGTGGATGTCCAGGCTGATCTGAGTCATTGATGCGTACATATGACACAGTGTTGGTTTTGTCACTATGTGGCTCATTGTAACTCAAAAATATTTCTAAAGGTCATTAAGTTTGATACCATCCTACCATGAAAGAGTTACTCTATTACATGTAATAAAAAGGTCCTGAATTTAAAAAAATATATGGATTTCTTTTTATTATCGTTAAAGTAATTCTTATTAAGCTACGCCGTGGGAATCGGAGCAAAGATTCAGACAGGTTCGCTTATTAGGTTAAAGTCTGTTAATTTCACGTATACTGCTATTCTTCCTAAGTTAGGTAACTCTTCTGTTTAATTAATTTACTCTTCATTAGAGAACAATATTAAATGACGTCATAAATGGAACCATAGCAACATGACATTAAGTATTGACTTTTAGCAACCATTGTGTACAGTAAATAAAGTGTGTTACTTTTAATTAGGGTTAGGAGGGTTCCCTCAGATGTGCATTTATGGATCCTGATTCACTTTATGCATTTCTTTTGTACTTATGGTATCTAAATTTTCCATTTTAGCTCCAGTTAAACGAATGAAAAAACTTTATGTGGATAATGAAGAACTGGAAGTCCCAGTCCGTACTTTAACCAGATGGAAACAGAAAGAGAAATTTAAGAAAGTCAGTCATAGTACCAAACAGCTGAATGAATCTCAGTTGGATAGCGACTCTGACAGCCCATCAGAAGGTAATAAGCACGGATCAAAGTGAAAATAGCAGGAAAAAAAAGCCTTTTAACATGTTTAAGCCTGATGAATGTTAACCCTTATTCTGCTGAATAAATTAACTTGCAACATCCTCTTTTCATTTTCAGCCTGTCAGATAATTTGCAGCAACATGTAATATACACCTGCGGTAATGGTCAAATGTGACCGACGCAGTATCAGAAGATAGATAGATAGAACATACCGGGCCTTTGTAGCTAAGTCGAAATGTGCCGGGAGGTGATCAGGGTGCGAGTTTGATACCTGCCAGGGCTGGCAACATTCTTTCGTGGACATTGATCATGAAATAATTTTTATGGTCATTCTCTCCCTTCTGCTGATTCAAGAAGGGCAGTTGTCAGTTTCTGGCAAAGAAGGAGCTCTGTACTACTGGTTAACCGCTTATGTATAAGTCTGCCCTGGAAAAGTGTGTATACAGGGGTGTAAAATTCCACTCGCCAGCTCGCATTTGCGAGTAAGTTTTAAGGCAGGGCGAGTAAGGTTTTCAAAACTGGCCTTACTTTTCTTCATTTTTAGCATCTAAATGGAAAGTTCAGATGATAAGGGCGAGTAAGTTTGAGGGAAATTTTACACCTCTGGTATAGGTAAACTGACCGGCCCCAAAATGATCTACTTAGTGTTGACTGTGCAGTTAAACTCTTTCTTTCTTTCTACTGATACTGCGTCGGTCACTTTTGACCATTACCACAGGTGTACTTTATATACACTCCAAAACAAACAAACATAGAAAGCAGCAAGTTATCACTTTAATATCAGAAACGGAATAACAAACATTGTTGATCCTGTACAGTCTGCTTCTTTGGGCAATGTTTGCAAAAGAGTTCATGATACATAAAATAGAAGTAAAGGCAATGATCAGGAATCGATACAATCAACCCATAGCTCCCATCAGAGACACCAAAGGGAAAGAAACACAAACATGCAACAACAGACCTAATGGACACACCAACCGCGGAAAGCCAAAAGGACAATTACTTTCTCACAAAATGGCCAATAGGCTATCCAAAATAAAATAACACAAGCAACACAAAAATCTTAAGACAAAAACCATAACAAAAATAAATCGCGACAGAAGAACCAGACTGAGTAGAGCAAGGGGTAAAGAAACCGTTTTATTTCAATACATGATCATTTTGAGCAAGTTTTATCAAGATTGGGCCAAAACTGTGGCCTCTAGTGTGTTCACAAAGGAAAAAATTACGCACGGCAGATGACGCACACAATCACAATAGCTTGAATATGGGTCACATGGAATAAAACACTAGGTCACTAGGCACCTTAGTCAAATCCTAGAAAAACTTTGGGAACCATCTAGAGGCCACAGTTATCAAACTTGCTCAGAATTATCTCAACAAAATCATAAGTCAATTTAAATTTGGTTCAAGTGCGGTCAAAACATAGTTCAATAGGTAAATTGTCCCCTATAAAACAGACACTGGTTATGGGAGTCATTCCCAAAAGCAAAAACCATGTTTTTTTCCAATTTAAATGATTTTTTTGTTTGTATTGGGGTTTAACATCCAAGTAAACAGCTATGGACTGGGTGAGACAGCTGGTGAACCTAACCACACTTTTCCTGGGCGAGCTTAGACCTTCTAAGCTGATAGCCAGTACTGAGCGTCCATCCTTTGACCAGCCACCAATAGCTGCCCTGCTTGATTCAGCGGTAAGGCTGAATTTTTCCCACAGATAGTGCCAGGCCAGAGGATCAACCCATGTCCTCCTGATCTCCAGTCGAATGCACATCCGACTGAGCCACCGGGCCTGACCCAATTTCACGAAATGAGGGAAAATTCGCCATACACAATGACGATTATAAATGTCATTTTATTGTCACACCTGCTGTGCAACATGGTGCGACATTAATGTCAGGTTTTCTGTCCGTGAGTCAGTCCGTCCATCTGTCAACAATAGTTCGGATCTCGTCAACTTTAGTTGCTAGAACATTCAAACCTAGCATATTGTTTCTCCTTCACATGCACACTCAGCACCTATCTCAACCCAGTGACCTTGACCTATATTTCACATCCCAGAGACTTTGCTAGAGTTTTGTCAATACTTGTAATCTCATCAAACCTTGCATAATATGCCTCCTTGACATGCTCACTCAGCAGGCATCTTGATCCAGTGACCTTGACCTATATTTCATGCTCTAGTGACTTCGATAGATTTTACATGGACCCTTGCAATTTCATCAACTACTGTTGTTAGAACATTCAGACCTTGCATATTTAGCCCCCGCATATTGAGGCTTGAGGGAAAAGATTGAGATAGAGACCAATTTCGCTATTTTTTTTCCCCGATTTGAGGTGAAATGATGCTGTTTTATCAGCGATACAGACTAAGCATTTTGCCAGACTTCCATAAATTCCAATTTTACATTAAGTTAATGGGCACTTTTATTCAAACCTTAGGTTCCCAGACAAAAATTTAGGCACCTCGGGCGACTGGGCGCCTGTATCCCTGTTTATCAAATTGAGTGAGTGAGTGTTTGAGTTTTACGTCCCACCAACAGCTAAGGTCATACGGAGACGGGACCTCGGTTTTAAAGACTCATCCGAAAGTCTGGAGAAGCCCGGGATCGATCCTGCGATCCCTGGTTTACAAGGCGAGTAGCGTAACCACTGCACCACGGAGGCTTCTGTTTATCAAATTGAACTGGTATAGCTACTATTCACAAGAAGGTAGAAAAAAAAAAAACCACTGAGTCCTTGTAAACACTTTAGAGGCCACTGTTTAAGCCCACTCTTGGTCAAACTTGCTCAGAGAGATCATCTTGACAAAATCCAGGTCAAGTGCGTATATAGGTTCTGTAGGGTCAAAAAGGAGGTTTCTGGGTCAAATCGTACAAAAACATTGCAAAATTTTGTGAGAATGCATTTTCAGCCCAGTCGTTATTTAAATTGCTCAGAATGATTGAGGGTACCGCCCATCAGGGCTTGAAGCAGTAGATAAGCTGCATGATGCTTCCATGCAGAGCTGAAACCGACCCGCACACAAGTACTGGTAAACCGCTTAGAGGCTCTAAGCCTGCCCAGGCAAAGCGATGCAAGTCGGACAGTCCATCCTTATAAACAATATTGGTTTTATTGGGTGGCAGGGTTTGAGATGTCATTTCATCTCCATGTTGGGTAAAAGTCCCACCAAATTTGAAGCAACATCTCCAAAATGACATATACAGTGTTGACAGGGACGTTAAACCTGTAATCAAACAAACAAAATCAGAATGAGTGCACTGATAAATTCTAGGTAAAATTTGAATATGGTTAAGTCTGGGTCTAAAAGTAGGTCAGTAGTAGATCAAAACAGAGGAGTCTTACAAACACTTTTGAGGCCACATTATTAGCCAAATCTGCATGCAACTGGCTCAGAATAATTACTTTGATAATTTTGCTAAAAATAGATCATTTTCTTTGTTGCTTTCAGGCTTGATGTCATCGGAGAAAACTGATGATCTAGTATCGTCCAAAGAAACCAGCGAGACTTTATTTGATCCACAAATGCATATATTTAGGCAAGAAGAAGTATCAGGAGAAAGTCTTCCTTCAAAATGTGAATCTGATTTGGAAGAAAGTGAAAACAGTGAAATTGAGGTTTCTAGAGATGAAACAAACTCTTGTAGCTCCCAAGATTCTGGCTCGCTCGACTCTACAGAACTAGAAACATCAGATTTTACAGATTCCGAAGAATCTTTATCCTCAGAACTAGATGACTGTGAGACCTTTGGCATTGATTTAATAGAAACAGAACCACAACCTGAAAAAGTTTCTTCTCATTTCAACAAAGATGATACTAGTTTCATAACTGATGAGCTAAAAGCCCTCAAAATTATATCATGTTATCGTCGTCATAATTTGACTGCTTCTGCCTCAAAAGACATAACTGAAACAATGAAATCCATATTTTACGACTCTGAGTATTCCGGTATATTAAACTATGAGTACTTGATGTCTTTTGTTGGAAAATATCCGCTGTATGAAGTTCACTACTGCGAAATCTGCAATGAAGTATTTACAGACGACCCAAATAATTATAGGTGCCAGACTGAAGACTGTGAAGGTTATCGCTACAAAGGCCCATTATCTAAACAACAGTCCAAGGACAGACAGCCAAGGAAATGCTTCATTATTGCTGATATGAAGAAGCAGTTTACAGATTTTCTACAATCACCTGGTAATATTTTAAGACCTTAGAACTGAGTAAAATGCTTGTTTGAAGGTGTGCACAGACTGTTAGATATGCTATAATAAGAGGTCATGTGAGATTGGAGCTGTTAGCTTTTGCAGTGTGTCAGCTTGTCACATTGTAACGCTTATCTTGCTGTTCAAGACAACCCCTATCTATGCGAAGAGTGTAGATCCAGATCAGATGGCTTCAGAAGAAGCCATCTGATCAGGATCTACACTCTTTGGCATTCAGTTTATGAATTTGTAGCAATAAATTACATTACAGATATACAGAAATGGGTGTGGCTTAAATGAATATTCAGCAAGATAAGGGTTAAATATGAGCCACTGCATGTTTGGTCTTTGCGCCCAGCGAAGACTCGAATCAGCCTGGGCATTCGCCCATTCTGATCAGTCTGCTGTTTGTGGGTAGATACAGTGTAAGAACTGTAGCACTCTTCATACGGACAGCGAGTCTTTTCTGGGCACAAAGTCCAAATCCTTCATCAGGCAGCTAAATTATTTATTTTTAGCTCACCTGTCACGTAGTCGTGCGTCTGTGCGTAAACAATTTCTTCAAAAGACCTCTCCAAAACTACTGAATATATTCTGACCAAACTTGGCAGAAATGATCTTTGGTTGGTCCTCTTTCAAAGTTATTCAAAGAATTCCATTCCATGCAGAATTCTGGTTGCCATGGCAATGAAAATTGGGAAAATAAGAGAAAAACTTCTCCGAAACCACAAGGCCCAGATCTTCCATATTTGGTATGAAGCTTCACTGTTTGCTCATATAAGCAGTGGATTTGAGGTTTCCCAGGCAGTGCTAACCTCTTGGTCCCTTTGAACATGTTGAAGGGTTCTGCCTGGGCATATCAAGTTTGACATGACAGACTGCTGAAAAATAAGTTTTTACTTAGTGCTGCCAAGCAGTGCACTTAAGTAATTCTCTGGGCAGACATACTGTTTTTTTCCCCCGGGCGTGTGTCTGTCCGTCTGTCCCAAAATCGTGTCCGCTCTATATCTTGAAAACCGTTCATGCTATCTTTACGAAACTTCATATAAATATTAATTAACATTAGACGACAGTACCTGCAAGGTCAAGGTCATACTTAGAGGTCAAAGGAAAGTCAATAACTTTTATATTTCTGAATGGACTTTACTTTCTTATTTTTCAATGAACTTTTTAAAGTTACTTTGCAGAAATGTTCAACTTCTTTAGATGATGTGTTGCACACAAGACCCAGGTCTATACCTCCAATGTTAGGGTCATACTTAGAGGTCAACAAGGTGCCAACACTCGGCTGCAAAAATTATATGTCGAAAAAGGAGCATAACTGTACCAAAAATATTTTGAGGGTTACCTCACCTATTGGTATAAGTTCCCCTTTTCATAATGCACAAGTAGTCCAAGTTTCAAGAAAATATGTTCAGTAATGACCGAGATATTACAAAATGTCCAAGTTTTGCACGACGATGCAGACGACTCCAGAGCTATGACAATACCTTGTTGTTTTCTTTAAAAACAGCCAAGCTAAAAAGGGGGGAGACATCTGTGTTTGGGTAGAAAACAAATTCTAGTTTACCTTGTCAGAGTAATTTAGAAAATATCAGCCTGTTCTGGCAATTTTGATGACAAAGTATGCTTCATTGCTCTGTTTCTGGTTGAGCCCATCAGTCTAATATAGGGATCAACCATGGTTTTTAATGCATTAACATTTGCGCCGGGTCCTGAGGAAGCTGTTTGAACATGAGGCCACTAGGCCAAATGTTCATATGTTCCGAGGGACCCGGTAAATGTTAATGCAATGAAATAACCATGGATGATCGTTGTTCTTGCATAACTTACGATTCTGACAGCAAATTTTGACGAAAAGTCCCAAAAGCTCCATTTAAATTCCATATAAACTCTTCAAATGCGGCAGACAAACCAAAATGGCGGCCAGTACAGAATGTTGTTTACAATGACGTTGCCATGCAGTAACCCTCTGATGTCATCATAAAACCCTAAAATGCTATGTTCAGGACGATAACGTTACATCGCTCAACATAAAGTAAACAAAGCAAGGCCCGTCCTGTGATATCAAAAGCCATGTTCAAACAGCACGCGAATTTCATGATTTCAACATGGTTTTTGCTGTTTGAGCACGGCTTTCGGTCCATTGGACAATGGCTTCAATTAGCCATGCGCATAGGTATTTATGCAAGAACTGTTGGTTTTCTATTGCTCCAGCAATTCAGTGGTTTCTTGGTGATGAGTCCTGATGGTTGTTTCATCTCTGTGGTTGTTTGATTTTTGTGTTCACAGAGATGTTGCACTGATGAGTTAGAGGCCTTCATGCGGACTGAACACATTATTTGTCTAAATAGCGACGGAAATAAGGTGGAGGATTGTGGCCACGTAAAATCAATTTAATATGAGCCACTGCATGTTTGGTCTTTGCGCCCAGCGAAGACTCGAATCAGCCTGGGCATTCGCCCATTCTGATCAGTCTGCTGTTTGTGGGTAGATACAGTGTAAGAACTGTAGCACTCTTCATACGGACAGCGAGTCTTTTCTGGGCACAAAGTCCAAATCCTTCATCAGGCAGCTAAATTATTTATTTTTAGCTCACCTGTCACGTAGTCGTGCGTCTGTGCGTAAACAATTTCTTCAAAAGACCTCTCCAAAACTACTGAATATATTCTGACCAAACTTGGCAGAAATGATCTTTGGTTGGTCCTCTTTCAAAGTTATTCAAAGAATTCCATTCCATGCAGAATTCTGGTTGCCATGGCAATGAAAATTGGGAAAATAAGAGAAAAACTTCTCCGAAACCACAAGGCCCAGATCTTCCATATTTGGTATGAAGCTTCACTGTTTGCTCATATAAGCAGTGGATTTGAGGTTTCCCAGGCAGTGCTAACCTCTTGGTCCCTTTGAACATGTTGAAGGGTTCTGCCTGGGCATATCAAGTTTGACATGACAGACTGCTGAAAAATAAGTTTTTACTTAGTGCTGCCAAGCAGTGCACTTAAGTAATTCTCTGGGCAGACATACTGTTTTTTTCCCCCGGGCGTGTGTCTGTCCGTCTGTCCCAAAATCGTGTCCGCTCTATATCTTGAAAACCGTTCATGCTATCTTTACGAAACTTCATATAAATATTAATTAACATTAGACGACAGTACCTGCAAGGTCAAGGTCATACTTAGAGGTCAAAGGAAAGTCAATAACTTTTATATTTCTGAATGGACTTTACTTTCTTATTTTTCAATGAACTTTTTAAAGTTACTTTGCAGAAATGTTCAACTTCTTTAGATGATGTGTTGCACACAAGACCCAGGTCTATACCTCCAATGTTAGGGTCATACTTAGAGGTCAACAAGGTGCCAACACTCGGCTGCAAAAATTATATGTCGAAAAAGGAGCATAACTGTACCAAAAATATTTTGAGGGTTACCTCACCTATTGGTATAAGTTCCCCTTTTCATAATGCACAAGTAGTCCAAGTTTCAAGAAAATATGTTCAGTAATGACCGAGATATTACAAAATGTCCAAGTTTTGCACGACGATGCAGACGACTCCAGAGCTATGACAATACCTTGTTGTTTTCTTTAAAAACAGCCAAGCTAAAAAGGGGGGAGACATCTGTGTTTGGGTAGAAAACAAATTCTAGTTTACCTTGTCAGAGTAATTTAGAAAATATCAGCCTGTTCTGGCAATTTTGATGACAAAGTATGCTTCATTGCTCTGTTTCTGGTTGAGCCCATCAGTCTAATATAGGGATCAACCATGGTTTTTAATGCATTAACATTTGCGCCGGGTCCTGAGGAAGCTGTTTGAACATGAGGCCACTAGGCCAAATGTTCATATGTTCCGAGGGACCCGGTAAATGTTAATGCAATGAAATAACCATGGATGATCGTTGTTCTTGCATAACTTACGATTCTGACAGCAAATTTTGACGAAAAGTCCCAAAAGCTCCATTTAAATTCCATATAAACTCTTCAAATGCGGCAGACAAACCAAAATGGCGGCCAGTACAGAATGTTGTTTACAATG
The DNA here is from genome assembly GCA_963580285.1 of Lucinisca nassula. Lineage (NCBI taxonomy): Eukaryota > Metazoa > Mollusca > Bivalvia > Lucinida > Lucinidae > Lucinisca > Lucinisca nassula. The sequence goes on along the minus strand of OY757014.1, from coordinate 110,527,401 downwards.
ACGTTGCCATGCAGTAACCCTCTGATGTCATCATAAAACCCTAAAATGCTATGTTCAGGACGATAACGTTACATCGCTCAACATAAAGTAAACAAAGCAAGGCCCGTCCTGTGATATCAAAAGCCATGTTCAAACAGCACGCGAATTTCATGATTTCAACATGGTTTTTGCTGTTTGAGCACGGCTTTCGGTCCATTGGACAATGGCTTCAATTAGCCATGCGCATAGGTATTTATGCAAGAACTGTTGGTTTTCTATTGCTCCAGCAATTCAGTGGTTTCTTGGTGATGAGTCCTGATGGTTGTTTCATCTCTGTGGTTGTTTGATTTTTGTGTTCACAGAGATGTTGCACTGATGAGTTAGAGGCCTTCATGCGGACTGAACACATTATTTGTCTAAATAGCGACGGAAATAAGGTGGAGGATTGTGGCCACGTAAAATCAATTTAAGCCCCCCCCCCCCCCCCCCCCCCCCCCCCAGTGGAATTCGTTTCCGCTGACCATTCCAAGGCGGTTCTTCTGTCACGGTTTATTTTTGTTATGGCTTGTCTTTGGGTGTTTGTGTAGCTTATATTGTTTTATTGTGGATAGACTGTTGGCCATTTTGTGGGAAAATAACTGTCCTTTTGGCTTTCCGCTATTGGTGTTTCCATTAGGTCAGTTGTTTCATGTTTGTGTTTCTTTCCCTGTGGTCTCTGATGGGAGCTGTGGGTTGATTGTATTGCCATTACTTCTATTTTCATGCAGACTGAACAAGTTATTTTCCTAAATCTCGAAGTAAGGGCAAGGATTGTGGCCACGTAAAATCGATTTGAGCCTCCCTGAGTGGAATTCATTTCACTGACCGTTCCAAGGCGGTTCTTCTGTCGCGGTTTATTATCCCCACGCTTTTAAAACTGTAAAAGTCACGCTATCACCCTAGCGCCTACATTTCTTCACCAATTCCAATATAACTTCACACAAATGTTCTTTATGACAATATCTCGAGCGTGTTTCGACTTTCAAGGTCGTGGCCTCAAGGTCACTGTGGCTATTTTTAGAAAAACTTGGTAATCACTCTAGCGCCTACATTTCTTGATCCATTTCAATATAATTTCACACAAATGTTCCTTTTGACTATATCTCAAGTGTGTTTGACTTTCAAGGTCAACGTCACTGTGGCTATATTTAGAAAAACTTTGTTATCGCCTTAGGGCCTGCATTTCTTGTCCAATTTCAGTATAATTTTACACAAATGTTCCTTATGAAAACTCGAGCGTGTTTGACTTTCAAGGTCAAGGTCACTGTAGCTATTTTTAGAAAAACTTTGTTTTCGCCTTAGCGCCTACATTTCTTGAACAATTTCAATATAATTTCACACAAATGTTCCTTTTGACAATATCTCGAGTGTGTTTGACTTTCAAGGTCAAGGTGACTGTGCCTATTTTTAGAAAAACTTTTGTCATCGTTCTAGCGCTTACATTTCTTGTCCGATTTCAATATAGCTTCACACAAATGTTCCTTATGACAATATCTTGAGCGAGTTCAACTTTCAAGGTCAAGGTCACTGTGCCTATTTTTAGAAAAAAACTATGTCATCGCTCTAGCGCCTACATTTCTTGTCCGATTTCAATATAACTTCACACAAATGTTCCTTATGACAATATCTTGAGCGAGTTCGACTTTTAAGGTCAAGGTCACTGTGCCTATTTTTAGAAATACTTTGTCACCACTCTAGCACCTACATTTCTTGATTGATTTCAATATAACTTCACACAAATGTTCCTTATGACAATATCTCGAGTGAGTTGACTTTCAAGGTCATGACCTCATGGTCAAGGTCACTGTGGCTATTTTTATAAAAAACTTTGTCATCGCTCTAGTGGCTACATTTATTGATGGTTTTTATTATCCCCACGCTTTTAAAGAAAGCGTTGGGGGATATTGTGAACGCCTCCGTCCGTCTGTCCATCCTTCACGCTATCTCCTCCTTTACCACTGGCTGGAATGCAACCATATTTGCTACATGACTTACTTACATAGTCAGGGCGTGCGAGAGGAATGTTATAGTTGGCTGTGCCCAAAGGGCCATTCAAGAGGTCAAAAGGTCATGTCTGCTATGTGGCAAAAGCGTGGGGATTTGGGATGGCTTGCCATCGACTGCTCGCTCTAGTATTTATGTTTTGTCTTTGAGAGTGTGTGTCGCTTATATTTTTTGGTTTTGGATAGCCAATTAGCCATTTTGTGGGAAAGTGACTGTCCTTTAGGCTTTCCGCTATTAGTATTTCCATTGGGGTCTGTTGTTTCATGTTTGTGTTTCTTTCCCTTTGGTGTCTCTGATGGGAGCTGTGGGTTAATTTCATTGATTCTTGATCATTGCCTTCACTTCTATTTAAAACTTTCAACAATGTTTTTTTTTTTTTTCCTTAATTTTAGGAGTGATGGAGGATATACATAAACAGACAGTGGCTGCAAAGTCCAGAATGGAGTGGAATGAAAACACAATAACAGACATCACTGATGGATCAGCTTACAAGAAAATTCTGCAGGAGTCTGTGGAAAGGGAAGAATATATATTGACTGGGCTATTAAACACGGATGGAGTAAACCTTTATTCCTCATCAAAAGTTGAACTTTGGCCAATATTCTTGGCAATCAACGAACTCAATCCTAAGGCCAGATTTTCAAGGCAAAACTTACTGTTGGTTGGAATTTGGCAAGGGAAGGGCAAACCTCCCTTTAATGCGTACTTGAAAAGTGTAGGCTCTCAGTTAAACTCTCTGTATAATGAAGGAATTCACCTTGAGTTTGATGATGAAATTATTACAGTTAGAGTTAAAATTGTATGCGGTGTGTTTGACTTACCAGCCAAAGCAGCAGTGCTCAATATGATGTACTTCAATGGGCAGTTTGCATGTATAACATGCGAAGAACAAGGGAAAACAGTGAAACAAGGAAAAGGGACCGCTCGATGTTACCCTGACAGAAAAGGGCAATATAAACTGCGCACTTATGATGAAGTTGTGGCTTGTATGATACAAGGGACTGAAAAGAAACCAGTAAAAGGCTTTAAGGGTGTTTCGGGTCTGCTTTCCATTGACTCCTTCAATTTTGTTGATGGAACAGTGCCAGATTACATGCATGGCGTTTTATTGGGAATAACAAGCATGCTAATGTCCAAATGGTTTTCACCCACACATGGTGGCAAAGAATATTTTATTGGAAAAGACTTGAAAAAGATCTCAAGGCGTCTCCAGAGTATTAATCCTCCAGCTAGCATAGAAAGGTTGCCTAGGGATTTAGAAAAGCATTACAAGTCACTGAAAGCAACCGAGTTACAAGCTTGGTTGTTGTTCTATGGAATCCCTTGTTTAATGGGAATTTTACCTGATGATTACCTTAAGCACTTCAGTTACCTTTCTGAGGCAATATACATTCTTCTTGGGGACAGCATTACACCCATTCATTTACAAAGAGCACAACATCTTTTAGATTTGTTCTATTCATTATTTACAGATTTGTATGGGATGGGTAGTTGTGGACTTAATGTTCACAACACGTGTGCTCATTTGGTTCATTATGTTAAACTCTGGGGTCCACTGTGGGCCTGGAGTTGCTTTAGTTTTGAAGACAACAATGCTATGCTTTTGCAGGCTGTTCATGGAACTGGTGTTGTGACAAAGCAAATAATGTGGTGTAAACAAGTACAGGCCACTCTTCGTAGTAATTCCCTGAATGAAACTGAATCAAGGTCTTGGAAAAGAACCTATGAAGCAAGTAATTGTGATGTTTGTGGGAAAATGGTGCCATTTGAATTGGCTGGGGTACAGCAAGACCTTATGGAAAAACTAGAAGTTGATAATGAGCAGAGTGTAAAGATAATTGATAGAGTAATTTTGCAAGGACAGCAGTTCAGCTCCTTGAGATACAAGCGAATGAAAAAGCGTGTTTGTAACTGTGTTTTGTATGATGACAGGAAGGTGGGATTTATTAAACATTTTGCAATTGTTACTACTACAGACACTGTTTATGCGGTCCTTGATGAGTATGAAATTTCAGATGATGCCCAGTTTTTTAATCGTCCAGCCGGAAATCACATACTTCCCGTGAAAAGGAGTGGTATTGAAGTTGTGATTGCTGTAGACAGGTTAACTGAAACACTTGTGTACATGAAATCGTGTCATGAAGTAAGCGAATGTGTCGTCAGGATGCCCAGCAAGCATGGACGGGGCATATTTAAGTGATAAAAAAGAACAAGTAATACTCGCTTCATCAACGTTGAATCATGATTAGAGCTTATTAATTGTCCTGTTTTATTATTTTTTGTTTTTGTTTTATCGTGTTTATGGCCTTTTCAAGATTATTTCACTCGTATCGAGCCGATCGTTAAGCAGAGGTGGACAAAAGCCTGAGTACCCAGAGAAAAACCACCTAACCTTCAGTTGCAGAACTTGACGTCCCACATGTAACACGAGCCAGCGGTGTGAGATCTAATGTTTCCTGTTTTAATTATGGAATTTGATAATCGAGGAAGGCTGAAATTCCGATCAAGGACACATGCACAGGATATTCCTTTGTCTGATTTTAAGCATTCTGAAGTTTGTAAATCACATGTTTTAAACTAATCAGTTCTCATATAAGGTCTTTCGCTTGAGGTCCATTATGTCATCCAAATACACTGTTCAAAATATTTAAAAGAACACACAATAATTTTCCAAAGAGAACAATGTTTAGTTTCATTAACTCTTGTTTCATTAACTCTAAAATGCTTAAAAGGAATTTAAATTTCTAAAACTTTGTCAAGTTTTAGAAATTTAAATTCCTTTTAAGCATTTTGAAGTGGGTTGAAGTTACCGACTACAAGAGTTTTGATACAACAGTTGGCTTGCTTAAGTCCATGGGTTGGTTTTTATTCTGCACAATTTTTTGCTACAAAGTCGCAAGGCCTCACAAAAAGATAATGCAGATTCTGTCCATGAAATTGAAAGTATTGTAATCCGTGATGTGTTAGATTAAATTTCAGAATATTGAAAATTGCAAAAATTGTCCCATGGGCACGGATAGGACAACTGTTGTGTCGAAATTCGTGCAATCTTAACTTTTATCATCTTTTGGGGACAGAAGTAATGGTCGTCAAACTGAAAATAGATTGCTCTGTTATCTTTGGAAAATTATTAAGTGCTCCTTAAATATTTTGAGGAGTGTACTGCCAGGTTTAAGAGATTTATAGACTTGCTGAATTTAAATAGGCCAAGAGTGAAATATTATTTTGTTTTGACTGGAAAAGATCATGGTCAGGAACTTATACAGTCAGATTACAAACCCTGCCCATAATACCACAATAGAAAGAAGTCACAATATGAAGTGAACTAGAATCTTAAAACCATAAAACTTGGACAGTTCTAGAACCACGGTTTTCGGACCTCCCAGTCAGATCATAATTTATAACCTCAGGTCAGTTATATTTTTATAATAGGACAACAGTTCTAGAACCCACAAGTCAGTTCAAGAACTGTGGTAGTTCTAGAACTTTTGTACTGAAGTCAGACTTTTGTGTTTTTGAAACAACTGTTCAAGAACCATTTGAATGTTGGCCAATAGTTCTAGAACTTCCAAACCAGTTCAAGAACTGGTTTAGTTCAAGAACACATGTTCTACAAATCTCGTAGTTTTAGAACCAGTGTTCAAGAACAATTCGTGTTCCAGAACCACAGTTCATGAACTGTTTTGTCAGTTCAAGAACAGTTCTAAAGGTTCAACAAAAGTTCTTGAACGTTCAAGAACTTTATGCTAGTTCTAGAACAAATTTCGCAGGGGGAAGTGGCCCACCCCAGGGGCATGATTGACAGTAATTATGTAGGTGACCACTTGCCGTTTCTACATGCTTAATACCTAAGCTCTGGACCCTGTGGTTTCAGAGAAGAAGATTTTTGAAGCTTTTTATCCATTAGGAGTCTATGGGAGCAAAGCGGCCCCGGGGCGTGGCCCATTTGGACCCCAGGGGCATGGTTGGCCGGATTTATGTAGGTAACCACTTGCCGTTGCTACATGCTAAATATCTAAGTTCTGGGCCCTGTGGTTTTAGAGAAGAAGATTTTTTAAGCTTTTTTCCATTATGAGGCTATGGGAGATAAGGGGCCCTGGGGTGTGGCCCATTTGGACCCTAGGGGCATGATTGGCAGGATTTATGTAGGTGACCACTTGCTGTTGCTACATGCTAAATATCTAAGTTCTGGGCCCTGTGGTTTTAGAGAAGAAGATTTTTTAAGCTTTTTTTTCCATTATGAGTCTATAGGAGCTAAGGGGCCCCAGGGTGTGGCCAATTTGGACCCCAGGGGCATGATTGGCAGGATTTACGTAGGTGACCACTTAACATTGTTACAAGCTAAATATCTAAGCTCTGGGCCCTGTGGTTTCAGAGAAGTTTTTTAAAAATTTTCCCATTGTAAGTCTATGGGAGCTATATGTTGCCATGGCAACCAGAATTTCCAATCTGATCAGCCCAAAAACCTTATGCAGCCTTTCCCCCTACCTGATGATACTTCACATGAAATTTGATATACTTATTTGAAATTGTTTACGGACGCACGCACACACGGACGGACGCACGCACGCACGACTGACAAAATGTGATCACAAAAGCTCACGTAGTGACAGGTGAGCTAACAAGCATGTCAGTTTCATTCTGACCATGCTAAATGATGCAGACATAAGTTTTGGGTACAGTTCTGTACAGTATGAAATACAAGCAGACCATCGGAATGATTACGAGTTCATAAATTTGTTTTCATCAAAAAGAATCGATTCCACTGCCACCAACCAAAGATATTTAAAACACCACTGCCACCAACCAAAGATATTTAAAACAATCTCAACTCTATACCATCTTGAAAACTGGGACAATACCACAATCCTACATAAAATGGGAACCATTTTTGTTTGATACAGCTGAAATATATACCAATCAAGGAGAAAGTAGAATCCCTACCCACTTAATTTCTTGTGCAGCTCAAACCAACTGCTATCTTGCTAGGATAACACCTGACTATTCCATATTGAATACAGGCACTTCTTGACCATCACCATGACCATTATGTTTCCACATGACCATCACATCTCCACATGACCATCACATATCCACATTACCATATCTCCACATGACCATCACAACCCCACATGACCATTACATAATCACATGACCATATCTCCACATGACCATCACAACCCCACATGACCATCACATCTCCACATGGCCATCACATCTCCACATGACCTGACCATCACATCTCAAAATGACCATCACAATTCCGCATGACCATCATCTCCACATGACCACAACCATGACCACAGGATCACTCATCACTGGACCATCATATCTCCACATAACCATCAACATGATCATATAACAATCACAACCTTCGACCATGACCATTACTATCTGGTCATGTTATATGCCAGACTCACAATGATTGGCTATGCTGCACTAAAAAGAAAAAAATACACAATCACTGCTCTAGATTTACAAGGTGGTAAGAGGCTTTGTACACTTAATATTTTCCAGTTCTATGGTGTATTTCATGCTTCAAAAGGTTAACCCTTTTATACAACATATTTAACGTTAAGAGGCCCATCTAGGCTTGAAGAAATATATGCGCTACATGATGCTTCCACGCAGAGCTGAAAACGACCACCAAACGAGTACTGGTAAACCAACCGCTTAGAGGATCTAAGCCTGTCCAGGCAAAGCAGTGCAAGTCGGACTGTCCATGCTTATAAACCCTATTGGTTTCATTGGGCTGCAGGACTTGAGATGTCATTTCATCTCAAATTCGGGTAAAAGTCCCACAAAATTGGAAGCAACATCTCCAAAATGACCTTTACAGTGTTGACGGGGACGTTAAACCTCCAATCAACCAATCAAATATTTAACGTTACTGCAGCTGGTGTCTGGGAATGTGTGGCAGCCATAAAATGTCTCCCTGCCCTACATCATAGTGTAGTATATATTTTCTTGTCCTTTTGGATCATTGATTCCATTGTGGAATTTTGAAAATATTTGAGGGTCACTGATGAGGCTTAATTGGCCAAAACTAGAGCTGTCAGAGGATCTGACTATAGCCCCGCTTCAGCGCTGTCAGAGAAGAAAGTTATTTAAGCTGCAGAGAAAACAGTTATGAACAAGAAATAACTGTTGAAAATTTTACATTATCTGGAAAAACTCTTAAGAGTTGTGAGCCCTTGTCCCTCATTTCAATGAGCATGATACATTACCAGAATGTCGATGTTTATACTAAATTTCATCTTCCATTTTTCAATGTTCAAAGGGTAATAACTCCTAAAGTAGGCAAATCAGAGTCAGGGTTCCTGCGCTCAGCACATTGTCTCATGGTGCTTTACACTTGTGTGAAGTGTCATGAAAATATCTCAAATGGTTTGTGAGTTATGGAGCCGACACAGTCAAAATTGCCTTTTTAAATGTTCAAAGGGCAATAACTCCTAAAGTAGGCAAACCAGAGTTATGGTTCCTGCACTCTGCACATCATCTCAATGTGCTTTTCATTTATTTGAAGTTTCATGAAAATATCAGAAACGGTTATGGAGCGGACATAGTTAAAATTGCCATTTTTTAATATTCAAAAGCCTATAACTGAAAAAGTAGACAATCCAGAGTTTGGGTTCCTGCGCTCTGCACACGTAATATGGTGCTTTACATTTGTGTGAAGTTTCATAAAATTATCTCAAACGGTTTTTGAGTTATCGAGCAAAGACGGCTAAAATTGATATTTTTCAATATTCAAAGGGAAATAACTCAAAAATTAGGCAATCCAGAGTTATGGTTCCTGCACTCTGCACACCATCTCATGGTGTTTAATGTTTGTGTGAAGTTTCATGAAAATATGTGAATGGGTTTTAAAGTTATGGAGCGGACACGAAAATTGTTAACAGACACAGACAGACACACAGAAAATACGAAAACCAAAGTTATGGTTCTTGCGCTCTGCACATTGTCTCATAGTGCTTAACATTTGTGTGAAGTTTCATGAAATTATCTCAAACGGTTTTCGAGTTATGAAGCGGACACTGTTAAAATTGCCATTTTTCAATGTTCAAAGGGCAATAACTCCAAAAATAAGCAATGCAGAGTTATGGTTCCTGCGCTCTGCACATTGTCTTATGGTGTTTAACATTTGTGTGAAGTTTCATGAAAATATGTTAAGCAGATACAAAGTTATGGAGCCAACACAAATTAACGGAATCACGGAATTACGGAATGACAGAAGGACATGGCAAATCCAATATAGCCCCACTTTTTCAAAGCGGGGCTATAACTAGCTAGTCTGACCCAGAAAACATGTACACTTAATATTTTCCAGTTCTGTAGTGTATTCCTTGCTTCCAAAGGATAACCCTTTTATAGAACATATTCAACAATTATCTGGCACGTTTGATGGCACACAAAGCTCAAGGCTTGTTTGGAGCGTGACGTCTGACTTCTGTCACTCATTTTTTTTAATTTGAACGAAATCTGATTGGCTGATAGTCAGAAATAGTTGTGGCTAATTTTAATATTCAGCAGGATAAGGGTTAATTGTAATTTGCAGTCCTTTGTTCTTGTTCTTCGGATTGTTCCATTGTGGAATTTTGAAAATACATGTATATTAGGGTCATTACTGACACCTAGCCAGCCGAGACTAGCAAGTCTGGTCCAGAAATCTTGTACACAGTATAGCTTTCAGTTCTGTTTTCCTTACTTTCAAAGTATAACTTCTTAAAGAAATAATTCAGTCTTTCAAAGTATAACTTCTTAAAGAAATAATTCAGTAACTCGGCACAGGGGAGCATATGTATAATATTGAAATAGCGTTTGTGAAAATTGTTTCCAATACTTTCCATGGTCCTTTTTCCTCAACCTCCGGCCTTTAGAAGACCTGGTTTCAAATGTTCATAAAATACATACCTCAGATGTACAGACAGCTCCATCAAGGGCAATGCACTCCCAACACTGCTAAACCATATTTTCCAAAGGCTTGCTACATCTAAAAAAAACTATTAAAGGGTCTTAAGAAGTTTACGAATGCCAGAAAAACAAGTGCTGTCACAAAGGCCATTTATATGAAGTAACATCTTAAACGAATGCTAGAAATAGGAAAAAGGGAACCCAAACATTGTCACTAATGTGACTAGACATATGGCTAAATGGGACTGATCAACTATATATACTCATCCAAACAAGCAGGGTGTCGCATGATATATGGCTTCCTGATTAAAATCTTTTTTCGTATCTGTTAAACACAATTTCTGAAAATGTCAAAATAAAAGTGGAGGCAATGATCAGAAATTGATACAATTAACCTACAGCTCCCATCAACACCAACAGTGGAAAGCAGAAAGGACAGTTACTTTCCTACAAAATGGCCAATAGGCTATCCAAAATAAAATAATATAAGCGACACAAACACCCAAAGACAAACCATAACAAAAACCACAAATGAAGAACCGCCTTGGAACGGTCAGCGGAAACAAATTCCACTGGGGGTGCTTAAATCAATTTTACTTGGCTACAATCCTCGCCCTTACTTCTGTCGCGATTAAGACAAATATTTTGTTCAGTCCACATGTAGGCCTCCTAACTAATCAGTGCAACATCTCTGTGAACACAAACATCAAACAACCAGAGATGAAACAACGGTGAGGACTCGACAGCAAGAAACAACTGAAATGCTGGAGCAAAAGAAAACCAACATTTAGACCCCTCTGGGCCCGACCAGAGACAGAGCATCAGGTACCAACCAACATAAGCATTTACCTTGGAACCGTCATAGAATCTGAGGCCTGACCTACCTGCGTGCAATTAATGAGGGAAGCAAAGTTGTCAAACGTGATTGGGTTAATTACCATGCATGCAGTCTGTCGTATAACATTAATGCTGTACCCAATCTTTTGATATCGAAGAATGATTTTACGAAATTGGGTGCTGAAGTTATTGTGGTTATAAATTTTTCTGAATTTATATACTAAGTCACCTTAAAATAAGTGTTCCGATAGACCTTGTTGCAAAGGAGATTTAAGTCCAATATTGAATTCTGAAATTAAATCAGAATGACGTCTATAATGACGCCGATAACCCTGATCAAGAAGCTTAGCCGTCAATCACCATAAAAACCTATGTTTAGGGTACTCATTAGAACCGCCTCGATGAGGCGGATCTAATGAGTACCCACAACATAGGTTTATATGGAGAAATAAGGAAGAGTGTTTTTTGTTGGATTTGAAGTTTAATGTCCCTATCAACACTGTAAAGGTCATTTTGGAGATGTTGCTTCCAATTTGTGGGACTTTTACCCGACAATAGATGAAATGACATCAAGCCCTGTTGCCCAATGAAACCAATAGGGTTTATAAGCATGGATGGGCTGACTCTCACCGCTTTGCCTGGGCAGGCTTACATCCTCTAAGCGGTTTACCAGTACTCATGTGCGGGTCGGTTTCAGCTCTGCATGGAAGCATCATGCAGCCCATATATTTCTTCAAGCCCCAATGGGCAGGGGCCAATTACGAGTGGTGAAGTCAGATACACGACTACACACTCTGGCAAATCCAATTAATTGTGAAATATAAATGTAAATGCCATAGGATGGGGCACGAGGAACATCACCATCCAAAAAAGTAAAGTTTACAGTCTCAAAATCAAAATCATGGCGTTATCACAAATTTTGCAAGAAACAAACCCATCTACAATAGTTAGATGTACATCCCAAAACAGGGCCTCTGTACAGAAGAATTTGCTTTATTTAACTGAAGTTCTGGGGGGGGGTGGGATTTGACTGATCAAACCATCGAAATAGGTATTATCAATATTAAACTAGAATTTGTTTTTCTACAAAAACAAAGATGTCTCCCCCCTTTTTGACCTCTTAAGTATGACCTTGACATTGGAGGCACTAACCTGGGTCTTGTGTGCAACACATCTAATGAAGATGAACATTTCTGCAAAGTAACTTTAAAAAGTTGAGAGAAATAAGAACGTTATTGACCATACACAAAAAAGTCCTTTTTTATCTTTGACCTCTAAGTATGGCCTTGACCTTTGAGACCGGGGAGACATAATAAATCATCCAAATATCTAGAAGTGGAGCTAAAAGCTTCAATGATTTCAGACTGGTTTTCAGCAGAAAGGGACATGTCTCATAACAAAATAAAAACAGATCAGCCACTAGTTGTGTGGAATTAGTACCCATCGGAATACCTGCAACTTGTCTAAATAACTTAGTTCCAAATCTTAAGTAAATACTGTCAAGTAGAAAGGTGAGAGCTTCACACACTTTCTGACATGACCATAAAGTATAGGTTTTTATGCTCTTCAGAAGTGAAAAGCATTTCTTACATAAATGCAAGGTAGAGGGAGTCTTCACTATGAAATGTCCATTCAATTAAATCATTATGTTTTTCTTATATAAGATTATGAGGAAGTGTAGTGTAAAGGGTGGAAAAATGATAAGTAGACAGCTTGAAGCACAAAAATGCCTGATTTATATCAAATTTCATTGGAATTTTTTATAGACCAAAACAGATTTCTACCTGATCTTTTGCAGACTGTCGCAATATTTTATCAATGTTTTTTGATGGCAATAAAACGAAGTTACTAATTTTGAGAGTTCAGTGGTGGTACAAGAGCTTGAATTAGCAACAAACCGTGCTTTGTATGGTCTTTAATGAAGTTTAGGTAACCAATACAACGTAGGAAGCTTTAACTTTAGGCAACCAATATAACGTAGGAAACTTATTATGCTAAAAAGCTTGTGCTTTTGTGCATAAATCACTGGATATCAGTTCACATAGTATTTGAAAAAAAGCAAGCCAATTGTTACCAAAACGAATATATTCTAGCATTATCAACAGAATATATTTTACCATCAAGTTGAGACCAGTAGATAAAAAGAGGACCACGATGGTCCTATATCGCTCACCTCAGCTAAAGATTACACATGGTCTTTATCATCAAGTTTCCCTGGGTAGATTGCATTAAGACTATGAATTATAAGTTCAGGAATTTATGCCATACAGCTATAATTTGAATATTCTTGGTAGAGGTACACTAGGTGTAGCTGTTTACTTAATATGAAAGGCCAGGGCTTTATGGTTTAAGACAGATTTTTAAAGCTTTTCCCTTTATAAGCCTTTGTCAAACATATGGCCCCAGGGGTTGAAAATTTTTTGACCCCAGGGATATAATTTAACCCTTTTTGTACCAAAAGGAATCTTCCTCCTTAGATATAGCAGGTGTCAATTTCAAATTTTAGAGCTGTCAGGTTGTGTTCAAAATTAATTTGGAAAATGGCTGAACTTTTTGCAAACAGTGTAGGCCCTGATCAGTACCCCGCATTCTGCGGCATATGATCTGGGCCTGCACTGTTTGCCAGGGTACCCATTTTGGGGTTTCTGGTACTAAATGGGTTAATCTTGGTAGAGGTCCACAAGATGAAGCTTCATAACAAATATAGACCTGGGCCTTCTGGCTTCAGGGGTAGATTTTTTAAAAGGTTTTCCTTATATAAAATAGGAGGCAATGATCAGGAATCAATACAATTAACCCTGAGCTCCCATCAGAGACACCAAAGGGAAAGAAACACGAACCTGAACCAACAGACCCCAACGGAAACACCAACAGCGGAAAGCCAAAAGGACAGTTACTTTCCCACAAAATGGCCAATAGGCTATCCAAAATGAAATAATATAAGCGACACAAACACCGAAAAACGAGTTTTATACAAGAAGATTTTTTTAAGGTTTTCCTATATAAACCCATGTAAAACCAGTAGACCATGTGCATGGGCATTTTTTGCCCAGGGCTATAATTTGAAAACTTGGTAGAGGTCCACAAGATGAAGCTTAATACCAAATAAGACTCGACTTCTGGCTTCAGACAGGAAGTTTTTTTAAATGTTTTTCCTATTAAAGCCTAGATGTAAAACCAGTAGACCCTGGTACAGGAGCATTTTGGCCAAAGTGCTATAATTTGAACAATCTTGTTACAGGTCCACTTGAAGAAGCTCCATACCAAATATCAAAAACCTGGGACTGCTGGTTTCAGACAAGAAGATCTTAAAGGTTTTTCCCTATATAAGCTATGTAAAACCAGTATGGTAGGTCCTGGTGCAGGGGCATTTTTCTTTAACCCAGTCCTATTATTTGAACAATCTTGGCAGAGGTCCACTATAGCTGAAGTTACATACCAAATATTAAAGACTTGGGCCTTCTGGTTTTAGACAAGCTCTTTGAAGGTTTCCCTATATTTGCCTTTGTAAAACCAGTTGGCCCTGATGCAGGGGCATTTCTGGCCCCCAAGGATATAATTTGAACAATCTTGGTAGAAGTCCACTAGACAAAGCTTCATACTAAATATGCTTCATTCCAAGCAAAGACCTGGTCCTGGTTTGAGACAAAGATTTTTAAAGGTTTTACCTATATATGCCTATGTAAAACCAGTGGGCCCTGCTGTAAGGGCATTTTTGGCCAAAGGGCTATAATTTGAAAAATCTTGTTAGAGGTCCACTAGATGAAGCTTCATACCAAATATCAAAGAACTGGGCCTTCTGGTTTCATACAAGAAGATTTTTAAAGGTTTTCTTATATAAGCCCATGTAAAACCAGTAGGCCATGTGCAGGGGAATTTTTTGCCCCAGGGCTATAATTTGAAAACTTGGTAGAGGTCCTAAAGATGAAGCTTCATACCAAATGTCAAAGACCTGGGCCTTCTGGCTTCAGACAGGAATTTTTTTTAAAGTTTTCCCTATATAAGCCTATGTAAAACCATTAGGCCCGGGTGCAGGGGCATTTTGGCCCCAGGGCTATAATTTGAACAATCTTGTTAGAGGTCCACTAGATAAAGCTTCATACACTGGGCCTTCTGGCTTCATACAAGATTTTTAAATGTTTACCTATATAAGCTTATGCAAAACCAGTAGGCCCTGTTGTAAGTTTATATTTTGGCCCCAGGACTTATTTGAACAATCCTGGTAGAGGTCCACAAGATGAAGCTTCATACCAATTATCGAAGAACTGGGCCTTCTGGTTTTAAACGAAGATTTTTAAAGGTTTTACCTATATATACCTATGTGAAACCAGTGGACCTTGGTGCAGGGTCATTTTTGGCCAAAGGGCTATAATTTGAACAATCTTGTTAGAGGCCCACTTGATGAAGCTTCATACCAAATATCAAAGACCTGGACCTTCTGGTTTTAGACAAGATTTTATAAGGTTTTCCCAATATTTGCCTATATTAAACCAGTGGGCCCTGGTGCAGGGGCATTCTTGGCCCCAGGCCAATAATTTGAACACTCTTGGTAGAGGTTAAAAAGATGATATCAAAGACCTGGGCCTTCTGGTTCCATACAAGAAGATTATTTTAAGGTTTTTCTCTATATAAGCCTATTATGAACCAGTAGGCCCTTGTGCAGGGGCATTTTTATCTTGAACACTCTTGGTAGAGGTCCACTAGATGATATAAAAAATCTGGGCCTTCTGTTTCATACAAGACGATTTTAAGGATTTCCCTATATTAGCCTATGTAAACCCAGTAGGTCCTGGTGCTGGGGGCGTTTTTTTTTATCCCAGTTCTATTGTTGGAACAATCTTGGTAGAGGTCCACAAAATGAAGCTTAATTCCAAATGTCAAAGACCTGGGCCTTCTGGTTTTAGACAAGAAGATTTTTAAAGGTTTTCCATATTAAACCAGTGGGCCTTGGAAGATTGTTTTAAGGTTTTCTCTATATAAGCCTATGTAGAACCAGTAGGCCCTTGTGCAGGGGCATTTTTGTCATGAACACTCTTGGTAGAGGTCCACTAGATGATATCAAAAACCTGGGCCTTCTGTTTCATACAAGACGATTTTAAGGATTTCCCTATATTAGCCTATGTAAAACCAGTAGGTCCTGGTGGGGGGGGGGGGGGGGGGGGGCATTTTTGATCCCAGTTCTATTTTTGGAACAATCTTGGTAGAGGTCCACAAAATGAAGCTTAATTCCAAATATCAAAGACCTGGACCTTCTGGTTTTAGACAAGATTTTATAAGGTTTTCCCAATATTTGCCTATATTAAACCAGTGGGCCCTGGTGCAGGGGCATTCTTGGCCCCAGGCCAATAATTTGAACACTCTTGGTAGAGGTTAAAAAGATGATATCAAAGACCTGGGCCTTCTGGTTTCATACAAGAAGATTGTTTTAAGGTTTTCTCTATATAAGCCTATGTAGAACCAGTAGGCCCTTGTGCAGGGGCATTTTTGTCTTGAACACTCTTGGTAGAGGTCCACTAGATGATATAAACAAGAGGCCCATGGGCCACTATGCTCACCAGAGCTCAGGTGGGCACTGCCCATCCTGCCCAATGGCAGCCATGTATTTTAACATGATATCATTTTAATCCACCAAATGAACCCCCATGTCCAAATGAGCACCCATGTGGACTCAGCATCTGAAAAGTTAGGCCTTTTATGAAGTAGAGGGGGTGGGGCATGAACCCAATGGAGCCCTGGTTGGTATCACTAAATGCGTCTTATCATAAGAAACAAAAATATATATGGTTTAGCAGTGGGGATCTGTAAGGCCTCTTTAACAGTTGAGGGGTTGGGGCATGCCCTGTTGATCCCAGGAAAGCCCAAACTGTTGTCCCTAAATGTGTCTTATCATAAGGACCAAGTATATATATGGTTCAGTGCTGGGAATCTGACCGGTTTCAGAGATTTGAGGCCCTTTTATGAAATAGGAATGGCCCCTGCGGACCCCGCTACAGTAGGTGTGCTAATAATAAGGAACAAGAACATATATGATTATGGGGTGGGGATTTGAATGGTTTCTGAAATATAAAGCCTTTTATGAAATGGAAGGGCGGGGCACATTGCCTCAGCACAAAGAGACCTCCAGGTTGGTGTGATTGAACGAGTCTTATCATAAGGAACAAGTATATGGTTTAGGGGTGGGGATCTGAACTATTTCTGATATATATGGCTTTTAATGAAGTAAAGCGGTGTGGCATGGCCTGGGCATGCCCCGGGGACTCCCAAGCTGGTGTCACTGAATGCGTCTTATCATAAGAAAGATGAATATATATGGTTTAGGGTGGGGCTAAGAACATTCTCTGAGATATAAGGCCTTATGTGAAGTGGAGGGATGGGGCAAGGCCCAGGGAGACTCCCAGGTTGGTGTCAATGAATGTGTCTTATCATAAGGAACAAGACTATATATGGTTAAGGGGTGGCCATCTGTAGGGTTTCCGAGATATTGTGATATTATGAAATGGAGGGGGTGGGGCATGGCCCCAGCATATCCCTGGGAACCCCCAGGTTGGTGTTACTGAATGCGTCTTATCATAATGAACAAGAATATATATGGTTTAGGGGTGGTGATCTGAACAGTTTCTGAAATATATGGCCTTTTTTGAAGTGGAGGGGTGGGGCAAGGCCCCAGCGCGTCTCTGAGGACCCCCAGGTTGGTGTCAATGAATGTGTCTTATCATAAGAAGCAAGCATATATATGGTTTATGGGCGGGGATCTGTAAGGTTTCCGAGATATTGGGCCTTTTATCAAATGGAGGGGGTGGGGCATGGCCCCGGTGCATCCAGGGGACTCCCAGGTTGATGTCACTGAATGGGTCTTATCAAAAGGAACAAGAATATATATGGTTTAGGGGTGGGGATCTGAATGGTTTCCGAGATATTGGGCCTTTTATTAAGTGGAGGGGGTGGGGCCTGACCTCGGCGCATCCCTGAGGACCCCAAGGTTGGTGTTACTGAATGCGTCTTATCAATAGGAACAAGAATATATATGGTTTAGGGGTGGGGATCTGAACAGTTTCTGAGATATATGGCCTTTTGTGAAGTAGAGGGGTGGGGCAAGGCCCCAGCGCATCTCTGAGGACCCCCAGGTTGGTCTCAATGAATGTGTCTTATCATAAGAAGCACGCATATATATGGTTTAGGGGCGGGGATCTGTAAGGTTTCCGAGATATTGGGCCTTTTATGAAATGGAGGGGGTGGGGCATGGCCCCGGCGCATCCAGGGGACTCCCAGGTTGATGTCACCGAATGGGTCTTATCATAAGGAACAAGAATATATATGGTTTAGGGGTGGGGATCTGAATGGTTTCCGAGATATTGGGCCTTTTATTAAGTGGAGGGGGTGGGGCATGACCTCGGCGCATCCCTGAGGACCCCAAGGTTGGTGTTACTAAATGCGTCTTATCAATAGGAACAAGAATATATATGGTTTAGGGGTCGGGATCTGAATGGTTTCTGAGATATATGGCCTTTTATGAAGTGGAGGGGGTGGAGCATGGCCCCGGCACAACCTGGGGGACCCTCAGGTTGGCATAAAAGCATATGGCTGAAAGAATTTTACTCAAGAAACATTTCTATAAAAGTTTTGTCCAAATATCTGCAATGACTTGGCAGTATATGCCATTTTTCAATTTTCCCCATTATAAGTCTATGGAAACTCTAAGTTGCCATAGCAACCAAACTAATGGGCCGATTTTCATAAAAAACACAAACTTTCAATCCCCCTGCCCAAGGATGCTACAGATAAAATTTGGGCTGAATCGGTCCAGTGGCTTCAGAGAAGAAGATGTTTGAAAGTGTTGACGTCAGACGACGACGACGACAACGACAACGACGACGACGACGCCGGACAACTGCCTATCCTATAAGCTCCCCCGGAGCCTTCGGCTCTGGTGAGCTAAAAACCTGGGCCTTCTGTTTCATACAAATGTCAAAGACCTGGACCTTCTGGTTTTAGACAAGAAGATTTTTAAAAAGGTTTTGCCTATATTAAATCAGTGGGCCCTGGTGCAGGGGCATTCTTGGCCCCAGGCCAATAATTTGAACACTCTTGGTAGAGGTTAAAAAGATATCAAAGACCGGGGCCTTCTGGTTACATACAACAAGATTGTTTTAAGGTTTTTCTCTATATAAGCCTATGTAGAACCAGTAGGCCCTTGTGCGGGGGCTTTTTTGTCTTGAACACTCTTGGTAGGGGTCCACTAGATGATATCAAAAACCTGGGCCTTCTGTTTCATACAAGAAGATTTTAAGGATTTCCCTATATTAGCCTATGTAAAACCAGTAGGTCCAGGGGGGCATTTTTGATCCCAGTTCTATTATTGGAACAATCTTGGTAGAGGTCCACAAGATGGAGCTTAATTCCAAATATCAAAGACCTGGACCTTCTGGTTTTAGACGAAGATTTTTAAAAGGTTTTCCCTATATTTGCCTATGTAGAACCAGTAGGCATTTCCGTCTTGAACACTCTTGGTAGAGGTCCATTAGATGATATCAAAAACCTGGGCCTTCTGTTTCATGCAACTGAAGAAGATTTTAAGGATTTCCCTGTATTAGCCTATGTAAAACCAGTAGGTCCTGGCGCGGGGGGGGATGGGGGGGGGGCATTTTTTGATCCCCGTTCTATTGTTGGAACAATCTTGGTAGAGGTCCACAAGATGAAGCTTAATTCCAAATGTCAAAGGCTCAAGGCCAATAATTTGAACACTTGGTAGAGGTTAAAAAGATGATATCAAAGACCTGGGCCTTCTGGTTTCATACAAGAAGATTGTTTTAAGGTTTTTCTCTATATAAGCCTATGTAGAACCAGTAGGCCCTAGTGCGGGGGCATTTTTGTCTTGAACACTCTTGGTAGAGGTCCACTAGATGATGTCAAAAACCTGGGCCTTCTGTTTCATACAAGAAGATTTTAAAGATTTCCCTATATTAGCCTATGTAAAACCAGTAGGTCCTGGCGCGGGGGGGGGGGGCATTTTTTGATCCCAGTTCTATTGTTGGAACAATCTTGGCAGAGGTCCACAAGATAAAGCTTAATTCCAATTGTCAAAGACCTGGACCTTCTGGTTTTAGACAAGAAGATTTTTAAAAGGTTTTCCCTATGTTTGCCTATATAAAACCAGTTGGCCCTGGTGCAGGGGCATTCTTGGCGCCAGGCCAATAATTTGAACACACTTGGTAGAGGTTAAGATGATATCAAAGACCTGGGCCTTCTGGTCTCATACAAGAAGATCGTTTCAAGGTTTTTCTCTATGTAAGCCTATGTAGAACCAGTAGGCCCTTGTGCAGGGGCATTTTTGTCTTGAACACTCTTGGTAGAGGTCCACTAGATGATATCAAACACCTGGGCCTTCTGTTTCATACAATAAGATTTTAAGGATTTCCCTATATTAGCCTATGTAAAACCAGTAGGTCCTGGTGCGGGGGGGGGGCATTTTTTGATCCCAGATCTATTGTTGGAACAATCTTGGTAGAGGTCCACAAGATGAAGCTTAATTCCAAATGTCAAAGACCTGGACCTTCTGGTTTTAGACAAGAAGATTGTTTTAAGGTTTTTCTCTATATAAGCCTATGTAGAACCAGTAGGCCCTTGTGCGGGGGCATTTTTGTCTTGAACACTCTTGGTAGAGGTCCACTAGATGATATCAAAAACCTGGGCCTTCTGTTTCGTACAAGAAGATTTTAAGGAACTTACCTCTATTAGCCTATGTAAAACCAGTAGGTCCTGGTGCGGGGTGGGGGGGGGGGGCATTTTTTATCCCAGTTCTATTGTTGGAACAATCTTGGTAGAGGTCTACAAGATGGAGCTTAATTCCAAATATCAAAGACCTGGGCCTTCTGGTTTCATACAAGAAGATTGTTTTAAGGTTTTCTCTATATAAGCCTATGTAGAACCAGTAGGCCCTTGTGCAGGGGCATTTTTGTCTTGAACACTCTTGGTAGAGGTCCACTAGATGATATCAAAAACCTGGGCCTTCTGTTTCATACAAGAAGATTTTAAGGATTTTCCTATATTAGCCTATGTAAAACCAGTAGGTCCTGGCGCGGGGGGCATTTTCTGATCCCAGTTCTATTATTTGGAACAATCTTGGTAGAGGTCCACAAAATGAAGCTTTATTCCAAATGTCAAAGACCTGGACCTTCTGGTTTTAGACAAGAAGATTTTTAAAAGGTTTTCCCTATATTTGCCTATATTTAACCAGTGGACCCTGGTGCAGGGGTATGCTTGGCTCAAGGCCAATAATTTGAACACTCTTGGTAGAGGTTAAAAAGGTTAAAAAGATGATATCAAAGACCTGGGCCTTCTGGTTTCATACAAGAAGATTGTTTTAAGGTATTCTCTATATAAGCCTATGTAGAACCAGTAGGCCCTTGTGCAGGGGCATTTTTGTCTTCAACACTCTTGGTAGAGGTCCACTAGATGATATCAAAAACCTGGGCCTTCTGTTTCATACAAGACGATTTTAAGGATTTCCCTATATTAGCCTATGTAAAACCAGTAGGTCCTGGTGGGGGGGGGGGGGGGGGGGGGCATTTTTGATCCCAGTTCTATTTTTGGAACAATCTTGGTAGAGGTCCACAAAATGAAGCTTAATTCCAAATATCAAAGACCTGGACCTTCTGGTTTTAGACAAGATTTTATAAGGTTTTCCCAATATTTGCCTATATTAAACAAGTGGGCCCTGGTGCAGGGGCATTCTTGGCCCCAGGCCAATAATTTGAACACTCTTGGTAGAGGTTAAAAAGATGATATCAAAGACCTGGGCCTTCTGGTTCCATACAAGAAGATTATTTTAAAGTTTTTCTCTATATAAGCCTATTTAGAACCAGTAGGCCCTTGTGCGGGGGCATTTTTATCTTGAACACTCTTGGTAGAGGTCCACTAGATGATACAAAAAATCTGGGCCTTCTGTTTCATACAAGAAGATTTTAAGGATTTCCCTATATTAGCCTATGTAAAACCAGTAGGTCCTGGTGCGGGGGGGGGGGGGGGGGGGGGGGGCGTTTTTTTTTTTTATCCCAGTTCTATTGTTGGAACAATCTTGGTAGAGGTCCACAAAATGAAGCTTAATTCCAAATGTCAAAGACCTGGGCCTTCTGGTTTTAGACAAGAAGATTTTTTAAAGGTTTTCCATATTAAACCAGTGGGCCTTGGAAGATTGTTTTAAGGTTTTCTCTATATAAGCCTATGTAGAACCAGTAGGCCCTTGTGCAGGGGCATTTTTGTCTTGAACACTCTTGGTAGAGGTGTCCACTAGATGATATCAAAAACCTGGGCCTTCTGTTTCATACAAGACGATTTTAAGGATTTCCCTATATTAGCCTATGTAAAACCAGTAGGTCCTGGTGGGGGGGGGGGGGGGGGGGGCATTTTTGATCCCAGTTCTATTTTTGGAACAATCTTGGTAGAGGTCCACAAAATGAAGCTTAATTCCAAATATCAAAGACCTGGACCTTCTGGTTTTAGACAAGATTTTATAACGTTTTCCCAATATTTGCCTATATTAAACCAGTGGGCCCTGCTGCAGGGGCATTCTTGGCCCCAGGCCAATAATTTGAACACTTGATAGAGGTTAAAAAGATGAGATCATAGACCTGGGCCTTCTGGTTTCATACAAGAAGATTGTTTTAAGGTTTTTCTCTATATAAGCCTATGTAGAACCAGTAGGCCCTTGTGCGGGGGCATTTTTGTCTTGAACACTCTTGGTAGAGGTCCACTAGATGATATCAAAAACCTGGGCCTTCTGTTTCATACAAGAAGATTTCAAGGATGGATGGATGGATGGATGGATGGATGATTTATTTAAAGACGCTCAACCCTAACAGGGCATATAGCGTCTAAAACAGTTATATATTATACATAAAATTGTACAAGATTAAACAATTAAAATTTTAATAATTACAGTTTGTTAAAAAGACCTATTTCTTTAAGAAAATTGATTAATTGGTAAAAAGGTACATTATTAAAAAGATCTTTCATCGTAGTAATGTTAAAATATTTAGAACGAATATGGATAAATTCAATACACGAGATGAGAAAGTGTTTAACTGTGAATGGTTCGTTACAAGATATACAGAAAGGTGCTTGTTCGTTTTTTAAAATGTAGGAATGAGTGAGTCTTGTGTGTCCAATACGGCATCTCGTAATTTTTGTCTGATCTTTTTGGCTATAGTTCAAAAAAGAGCATTTACTGCAAAAATTAGGTTGAATTTTATTTAATTTATTATTAGTTTCATTGTCCCAAATAGATTGACATTTTTTCTTATATATTGATTGATGTTTGATTTGAAATCAGAGAAAGGAATTTTTAAATTTGTAACAGTTAACAATAATGCCGACTTGGCTTCCAAGTCAGCCAATTCATTTCCACGAATATTAACATGACTTGGAAGCCAGCAGAATATAATCTCCTTGCAGACAGAAAGATAGTGATATTTTCGTATAATTTGTTGAATCAAGGGGTTCCTGTGCTGTTGGTCTTTCAGAGCTTTTAATATAGAAAGGGAATCGGAATAAATGATAAATTGTTTTTCGGACTGATCTTGTATATGATAGAGTGCTATATCAATTGCTTTCGCTTCAGTGGTAAAAATAGAGCTATTATCGGGTAGTCTAATGCTATCCGTGAAAGTCGGACTAATGACAGAACAAGCAACTTTCTTATCTTGCTTCGAACCGTCAGTGTAAATGGAAATGTGAGGTTTAAAATTGAAGACTTTAAGGATTTCCCTATATAAGCCTATGTAAAACCAGTAGGTCCTGGTGCGGGGGGGGGGGGGGGGGGGGGGGCATTTTTTGATCCCAGTTCTATTATTGGAACAATCTTGGTAGAGTTCCACAAGATGAAGCTTAATTCCAAATGTCAAAGACCTGGACCTTCTGGTTTTAGACAAGAAGATTTTTAAAAAGGTTTTGCCTATATTAAATCAGTGGGCCCTGGTGCAGGGGCATTCTTGGCCCCAGGCCAATAATTTGAACACTCTTGGTAGAGGTTAAAAAGATATCAAAGACCGGGGCCTTCTGGTTTCATACAAGAAGATTGTTTTAAGGTTTTTCTCTATATAAGCCTATGTAGAACCAGTAGGCCCTTGTGCGGGGGCATTTTTGTCTTGAACACTCTTGGTAGAGAAGAAGATTTTTAAAAGGTTTTCCCTATGTTTGCCTATATAAAACCAGTGGGCCCTGGTGCAGGGGCATTCTTGGCGCCAGGCCAATAATTTGAACACACTTGGTAGAGGTTAAGATGATATCAAAGACCTGGGCCTTCTGGTCTCATACAAGAAGATCGTTTCAAGGTTTTTCTCTATGTAAGCCTATGTAGAACCAGTAGGCCCTTGTGCAGGGGCATTTTTGTCTTGAACACTCTTGGTAGGGGTCCACTAGATGATATCAAAAACCTGGGCCTTCTGTTTCATACAAGAAGATTTTAAGGATTTCCCTATATTAGCCTATGTAAAACCAGTAGGTCCTGGTTCAGGGGGGCATTTTTGATCCCAGTTCTATTGTTGGAACAATCTTGGTAAAGGTCCACAAGATGGAGCTTAATTCCAAATATCAAAGACCTGGACCTTCTGGTTTTAGACAAGAAGATTTTTAAAAGGTTTTCCCTATATTTGCATATGTAGCACCAGTAGGCCCTCTTGCGGGGGCATTTCCGTCTTGAACACTCTTGGTAGAGGTCCACTAGATGATATCAAAAACCTGGGCCTTCTGTTTCATGCAACTGAAAAAGATTTTAAGGATTTCCCTGTATTAGCCTATGTAAAACCAGTAGGTCCTGGCGCGGGGGGGCATTTTTTGATCCCCGTTCTATTATTGGAACAATCTTGGTAGAGGTCCACAAGATGAAGCTTAATTCCAAATGTCAAAGACCTGGACCTTCTGGTTTTAGACAAGAAGATTTTTAAAAAGTTTTGCCTATATTAAACCAGTGGGCCCTGGTGCAGGGGCATTCTTGGCCCCAGGCCAATAATTTGAACACTTGGTAGAGGTTAAAAAGATGATATCAAAGACCTGGGCCTTCTGGTTTCATACAAGAAGATTGTTTTAAGGTTTTTCTCTATATAAGCCTATGTAGAACCAGTAGGCCCTAGTGCGGGGGCATTTTTGTCTTGAACACTCTTGGTAGAGGTCCACTAGATGATATCAAAAACCTGGGCCTTCTGTTTCATACAAGAAGATTTTAAAGATTTCCCTATATTAGCCTATGTAAAACCAGTAGGTCCTGGCGCGGGGGGCATTTTTTGATCCCAGTTCTATTGTTGGAACAATCTTGGCAGAGGTCCACAAGATAAAGCTTAATTCCAATTGTCAAAGACCTGGACCTTCTGGTTTTAGACAAGAAGATTGTTTTAAGGTTTTTTTTCTATATAAGCCTATGTAGAACCAGTAGGCCCTTCTGCGGGGGCATTTTTGTCTTGAACACTCTTGGTAGAGGTCCACTAGATGATATCAAAAACCTGGGCCTTCTGTTTCGTACAAGAAGATTTTAAGGAATTTACCTATATTAGCCTATGTAAAACCAGTAGGTCCTGGTGCGGGGTGGGGGGGGGGGCATTTTTTATCCCAGTTCTATTGTTGGAACAATCTTGGTAGAGGTCTACAAGATGGAGCTTAATTCCAAATATCAAAGACCTGGACCTTCTGGTTTTAGACAAGATTTTTAAAAGGTTTTCCCTGTATTTGCCTATGTAGAACCAGTAGGCCCTTGTGCAGGGGCATTTTTGTCTTGAACACTCTTGGTAGAGGTCCACTAGATGATATCAAAAACCTGGGCCTTCTGTTTCATACAAGAACATTTTAAGGATTTCCCTGTATTAGCCTTTGTAAAACCAGTAGGTCCTGGCAGGTGGGGGGGGGGATTTTTTGATCCCATTTCTATTGTTGGAACAATCTTGGTAGAGGTCCACAAGATGAAGCTTAATTCCAAATGTCAAAGACCTGGAACTTCTGGTTTTAGACAAGAAGATTTTTAAAAGGTTTTCCATATTAAACCAGTGGGCCCTGGTGCAGGGGCATTCTTGACCCCAGGCCAATAATTTGAACTCTTGGTAGAGGTTAAAAAGATGATATCAAAGACCTGGGCCTTCTGGTTTCATACAAGAAGATTGTTTTAAGGTTTTCTCTATATAAGCCTATGTAGAACCAGTAGGCCCTTGTGCAGGGGCATTTTTGTCTTGAACACTCTTGGTAGAGGTCCACTAGATGATATAAAAAACCTGGGCCTTCTGTTTCATACAAGAAGATTTTAAGGATTTCCCTATATTAGCCTATGTAAAACCAGTAGGTCCTGGCGCGGGGGGCATTTTCTGATCCCAGTTCTATTATTTGGAACAATCTTGGTAGAGGTCCACAAAATGAAGCTTTATTCCAAATGTCAAAGACCTGGACCTTCTGGTTTTAGACAAGAAGATTTTTAAAAGGTTTTCCCTATATTTGCCTATATTTAACCAGTGGGCCCTGGTGCAGGGGTATGCTTGGCTCAAGGCCAATAATTTGAACACTTGGTAGAGGTTAAAAAGATGATATCAAAGACCTGGGCCTTCTGGTTTCAAACAAGAAGATTGTTTTAAGGTATTCTCTATATAAGCCTATGTAGAACCAGTAGGCCCTTGTGCGGGGGCATTTTTGTCTTGAACACTCTTGGTAGAGGTCCACTAGATGGTATCAAAAACCTGGGCCTTCTGTTTCATACAAGAACATTTTAAGGATTTCCCTATATTAGCCTATGTAAAACCAGTATGTCCTGGTGGGGGGGGGAGGCATTTTTTGATCCCAGTTCTATTATTGGAAGAATCTTGGTAGAGGTCCACAAGATGAAGCTTAATTCCAAATATCAAACACCTGGACCTTCTGGTTTTAGACAAGAAGATTTTTAAAAGGTTTTCCCTATATTTGCCTATATTAAACCAGTGGGCCCTGGTGCAGGGGCATTCTTAGCCCCAGGCCAATAATTTGAACACTTGGTTGAGGTTGAAAAGATATCAAAGACCTGGGCCTTCTGGTTTCATACAAGAAGATTGTTTTAAGGTTTTTCTCTATATAAGCCTATGTAGAACCAGTAGGCCCTTGTGCGGGGGCATTTTTGTCTTGAACACTCTTGGTAGAGGTCCACTAGATGATATCAAAAACCTGGGCCTTCTGTTTCATCCAAGAAGCTTTTAAGGATTTCCCTATATTAGCCTATGTAAAACCAGTAGGTCCTGGCGCGGGGGGCATTTTTTGATCCCAGTTCTATTGTTGGAACAATCTTGGTAGAGGCCCACAAGATGAAGCTTAATTCCAAATGTCAAAGACCTAGACCTTCTGGTTTTAGACAAGAAGATTTTTAAAAGGTTTTCCATATTAAACCAGTTGGCCCTGGTGCAGGGGCATTCTTGGCCCCAGGCCAATAATTTGAACACTCTTGGTAGAGGTTAAAAAGATTATATCAAAGACCTGGGCCTTCTGGTTTCATACAAGATTGTTTTGTATTTTTTCTCTATATAAGCCTATGTAGAACCAGTAGGCCCTTATGCTGGGGCATTTTCGTCTTGAACACTCTTGGTAGAGGTCCACTAGATGATATCAAAAACCTGGGCCTTCTGTTTCATACAAGAAGATTTTAAGGATTTCCCTATATTAGCCTATGTAAAACCAGTATGTCCTGGTGCTGGGGGGGGGGGGGGGGGGGGGGGGCATTTTTTGATCCCAATTTTATTATTGGAACAATCTTGGTAGAGTTCCACAAGATGAAGCTTAATTCCAAATATCAAAGACCTAGACCTTCTGGTTTTAGACAAGAAGATTTTTAAAAGGTTTTCCATATTAAACCAGTTGGCCCTGGTGCAGGGGCATTCTTGGCCCCAGGCCAATAATTTGAACACTCTTGGTAGAGGTTAAAAAGATTATATCAAAGACCTGGGCCTTCTGGTTTCATACAAGATTGTTTTGTATTTTTTCTCTATATAAGCCTATGTAGAACCAGTAGGCCCTTGTGCGGGGGCATTTTCGTCTTGAACACTCTTGGTAGAGGTCCACTAGATGATATCAAAAACCTGGGCCTTCTGTTTCATACAAGAAGATTTTAAGGATTTCCCTATATTAGCCTATGTAAAACCAGTATGTCCTGGTGCTGGGGGGGGGGGGGGCATTTTTTGATCCCAATTTTATTATTGGAACAATCTTGGTAGAGTTCCACAAGATGAAGCTTAATTCCAAATATCAAAGACCTGGACCTTCTGGTTTCAGACAAGAAGATTTTTAAAAGGTTTTCCCTATATTTGCCTATATTAAACAAGTGGGCCCTGGTGCAGGGGCATTCTTGGCCCCAGGCCAATAATTTGAACACTTGATAGAGGTTAAAAAGATGAGATCATAGACCTGGGCCTTCTGGTTTCATACAAGAAGATTGTTTTAAGGTTTTTCTCTATGGAAGCCTATGTAGAACCAGTAGGCCCTTGTGCGGGGGCATTTTGTCTTGAGGTCCACTAGATGATATCAAAAACCTGGGCCTTCTGTTTCATACAAGAATATTTTAAGGATTTCCCTATATTAGCCTATGTAAAACCAGTAGGTCCTGGTGCAGGGGGGCATTTTTGATCCCAGTTCTATTGTTGGAACAATCTTGGTAGAGGTCCACAAGATGGAGCTTAATTCCAAATATCAAAGACCTGGACCTTCTGGTTTTAGACAAGAAGATTTTTAAAAGGTTTTCCCTATATTTGCCTATGTAGCACCAGTAGGCCCTCTTGCGGGGGCATTTCCGTCTTGAACACTCTTGGTAGAGGTCCACTAGATGATATCAAAAACCTGGGCCTTCTGTTTCATGCAACTGAAGATTTTAAGGATTTCCCTGTATTAGCCTATGTAAAACCAGTAGGTCCTGGTGCGGGGGGGGGGCATTTTTTGATCCCAGTTCTATTATTGGAACAATCTTGGTAGAGTTCCACAAGATGAAGCTTAATTCCAAATGTCAAAGACCTGGACCTTCTGGTTTTAGACAAGAAGATTTTTAAAAAGGTTTTGCCTATATTAAATCAGTGGGCCCTGGTGCAGGGGCATTCTTGGCCCCAGGCCAATAATTTGAACACTCTTGGTAGAGGTTAAAAAGATATCAAAGACCGGGGCCTTCTGGTTTCATACAAGAAGATTGTTTTAAGGTTTTTCTCTATATAAGCCTATGTAGAACCAGTAGGCCCTTGTGCGGGGGCATTTTTGTCTTGAACACTCTTGGTAGAGAAGAAGATTTTTAAAAGGTTTTCCCTATGTTTGCCTATATAAAACCAGTGGGCCCTGGTGCAGGGGCATTCTTGGCGCCAGGCCAATAATTTGAACACACTTGGTAGAGGTTAAGATGATATCAAAGACCTGGGCCTTCTGGTCTCATACAAGAAGATCGTTTCAAGGTTTTTCTCTATGTAAGCCTATGTAGAACCAGTAGGCCCTTGTGCAGGGGCATTTTTGTCTTGAACACTCTTGGTAGGGGTCCACTAGATGATATCAAAAACCTGGGCCTTCTGTTTCATACAAGAAGATTTTAAGGATTTCCCTATATTAGCCTATGTAAAACCAGTAGGTCCTGGTTCAGGGGGGCATTTTTGATCCCAGTTCTATTGTTGGAACAATCTTGGTAAAGGTCCACAAGATGGAGCTTAATTCCAAATATCAAAGACCTGGACCTTCTGGTTTTAGACAAGAAGATTTTTAAAAGGTTTTCCCTATATTTGCATATGTAGCACCAGTAGGCCCTCTTGCGGGGGCATTTCCGTCTTGAACACTCTTGGTAGAGGTCCACTAGATGATATCAAAAACCTGGGCCTTCTGTTTCATGCAACTGAAAAAGATTTTAAGGATTTCCCTGTATTAGCCTATGTAAAACCAGTAGGTCCTGGCGCGGGGGGGCATTTTTTGATCCCCGTTCTATTATTGGAACAATCTTGGTAGAGGTCCACAAGATGAAGCTTAATTCCAAATGTCAAAGACCTGGACCTTCTGGTTTTAGACAAGAAGATTTTTAAAAAGTTTTGCCTATATTAAACCAGTGGGCCCTGGTGCAGGGGCATTCTTGGCCCCAGGCCAATAATTTGAACACTTGGTAGAGGTTAAAAAGATGATATCAAAGACCTGGGCCTTCTGGTTTCATACAAGAAGATTGTTTTAAGGTTTTTCTCTATATAAGCCTATGTAGAACCAGTAGGCCCTAGTGCGGGGGCATTTTTGTCTTGAACACTCTTGGTAGAGGTCCACTAGATGATATCAAAAACCTGGGCCTTCTGTTTCATACAAGAAGATTTTAAAGATTTCCCTATATTAGCCTATGTAAAACCAGTAGGTCCTGGCGCGGGGGGCATTTTTTGATCCCAGTTCTATTGTTGGAACAATCTTGGCAGAGGTCCACAAGATAAAGCTTAATTCCAATTGTCAAAGACCTGGACCTTCTGGTTTTAGACAAGAAGATTGTTTTAAGGTTTTTTTTCTATATAAGCCTATGTAGAACCAGTAGGCCCTTCTGCGGGGGCATTTTTGTCTTGAACACTCTTGGTAGAGGTCCACTAGATGATATCAAAAACCTGGGCCTTCTGTTTCATACAAGAAGATTTTAAGGATTTCCCTATATTAGCCTATGTAAAACCAGTATGTCCTGGTGCTGGGGGGGGGGGGGGGCATTTTTTGATCCCAATTTTATTATTGGAACAATCTTGGTAGAGTTCCACAAGATGAAGCTTAATTCCAAATATCAAAGACCTGGACCTTCTGGTTTCAGACAAGAAGATTTTTAAAAGGTTTTCCCTATATTTGCCTATATTAAACAAGTGGGCCCTGGTGCAGGGGCATTCTTGGCCCCAGGCCAATAATTTGAACACTTGATAGAGGTTAAAAAGATGAGATCATAGACCTGGGCCTTCTGGTTTCATACAAGAAGATTGTTTTAAGGTTTTTCTCTATGGAAGCCTATGTAGAACCAGTAGGCCCTTGTGCGGGGGCATTTTGTCTTGAGGTCCACTAGATGATATCAAAAACCTGGGCCTTCTGTTTCATACAAGAATATTTTAAGGATTTCCCTATATTAGCCTATGTAAAACCAGTAGGTCCTGGTGCAGGGGGGCATTTTTGATCCCAGTTCTATTGTTGGAACAATCTTGGTAGAGGTCCACAAGATGGAGCTTAATTCCAAATATCAAAGACCTGGACCTTCTGGTTTTAGACAAGAAGATTTTTAAAAGGTTTTCCCTATATTTGCCTATGTAGCACCAGTAGGCCCTCTTGCGGGGGCATTTCCGTCTTGAACACTCTTGGTAGAGGTCCACTAGATGATATCAAAAACCTGGGCCTTCTGTTTCATGCAACTGAAGATTTTAAGGATTTCCCTGTATTAGCCTATGTAAAACCAGTAGGTCCTGGTGCGGGGGGGGGGGGGGCATTTTTTGATCCCAGTTCTATTATTGGAACAATCTTGGTAGAGTTCCACAAGATGAAGCTTAATTCCAAATGTCAAAGACCTGGACCTTCTGGTTTTAGACAAGAAGATTTTTAAAAAGGTTTTGCCTATATTAAATCAGTGGGCCCTGGTGCAGGGGCATTCTTGGCCCCAGGCCAATAATTTGAACACTCTTGGTAGAGGTTAAAAAGATATCAAAGACCGGGGCCTTCTGGTTTCATACAAGAAGATTGTTTTAAGGTTTTTCTCTATATAAGCCTATGTAGAACCAGTAGGCCCTTGTGCGGGGGCATTTTTGTCTTGAACACTCTTGGTAGAGAAGAAGATTTTTAAAAGGTTTTCCCTATGTTTGCCTATATAAAACCAGTGGGCCCTGGTGCAGGGGCATTCTTGGCGCCAGGCCAATAATTTGAACACACTTGGTAGAGGTTAAGATGATATCAAAGACCTGGGCCTTCTGGTCTCATACAAGAAGATCGTTTCAAGGTTTTTCTCTATGTAAGCCTATGTAGAACCAGTAGGCCCTTGTGCAGGGGCATTTTTGTCTTGAACACTCTTGGTAGGGGTCCACTAGATGATATCAAAAACCTGGGCCTTCTGTTTCATACAAGAAGATTTTAAGGATTTCCCTATATTAGCCTATGTAAAACCAGTAGGTCCTGGTGCAGGGGGGCATTTTTGATCCCAGTTCTATTGTTGGAACAATCTTGGTAGAGGTCCACAAGATGGAGCTTAATTCCAAATATCAAAGACCTGGACCTTCTGGTTTTAGACAAGAAGATTTTTAAAAGGTTTTCCCTATATTTGCATATGTAGCACCAGTAGGCCCTCTTGCGGGGGCATTTCCGTCGTGAACACTCTTGGTAGAGGTCCACTAGATGATATCAAAAACCTGGGCCTTCTGTTTCATGCAACTGAAAAAGATTTTAAGGATTTCCCTGTATTAGCCTATGTAAAACCAGTAGGTCCTGGCGCGGGGGGGCATTTTTTGATCCCCGTTCTATTATTGGAACAATCTTGGTAGAGGTCCACAAGATGAAGCTTAATTCCAAATGTCAAAGACCTGGACCTTCTGGTTTTAGACAAGAAGATTTTTAAAAAGTTTTGCCTATATTAAACCAGTGGGCCCTGGTGCAGGGGCATTCTTGGCCCCAGGCCAATAATTTGAACACTTGGTAGAGGTAAAAAAGATGATATCAAAGACCTGGGCCTTCTGGTTTCATACAAGAAGATTGTTTTAAGGTTTTTCTCTATATAAGCCTATGTAGAACCAGTAGGCCCTAGTGCGGGGGCATTTTTGTCTTGAACACTCTTGGTAGAGGTCCACTAGATGATATCAAAAACCTGGGCCTTCTGTTTCATACAAGAAGATTTTAAAGATTTCCCTATATTAGCCTATGTAAAACCAGTAGGTCCTGGCGCGGGGGGCATTTTTTGATCCCAGTTCTATTGTTGGAACAATCTTGGTAGAGGTCTACAAGATGGAGCTTAATTCCAAATATCAAAGACCTGGACCTTCTGGTTTTAGACAAGAAGATTTTTAAAAGGTTTTCCCTGTATTTGCCTATGTAGAACCAGTAGGCCCTTGTGCAGGGGCATTTTTGTCTTGAACACTCTTGGTAGAGGTCCACTAGATGATATCGAAAACCTGGGCCTTCTGTTTCATACAAGAACATTTTAAGGATTTCCCTGTATTAGCCTTTGTAAAACCAGTAGGTCCTGGCAGGTGGGGGGGATTTTTTGATCCCATTTCTATTGTTGGAACAATCTTGGTAGAGGTCCACAAGATGAAGCTTAATTCCAAATGTCAAAGACCTGGAACTTCTGGTTTTAGACAAGAAGATTTTTAAAAGGTTTTCCATATTAAACCAGTGGGCCCTGGTGCAGGGGCATTCTTGACCCCAGGCCAATAATTTGAACTCTTGGTAGAGGTTAAAAAGATGATATCAAAGACCTGGGCCTTCTGGTTTCATACAAGAAGATTGTTTTAAGGTTTTCTCTATATAAGCCTATGTAGAACCAGTAGGCCCTTGTGCAGGGGCATTTTTGTCTTGAACACTCTTGGTAGAGGTCCACTAGATGATATAAAAAACCTGGGCCTTCTGTTTCATACAAGAAGATTTTAAGGATTTCCCTATATTAGCCTATGTAAAACCAGTAGGTCCTGGCGCGGGGGGGCATTTTCTGATCCCAGTTCTATTATTTGGAACAATCTTGGTAGAGGTCCACAAAATGAAGCTTTATTCCAAATGTCAAAGACCTGGACCTTCTGGTTTTAGACAAGAAGATTTTTAAAAGGTTTTCCCTATATTTGCCTATATTTAACCAGTGGGCCCTGGTGCAGGGGTATGCTTGGCTCAAGGCCAATAATTTGAACACTCTTGGTAGAGGTTAAAAAGATGATATCAAAGACCTGGGCCTTCTGGTTTCAAACAAGAAGATTGTTTTAAGGTATTCTCTATATAAGCCTATGTAGAACCAGTAGGCCCTTGTGCGGGGGCATTTTTGTCTTGAACACTCTTGGTAGAGGTCCACTAGATGGTATCAAAAACCTGGGCCTTCTGTTTCATACAAGAACATTTTAAGGATTTCCCTATATTAGCCTATGTAAAACCAGTATGTCCTGGTGGGGGGGGGGGGGGAGGCATTTTTTGATCCCAGTTCTATTATTGGAAGAATCTTGGTAGAGGTCCACAAGATGAAGCTTAATTCCAAATATCAAACACCTGGACCTTCTGGTTTTAGACAAGAAGATTTTTAAAAGGTTTTCCCTATATTTGCCTATATTAAACCAGTGGGCCCTGGTGCAGGGGCATTCTTAGCCCCAGGCCAATAATTTGAACACTTGGTTGAGGTTGAAAAGATATCAAAGACCTGGGCCTTCTGGTTTCATACAAGAAGATTGTTTTAAGGTTTTTCTCTATATAAGCCTATGTAGAACCAGTAGGCCCTTGTGCGGGGGCATTTTTGTCTTGAACACTCTTGGTAGAGGTCCACTAGATGATATCAAAAACCTGGGCCTTCTGTTTCATCCAAGAAGCTTTTAAGGATTTCCCTATATTAGCCTATGTAAAACCAGTAGGTCCTGGCGCGGGGGGCATTTTTTGATCCCAGTTCTATTGTTGGAACAATCTTGGTAGAGGCCCACAAGATGAAGCTTAATTCCAAATGTCAAAGACCTAGACCTTCTGGTTTTAGACAAGAAGATTTTTAAAAGGTTTTCCATATTAAACCAGTTGGCCCTGGTGCAGGGGCATTCTTGGCCCCAGGCCAATAATTTGAACACTCTTGGTAGAGGTTAAAAAGATTATATCAAAGACCTGGGCCTTCTGGTTTCATACAAGATTGTTTTGTATTTTTTCTCTATATAAGCCTATGTAGAACCAGTAGGCCCTTATGCGGGGGCATATTCGTCTTGAACACTCTTGGTAGAGGTCCACTAGATGATATCAAAAACCTGGGCCTTCTGTTTCATACAAGAAGATTTTAAGGATTTCCCTATATTAGCCTATGTAAAACCAGTAGGTCCTGGTGCTCGGGGGGGGGGGCATTTTTTGATCCCAATTTTATTATTGGAACAATCTTGGTAGAGTTCCACAAGATGAAGCTTAATTCCAAATATCAAAGACCTAGACCTTCTGGTTTTAGACAAGAAGATTTTTAAAAGGTTTTCCATATTAAACCAGTTGGCCCTGGTGCAGGGGCATTCTTGGCCCCAGGCCAATAATTTGAACACTCTTGGTAGAGGTTAAAAAGATTATATCAAAGACCTGGGCCTTCTGGTTTCATACAAGATTGTTTTGTATTTTTTCTTTCTCTATATAAGCCTATGTAGAACCAGTAGGCCCTTGTGCGGGGGCATTTTCGTCTTGAACACTCTTGGTAGAGGTCCACTAGATGATATCAAAAACCTGGGCCTTCTGTTTCATACAAGAAGATTTTAAGGATTTCCCTATATTAGCCTATGTAAAACCAGTATGTCCTGGTGCTGGGGGGGGGGGGGGCATTTTTTGATCCCAATTTTATTATTGGAACAATCTTGGTAGAGTTCCACAAGATGAAGCTTAATTCCAAATATCAAAGACCTGGACCTTCTGGTTTCAGACAAGAAGATTTTTAAAAGGTTTTCCCTATATTTGCCTATATTAAACAAGTGGGCCCTGGTGCAGGGGCATTCTTGGCCCCAGGCCAATAATTTGAACACTTGATAGAGGTTAAAAAGATGAGATCATAGACCTGGGCCTTCTGGTTTCATACAAGAAGATTGTTTTAAGGTTTTTCTCTATGGAAGCCTATGTAGAACCAGTAGGCCCTTGTGCGGGGGCATTTTGTCTTGAGGTCCACTAGAAGATATCAAAAACCTGGGCCTTCTGTTTCATACAAGAATATTTTAAGGATTTCCCTATATTAGCCTATGTAAAACCAGTAGGTCCTGGTGCAGGGGGGCATTTTTGATCCCAGTTCTATTGTTGGAACAATCTTGGTAGAGGTCCACAAGATGGAGCTTAATTCCAAATATCAAAGACCTGGACCTTCTGGTTTTAGACAAGAAGATTTTTAAAAGGTTTTCCCTATATTTGCCTATGTAGCACCAGTAGGCCCTCTTGCGGGGGCATTTCCGTCTTGAACACTCTTGGTAGAGGTCCACTAGATGATATCAATAACCTGGGCCTTCTGTTTCATGCAACTGAAGATTTTAAGGATTTCCCTGTATTAGCCTATGTAAAACCAGTAGGTCCTGGCGAGGGGGGGGGGGGGGTATGGGGGGAATTTTTTGATCCCCGTTCTATTATTGGAACAATCTTGGTAGAGGTCCACAAGATGAAGCTTAATTCCAAATGTCAAAGACCTGGACC
Source organism: Lucinisca nassula (assembly GCA_963580285.1). Taxonomy (NCBI): domain Eukaryota; kingdom Metazoa; phylum Mollusca; class Bivalvia; order Lucinida; family Lucinidae; genus Lucinisca; species Lucinisca nassula. The sequence goes on along the minus strand of OY757014.1, from coordinate 110,491,320 downwards.
TTCTGGTTTTAGACAAGAAGATTTTTAAAAAGTTTTGCCTATATTAAACCAGTGGGCCCTGGTGCAGGGGCATTCTTGGCCCCAGGCCAATAATTTGAACACTTGGTAGAGGTTAAAAAGATGATATCAAAGACCTGGGCCTTCTGGTTTCATACAAGAAGATTGTTTTAAGGTTTTTCTCTATATAAGCCTATGTAGAACCAGTAGGCCCTAGTGCGGGGGCATTTTTGTCTTGAACACTCTTGGTAGAGGTCCACTAGATGATATCAAAAACCTGGGCCTTCTGTTTCATACAAGAAGATTTTAAAGATTTCCCTATATTAGCCTATGTAAAACCAGTAGGTCCTGGCGCGGGGGGCATTTTTTGATCCCAGTTCTATTGTTGGAACAATCTTGGCAGAGGTCCACAAGATAAAGCTTAATTCCAATTGTCAAAGACCTGGACCTTCTGGTTTTAGACAAGAAGATTGTTTTAAGGTTTTTTTTCTATATAAGCCTATGTAGAACCAGTAGGCCCTTGTGCGGGGGCATTTTTGTCTTGAACACTCTTGGTAGAGGTCCACTAGATGATATCAAAAACCTGGGCCTTCTGTTTCGTACAAGAAGATTTTAAGGAATTTACCTATATTAGCCTATGTAAAACCAGTAGGTCCTGGTGCGGGGTGGGGGGGGGGGGCATTTTTTATCCCAGTTCTATCGTTGGAACAATCTTGGTAGAGGTCTACAAGATGGAGCTTAATTCCAAATATCAAAGACCTGGACCTTCTGGTTTTAGACAAGAAGATTTTTAAAAGGTTTTTCCTGTATTTGCCTATGTAGAACCAGTAGGCCCTTGTGCAGGGGCATTTTTGTCTTGAACACTCTTGGTAGAGGTCCACTAGATGATATCAAAAACCTGGGCCTTCTGTTTCATACAAGAACATTTTAAGGATTTCCCTGTATTAGCCTTTGTAAAACCAGTAGGTCCTGGCAGGTGGGGGGGGGGATTTTTTGATCCCATTTCTATTGTTGGAACAATCTTGGTAGAGGTCCACAAGATGAAGCTTAATTCCAAATATCAAAGACCTGGACCTTCTGGTTTCAGACAAGAAGATTTTTAAAAGGTTTTCCCTATATTTGCCTATATTAAACAAGTGGGCCCTGGTGCAGGGGCATTCTTGGCCCCAGGCCAATAATTTGAACACTTGATAGAGGTTAAAAAGATGAGATCATAGACCTGGGCCTTCTGGTTTCATACAAGAAGATTGTTTTAAGGTTTTTCTCTATAGAAGCCTATGTAGAACCAGTAGGCCCTTGTGCGGGGGCATTTTGTCTTGCGGTCCACTAGATGATATCAAAAACCTGGGCCTTCTGTTTCATACAAGAATATTTTAAGGATTTCCCTATATTAGCCTATGTAAAACCAGTAGGTCATACAAGATGATGAGGTTTTTCTCTATATAAGCTTATGTAGAACCAGTAGGCCCTTGTGCAGGGGCATTTTTGTCTTGAACACTCTTGGTAGAGGTCCACTAGATGATATCAAAAACCTGGGCCTTCTGATTCATACAAGAACATTTTAAGGATTTCCCTATATTAGCCTATGTAAAACCAGTAGGTCATACAAGATGATGAGGTTTTTCTCTATATAAGCTTATGTAGAACCAGTAGGCCCTTGTGCAGGGGCATTTTTGTCTTGAACACTCTTGGTAGAGGTCCACTAGATGATATCAAAAACCTGGGCCTTCTGATTCATACAAGAACATTTTAAGGATTTCCCTATATTAGCCTATGTAAAACCAGTAGTTCCTGGCATGGGGGGCATTTTTGGATCCCAGTTCTATTGTTGGAACAATCTTGGTAGAGGTCCACAAAATGAAGCTTAATTCCAAATGTCAAAGACCTGGACCTTCTGGTTTTAGACAAGAAGATTTTTAAAACGTTTTCCATATTAAACCAGTGGGCCCTGATGCAGGGGCATTCTTGGCCCCAGGCCAATAATTTGAACACTTGGTAGAGGTTAAAAAGATGAGATCAAAGACCTGGGCCTTCTGGTTTCATACAAGAAGATTGTTTTAAGGTTTTTCTCTATATAAGCCTATGTAGAACCAGTAGGCCCTTGGGCAGGGGCATTTTTGTCTTGAACACTCTTATTAGAGGTCCAATAGATGATATCAAAAACCTGGGTCTTCTGTTTCATACAAGAAGATTTTAAGGTTTTCCCTATATTTGCCTATATTTAACTAGTGGGCCCTGGTGCAGGGGCATTCTTGCCCCAAGGCCAATAATTTGAACACTCTTGGTAGAGGTTAAAAAGATGATATCAAAGACATGGGCCTTCTGGTTTCATACAAGAAGATTGTTTTAAGGTTTTCTCTATATAAGCCTATGTAGCACCAGTAGGCCCTTGTGCGGGGGCATTTTTGTCTTGAACACTCTTGGGTGAGGTACACTAGATGATATCAAAAATCTGGGCCTTCTGTTTCATACAAGAAGATTTTAAGGATTTCCCTATATTAGCCTATGTAAAACCAGTAGGTCCTGGTGCGGGGGGCATTTTTGATCCCAGTTCTATTGTTGGAACAATCTTGGTAGAGGTCCACAAGATGGAGCTTAATTCCAAATATCAAAGACCAGGAACTTCTGGTTTTAGACAAGAAGATTTTTAAAAGGTTTTCCCTATATTTGCCTATGTAGAACCAGTAGGCCTTCGTGCGGGGGCATTTTTGTCTTGAACACTCTTGGTAGAGGTCCACTAGATGATATCAAAAACCTGGGCCTTCTGTTTCATACAACTGAAGAAGATTTTAAGGATTTCCCTGTATTAGCCTATGTAAAACCAGAAGGTCTTGGTGCGGTAGAGGTCCACTAGATGATATCAAAAACCTGGGCCTTCTGGTTTCAGAAAGATTGTTTCAAATTTTTCCCTATATGTGAAACCAGTAGGTCCTGGTGCAGGGGCATTTTTTGATCCCAGTACTATTATTGGAACAATCTTGGTAGAGGTCCACAAGATAAAGCTTAATTCCAAATATAAACAAGAGGCCCATGGGCCGCTATGCTCACCAGAGCTCAGGTGGGCACTGCCCAATTGCAGCCATGTATTTTAACATGATATCATTTTAATCTGCCAAATGAACCCCCATATCCAAATGAGCACCCATGTGGACTCAGTATATGAAACATTAGGCCTTTTATGAAGTAGAGGGGGTGGGGCATGGACCCAATGGAGCCCTGGTTGGTGTCACTAAATGTGTCTTATCACAAAGAACAAGAATATATATGGTTTAGCAGTGGGGATCTGCATGGCTGGAGATATAAGTGGAGGGGTTGGAGCATGCCCTGTCGTTTCCAGGAAAGCCCAAGATTGTTGTCCGTAAATGTGTCATCATAAGGACCAAGTATATATATGGTTTAGGGGTGGGAATCTGAACGGTATCCAAGATATCCTTTCATGAAGTGGAAAGGAGAGGACTGGCCCCTGCGGACACCCCTACAGTAGGTGTGCTAATAGTAAGGAACAAGAACATATATGAATATGGGGTGGGGATTTGAATGGTTTCTGAAATATATGGCCTTTTATGAAGTGGAAGGGCCGGGCACATTGCCTCAGCACAAAGAGACCCCCAAGTTGGTGTGACTGAATGAGTCTTATCATAAGGAACAAGAATATATATGGTTTAGGGGTGGGGATCTGAACTATTTCTGAGATATGTGGCTTTTAATGAAGTCAAGCGGTGGAGCAAGGCCCGGGCATGCCCCAGGGACTCACAAGCTGGTGTTAATGAATGTGCCTTATCATAAGGAAGATGAATATATATGGTTTAGGGGTGGGGCTCTGAACAGTTTCTGAGATAAAAGGCATTTTGTGAAGTGCAGGGGTGGGGCAAGGCCCAGGGAGACCCCCAGGTTGGTGTCAATGAATGTGTTTTATCATAAGGTACAAGAATATATATGGTTTAGGGTTGGAGATCTGTAAGGTTTCCAAATATTGTGATATTATGAAATGGAGGGGGTCGGGCATGGCCCCAGCACATCCCTGGGGACCCCCAGGTTGGTGTCACTGAATGTGTCTCATCATAATGAACAAGAACATATATGGTTTAGGGGTAGGGATCTGAACAGTTTCTGAGATATATGGCCTTTTGTGAAGTGAAGGGGTGGGGCATGGCTCCGGCGCACCCCAGAAGACCCCCAATTTGGGGTCAATGAATGTGTCTTATCATAAGGAGCAAGAATATATATGGTTTAGGGGTGGGGATCTGTAAGGTTTCCGAGATATTGGGCCTTTTATGAAATGGAGGGGCGGGACATGGCCCCGGCGCATCCCGGGGGACCCCCAGTTTGATGTCACTGAATGGGTCTTATCATAAGGAACAAGAGTATATAGGGTTCAGGGGTGGGGATCTGAATGGTTTTCGAGATATTGGGCCTTTTATGAAGTGGAGGGGGTGGGGCATGGCCTCGGCGCATCCCGGAGGACCTCCAGGTTGGTGTCAATGAATGCGTCTTATCAATAGAAACAAGAATATATATGGTTTAGGGGTGGGGATCTGTAAGGTTTCTGAAATATAAGGCATTTTATGAAGTACTGGGGGGCGGGGCATGGCCCCGGCACAACCTACTGGACCCCCAGATTGACATAAAAGCATATGGCTGAGAGAAGTTTGCTAAACGAACATTTCTATGAAAGTTTTGTCAAAATATCTGCAAAGGCTTTGTAGTTAATGCCATTTTTCAATTTTCCCCATTATAAGTCTATGGAAAATCTAAGTTGCCATAGCAACCAAACTAAAGAGCCGAATTTCATAAAAAACACAAAACCTGTAAAGGCAAATATGGTGAATATTTTCATAAACTCAACCTCATAGAGCATACGATTTCTGAGGAGATGATTTTTTAAGTATTTTTTTTTCTATTTTTTTCATTTTGGTTTCCATGGCAACCAATACAAATGAGCAGTAGGCCTAAAATCATATGGCAGATAGTAGATTGCCTAAGGAATATTTCTATGAAAGTTTTGTCAAAATATCTGCAGCGGCTTAGCAGTAAATGCCATTTTTCAATTTTCCCCATTATAAGTCTATGGAAACTCTAAGTTGCCATAGCAACCAAACTAATAAGCCGAATTTCATAAAAAAACACAAACTTTCAATCCCCCAGCCCAAGGATGCTACAGATAAAATTTGGGCAGAATCGGTCCAGTGGCTTCAGAGAAGAAGATATTTGAAAGTGTTGACGTCAGACGACGACGACGACGACGGACAACTGCCTATCCGATAAGCTCCCCCGGAGCCTTCGGCTCTGGTGAGCTACAAACCAGGACCTTCTGGTTTTATACAAGAAGATTTTTAAAAGGTTTTCCCTCAATTTGCCTATATTAAACCAGCGGACCCTTGTGCAGGGACATTCTTGGCCCAAGGCCAATTGTTTGAACACTTGGTAGAGGTTCAAAAGATGATACCAAAGACCTGGGCCTTCTGGTTTCAAACAAGAAGATTTGAAGGTTTTCCCTATATAAGCCTATGTAAAACCAGTAGGTCCTAGTGCTGATGGCACATTTTGATCCCAGTACAATTATTTGAACAATCTTGTCAGAGGTCCACAAGATAAAGCTTCATACCAAATATCGAAGACCTGGGACTTCTGGTTTAAGACGAAGATTTTTATAGGTTTTACCTATATATACCTATGCGAAACCAGTGGACCTTGGTGCAGGGTCATTTTTGGCCAAAGGGCTTTAACTTGAACAATCTTGCTAGAGGCTCACTTGAAGCTTCATACCAAATATCAATGACCTGGACCTTCTGGTTTTAGACGAGAAGATTTTTATAAGGTTTTCCCTATATTTGCCTATATTAAACCAGTGGGCCCTGGTGCAGGGGCATTCTTGGCCCCAGGCCAATAATTTGAATACTCTTGGTAGAATTAAAAAGATGATATCAAAGACCTGGGCCTTCTGGTTTCATATAAGATTGTGTTATGGTTTTTCTCTATGTAAGCCTATGTAGAACCATGTGCAGGGGCATTTTCATCTTGAACACTTGGTAGAGGTCCACTAGATGGTATCAAAGACCTTGGTCTTCTGGTTTCATACGAGATTGTTTTAAGGTTTTTCTCTATATAAGCCTATGTAGAACCAGTAGGCCCTAGTGCGGGGTCATTTTTGTCTTGAACACTCTTGGAAGAGGTCCACTAGATGATGTCCAAAACCTGGGCCTTCTGTTTCATACAAGAAGATTTCCCTATATTAGCCTATGTAAAACCAGTAGGTCCTGGCGCGGGGGGCATTTTTTGATCCCAGTTCTATTATTGGAACAATCTTGGTAGAGGTCCACAAGATGAAGCTTAATTCCAAATATCAAAGACCTGGAACTTCTGGTTTTAGACAAGATTTTTAAAAGGTTTTCCCTATATTTGCCTATGTAGAACCCGTAGGCCCTTGCGCAGGGGTATTTTCGTCTTCAACACTTGGTAGAGGTCCACTAAATGATATCAGACCTGGGCCTTCTGGTTTCATACAAAAATATTTTTTAAAGGTTTTCACTATATAAGCCTATGTAAAACCAGTAGGTCCTGGTGTTTGTTTGTTTGATTTGCGGTTTAACGTCCCCGTCAACACTGTAAAGGTCATTTTGAGACGTTGCTTCCAATTTTGTGGGACTTTTACCCGACATTGAGATGAAATGAAATCTCAAGCCCTGTCACCCAATGAAACCAATAGGGTTTATTAGCATGGACGGTCCGCCTCTAAGCGGTTTACCAGTACTAGTGTGTGGGCCGGATTCAGCTCTGCGTGGAAGCATCATGCAGCCCATATATTTCTTCAAGCCCCTATGGGCCTGGTGTAGGATTATTTTTGGCCACAGGACTTATTTGAACAATCTTGGTGGTGGTCCACTAGATGAAGTTTCATTCCAAGCAAAGACCTGGGCCTTCTGGTTTTAGATGGAAGATTTTTATAGGTTTTGCCTATATATGCCTTTGTTAAACCAGTGGGCCCTGGTGTAGGGTCATTTTTAGCCCAAGGGCTATAATTTGAAAAATCTTGTTAGAGGTCCACTTGATGAAGCCTCATACCAAATATCAAGGACCTGGACCTTCTGGTTTCATACAAGATTTTAAGGTTTTTGCTGCATAAGCTTTGTAAAACCAGTAGGTCCTGGTACGGATGGCATTTTTTGATTCAAGTACTATTATCTGAACAATCTTTGTAGAGGTCCAACAGATGAAGCTTCATACCAAATATCAAAGACCTGGACCTTCTGGTTTTAGACAAGAAGATTTTTGAAAGGTTTTCCCTAAATTTGCCCATGTAAAACCACTAGGCCCTTGTGCAGGGGCATTTTCGTCTTGAACACTCTTGGTAGAGGTCCACTAGATGATATCAAAAGACCTGGGCCTTCTGGTTTCATATAAAATATTTTTTCTATATAAGCCTATGCAAAACCAGTAGGCCCTGGTGAAGGGTTATTTTTGGCCACAGGACTTATTTGAACAATCTTGGTAGAGGTCGACTAGATGAAGCTTCATACCAAGCAAAGACCTGGGCCTTTTGGTTTTAGACGAAGATTTTTAAAAGTTTTACCTATGTATGCCTGTGTAAAACCAGTGGGCCCTGGTGTAGGGGCATTTTGTTCCAAGGGCTATAATTTGAAAAATCTTGTTAGAGGTCCAATTGATGAAGCTTCATATCAAATATCAAAGACCTGGGCCTTCTGGTTTCATACAAGACGATTTTAAGGTTTTCCCTATATAAGCCTATGTAAAACCAGTAGGTCCTTGTGCGGATGGCATTTTTTGATTCCAATACTATTATTTGAACAATCTTTGAAGAGGTCCACTAGATGAAGCTTCATTTTTTTTTTTTTTTTTTTTTTTTTGGTTTGGGTTTTCAAGATTATTTCGCTCATATCGAGCCGATCGTTAATCAAAGGTGGGCGAAAACCAGAGTACCCGGAGAAAAAACACCTGACCTTCCGTTGCAGAACTTGGCGTCTCACACATGGCCCGAGCGAGAGATGAAGCTTCATACCAAATATTGAAGATCTGGGCCTTCTGGTTTTAGACAAAGATTTTCGAAGGTTTTACCTATATGCCTGCGTGAAACCAGTCGGCCCTGGTGCAGGGTCATTTTTGGCCAAAGGGCTATAAGTTGATAAGTTTGATTTGTGGTTTAACGTCACTGACAACACTGTTGAGTCATTTTGTAGACGTTGCTTCCAATTTTGTGGGACTTTTACCCAACATTTAAATTAAATGACATCTCAAGCCCTGCCACCCAATGAAACCATTAGGGTTTATAAGCATGGATGGGCAGACTCGCACTGCTTTGCCTGGGCAGGCATAGATCCTCTAAGCGGTTTACCAGTACTCGTGTGCGGTCGGTTTCAGCTCTGCCTGGAAGCATCATGCAGCCCATCCATTTCTTCGAGGGCTGTGATTTGAACAATCTTGTTAGAGGCTCACTTGATGAAGTTTCATACCAAATATCAAAGACCTGGGCCTCCTTGTTTTAGACAAGTAGATTTTTATAGGTTTTCCCTATATATACCTATGTAAAACGAGTAGGTCCTGGTGCGGGGGCATGTTTTGATCCCAGTACAATTATTGGAACAATCTTGGTAGAGGTCCATAAGATGAAGCTTAATTCCAAATATAGACGCCTCTGTGGTGCAGTGGTTACACTACTCGCCTTGTAAACCAGGGATCGCAGGATCGATCCCAGGCTTCTCCCGACTTTCGGATGAGTCTCCGTATGACTAGCTGTTGGGACGTAAAACTTTTTTAACTCACTTAATTCCAAATATCAAAGACCTGGACCTTCTGGTTTTAGACAAGATTTTTTAAAAGGTTTTCCCTATATTTGCCTATATTTAACCAGTGGGCCCTGGTGAAAGGGCATTTTTGGCCCAAGGCCTATAATTTGAACACTTGGTAGGGGTTCACAAGATGATATCAAAGACCTGGGCCTTCTGGTTTCATACAAGGTTGGTTTAAGGTTTTTCTCTATATAAGCCTATGTAGAACTAGTAGGCCATTGTGCGGGGGCTTTTTCATCTTGAACACTCTTGGTAGAGGTCCACTAGAGGATATAAAAAAACCTGGGCCTTCTGGTTTCATACAAGAAGATTTTAAGGTTTTCCCTATATAAGCCTATGTAAAACCAGTAGGCCCTGGTGGGGGGGGGGGTTATTTTTGGCTCAAGGGCTATAATTTGAACAATGTTGGAATAAGTCCACTAGATGAAGCTTCATACCAAATATCAAAGATCTGGGCCTGCTGGTTTTAGACAAAGATTTTTAAAGGTTTTCCCTATATAAGACTGTAAACCTATAAGACCCTAGTGTGGGAGCATTGTTGGCCCAAGGGCTATAATTTGTACAATCTTGGTAGAAGTCCACTTGATGAAGCTTTATATCAAATATCAAAAACCTGGGCCTTCTTGTTTCAAATGAAGTTTTTCTTTTTCTAAGTTTCCCCTTTTGGTTGCCACATGGCAACCAAATTTCTGCATGGTATGGAATTCTTTGAAAAAGTCAGAGGACTACCCAAAGATCATTTCAGCCAAGTTTGGTCAAAATCTATTGAGCGGTTTAGGAGGAGAGAAATTGTGGACGGATGGAAGTATGGACATGTTGACGGATGACGACAGGGCGACCAATCACAATAGCTCCCCCCGGAGCCTTCGGCTCAGGCGAGCTTAAAAAAAACAACAAGAGGGCCAAGATGGCCCTGAAACACTCAACTGTCCCCAGATGATCATGAGCAATGTTTAGAAAACAAGAGTTGGCATTAGATGCTAGACACGAGTCAGTGGTTCCCTGTGACAATACAGAGCTGACTTGTATGTCACTATTTGGACACCTGGACACTGATAGTCAGGTCCTAGTGCACCAGTAGGAGATAAAGCGGCTCAGTCTTACTAACAATACAATACCTGGGCCTTCTGATTTCAGACAAGACAATTTTTAAAAGTTTCCCTATATAAGTCATACTGGTGGGCCCCAGCATAGGGGAATTTTTGGCCCCAGGGCTATTATTTGGCCAATCTTGGTAGAGGTAAGCTAGATGATGTTTCATACCAAACACCAAAGACCTGGCCTTCTGGTTTCAAACGGAAGTTTTTTTTATAGGGTTTCCCTATATAAGTCGATGTAAAACCAGTGGGCCGCAGGGTTGGGCCATTTTTTGGCCCCAGGGCTATAATATGAACAATCTTGGTTGAGGTCCACTAGATACAACTTCCTACCAAATATCAAAGATCTGGGCCTTCTGGTTTCAGATAAGAAGATTTTCCCCATGTAAGTCTATGTAAAACTGGTGGGCCCCGGTGCGGGGGCATTTTTGGACCCAGGCCTATATTTGAACAATCTTGGTAAAGGTCCACTAGACGAAGCTTCATACCAAATATCAAAGACCTGGGCCTTCTGGTTTCAGACAAGAAGATTTTTAAAGGTTTTGCCTTATATAAGTCTATATTAAACCAGTGGGCTCTAGCATGGGTGTATTTGTAGCCCCAGGGCTAAAATTTGACCAATCTTGGTAGAGGTCCACAAGATAATCTCGTTTATGAAAAGTTACAAAAAGATCAGATCATAAACGGCTGAGAAAAGCTGGAGACACCATTTTTAACTTATATTTATGCTCAAGGGCAGGTAACTCCAAAGCTGTTTGTCCCGTGATGCCAAAAATTCGAACTCAACGTAGACTAAGCCCCTCCTGATTATCTGCAAGTTTGATGAAGTTTGGATCAGAAATGGCCGAGAAAAAGTGGAGACGTCGTTTTCCCATTGTAAGTGTATGGAACCTTTTTGTTTCCATGGCAACCAGAATTCAAATCTGATCAGCCCAAAAACCTTATGGAGCCTTTCCCCCTATCTGGTGATGCTTCTCATGAAATTTGATCAAATTGGCCATGGGGTATTAGACATACTTATTTGAAATTGTTTACGGACGCGATGCAACGCACGCATGCACAACAGACAAAATGTGATCACAACAGCTCACTGACATAGACTAAGCCCCTCCTAGTTATTTTCAAGTTTGATGAAGATCGGATCAGAAATGGCTGAGAAAAAGTGGAGACGTCGTTTTCCCCATTATAAGTCTATGGAACGTTTCAACCAGAATTCCAATCTGATCAGCCCAAAAACCTTATGGAGCCTTTCCCCCTACCTGATGATGCTTCTCATGAAATTTGATCAAGACTGGCCATGGGGTATTAGAGATATACTTAATTGAAATTGTTTATGGACACACGCATGCACGGATGCACGCATGACGGACGACAGACAAAATGTGATCACAAAAGGTCACCTTGTCACTACGTTACGTGACAGGTGAGCTAAAAACAAGTATCAGAATTCAGGGGTTTGTAGCATGACATTGTCATGCTGTCTTCTTCATTACTGATTTTTTTTTTGGTTTCTGTTTGATTTGAGGTTTTAAAGTCCCCATCAACACTGTATAGGTCATTTTGGAGACTTTGCTTCCAATTTTGTGGGACTTTTACCCGACACTGAGATGAAAAGACATCTCAAGCCCTGTTGCCCAATGAAACCAACAGTGTTTATAAGCATGGACAGTCGGACTCCTGTGCACCACTTTGCCTGGGCAGGCTTAGATCCTCCAAGCGGTTTACCAGTAAACGTGTGCAGGTCGGATTCAGCTCTGCGTGGAAGCACCATGCGGCCCATATATTTCTTCAAGCCCCAATGGGCGGGGGCAGTCTTCATTACTGAATTATTTATTCTAGCTAGATTTATGATCAATTCATTTAGATGCACTTATCTGTATTTACGGATTATAAATTTATATATTAGCTTTATAATTTATTTATTCATTTATGTATATGTTTGCTTTTTTTATAGTATATGGTTTATTATTTTTTTCATTTATTTACCAATCAACCTAGCTACTAAACCGCTGGTAAAAAGTTAATGATATTTTTGTTGACAATTTATGACCAATTTTATTTTCAAAACAAATCACATATTTAAAAAAAGAATTCATTTTTAACGATTGTTGTTGAACACATTGGATATTCAAGTACATATCAGTGTTATTTAAAATTAAATTAAGATTGTATGGAAGCACAAAATTGTCATGTGAACATTTACACCCACAGAAAGTACTGAAAATATGCCATTTTCAGAATCTCACCTCCGGTTCAAATTGCATCGCTGTCACCTCAAATTCCTTTGTGCGTGTTTTTCAATCAAGTCCAACTGTAATTCATACTATTTTGTCAGAATATTGTAACAGAATGTCTCTAATGGTTGCCTAATAATGGGTATGTCCTCCATTATTCCGAATGACTTCAGCACACCGTTTAAACAGACGCCACCCAACTTTTACGCCTAAGTGCCGGAATCTGGTCCCATTCTTGCAATATTGCTTGCTCAAGCTGTCTCAGATTCTGTACAGGGTGTTCACGTCGGTATTTCCTGCGCCCCAACTCATCCCATAGGTGCTGAATGTGATTGAGGTCAGGACTTAGAGATGGCCACGGAATACTTCTAATGTTGGGTGCATTTTTATAGTCGTCTATCACACGGGCTCTAGGAGGACGGGCATTGTCATCTTGAAAGCTCATACCTTGTCCATTTGGGCTTTCAAGAAAAGGCCTCACTATTGGCTCGCATATCTCGTCCCTGTATTTCACCGCATTCATGGTACTTTCCATTACTTTCAACTGCAATACACGGTCATAAGAAAAGGCTCCCCAGACCATAACACTACCTCCAACACCAGCAACTTTAACGTCAACGCAATCGTCCCTATATCTTTCACCGGGCTGACGTCTAACGTGTCTACGACCGTCCTCATGATAAAAACAAACCTGCTTTCATCGGACCATAAAACTTTTCTCCACTCTCGAATTCTGTAGTGTTGACGCGCCCTTGCCCAGTTCAGTCTGTCAGTCTTATGATGTGGTCTTAAATTTGGCCTTTTGCCGGTCTTCGAGATTTCAGACCCCTTGCCAAGAGCCGTTTGTTAACAAGTTCTCTGGAAACTCGTATGCCCGTTCCCCTTTGAAGCCCTTGTCGCACCTGTTCCGCAGACCAGAACCTGTTCTGACAGGCAAGAATACACATGCGGCGGTCATCTCTCGGCGTAGTGGCTTTTGGTCGACCAGACCTGGGTCTGTCTGTCACATTGCCTGTTTGGTGGTGTTTGGTTAGAAGGCGACTTACTTGGCTCTGCGTTATGTTCAGTCGCCTGGCTATGTCCTTCTGCTTCATGCCTGATTCTGCCATGCCAATTATTCGCCATTTTTCACCAACAGAACATCTTCTTCTAACCATGTTTATTGTTTGTGTGTTCCAAAATGTATACATGGCAAAATGGATATTTGCATGATTTGACCATGCATCAATATCGGTGAGCTGTGAAGTCGTATTACGCAAAAATAACCTGTTGTATATGAGAATCTTCTCAGAAAAGGCATCTTTTACTGATATCCAAAAATCAAAATCCTTCAATTTTGATACGGCAAAGTTTTCGGCATTCAAAGACAAATATGCTTAACTTTTTACCAGCGGTATATATTTTTTTATTTTTATTTATTTGTTTGCTTTTTTTTTTTCATTTTACTCTAGATATTTATTTTTTCACTTATTCAATTACTTATTTAAGTTTTTGGAGGAATCAGAAAACGAGAAAGACATGCTTCAAGTTCAAAAAGTAACTGAAAAGAAACCCAATCAGAGAAAAAAAATGAAGTCTTGCACTCATGAGACAGTTGAAAATCCATAATTCATGCTCTGCCAATAAAAAATGCTAGAGACACTCCGGAAACGCCTTCATAAGCCTCAATATACAACTAACAAACCAGTTGGCCCAGTTAGCACCAAACAATCTAGATGGATTGAAAGGGTAGCTACAATATCATAGTGTCAATCTCAAAATATCCTTGACTTGGAGGTACAGACCTGGGTCTTGCGCACATCTCTTGATGTTTACATTTCTGCAAAGTAATGTCAATTAAGTTATTGACTGGACACTGGAAAGGTCCTCGTTTACCTTTGACCTCTAAGTAAGACATTGACCTTGGCAGTGCTGACCTCAGTTTTGCGCACTACAGATCGTCTCATGATGGTTAACATTTCTGTCAAGTAATATCAAAATCCATCTTGAAATAGGGAGGTTAATATTGAAAATGCTTATTTCCGACCCTTTTTTTACCTTTGACCTTGTAGGTACTGCCCCGGGTCTTGTCTGTGACCGTCTAATGATGATAAACATTTGTCAAGTTATTTCAAAATCCAATAAGAAAGTTGTTGACTGCACACGAAAAAACAAGAAAGACCTTTTTTGCCTTGGACCTCTTAGTACAACCTTTACCTTGGAGGTACTGACCTGGGTTTTTGCACGCCGGTTGGTCAGGCCTCAGATTCTATGACGGTTCCAACGTAAAGGCTTATGTTGGTTGGTAACTGATGCTCTGTCTCTGGACGGGCCCAGAGGAGTCTAACTGTTGGTTTTCTTTTGCTCCAGCATTTCAGTTGATTCTTGCTGTCGAGTCCTCATCGTTGTTTCATCTCTGTGGTTGTTTGAATTTTGTTCACGGAGATGTTGCACTGATGAGTTAGGAGGCCTTCATGAGGACTGAAATTATTTGTCTTAATCGCGATGGAAGTAAGGGCAAGAACTGTAGCCACGTAAAATCGATTTAAGCCCCACAGTGGAATTCGTTTCCGCTGACCGTTCCAAGGCGGTTCTTCGGTCACGGTTTATTATTTGTTATAGTTTGTCTTTTGGTGTTTGTATCGCTTATATTATTTTATTTTGGATAGCCTTTTGGCCATTTTGTGGGAAAGTAACTGTCCTTTTGGCTTTCTGCTGTTGTTGTTTTCATTAGGGTCTGTTGCTTCATGTTTGTGTTTCTTTCCCTTTGGTGTCTCTGATGGGAGCTGTGGGTTAATTGTATCGATTCCTCATCATCATTGCCTCTACTTCTACTTTTTTTTTAAATATTAAATTTAGGTTTTGCACATAACATTGTCTCATGATGGTTAACATTTCTGTCAAGTAATAACAGAAACCATCCAGAAATGAGAAAGTTATCGAGGGTGTTTATGTTTCTACCCTTTTTGGACCAGGGACTCAAGTATGACCTTGACCTTAGAGGTAAGGACCTTTGTTTTGCATGCAACACATTGTCTCATGATGGTTAACATTTCTGCTAAGTAATTTCAAAATCCATCCAGAAATAAGAAAATAAAACAACCATGACATGTTTCTCCTCTTACTTTCAGCCACAATCAGCAGGGTGTTTCAGATGCCACAAGATACACAGCATCCCAATCCCAAGTCATTCATCCACCCTGCCACCCTGAATGAGCTACTGCAGTGTCGGGTAAGCAAAACCTCTTCTCAAAACCATGGCAAGGACATCACCATAACTGGACCAATGCTGAAAAATAATGAGTAAACAATTAACCAAGTTAATTGGCTGCTTCATTTTTATCCAAGTTTTACACTAAAGCTAAGTTTATACTATCCTCCATTCATTTTTTCAACAGACAATTTCTAGTTAACCCTTGACCTGCTCAATATTTAAATATGTCATGCCCACCACTGATTATCAACCAGTCAGATTTCTTGATGCAAATCATTGCCACAAATTCATAAACTGAATGACAAACAATGAAGATCCTGATCGGATGACTTCTTCAGAAGCCATCTGATCTGGATCTGCATTGTTTGAAAGAAAAGACATATCCAGGCTCAGCAGGACAAGGGTTAACATAAAAAAAGAAATTAGTCGTTTTTAGAATAAACATCAGGACTGCGAACAGCACTTAATGTTAAGGTAACCATTGTTCAATCAATTTTGAGTATATGCTTTATTTTAACAACACATCACCTAAGGGTTAAGAGTTCTGGCATTCATTAACCCATTTAGTACCAGATTCTCCAAAACCGGTTCCCTGGCAAACAGTGCAGGCCCAGATCAGACGCCGCAGAACGCGGTGTCTGATCAGGGCCTACACGGTTTGCAAAAAGTTCACCCATTTTCCTAACAAATTTTGAAGAAAACAACCAGACACCCCTAAAATTTGAAATGGACTCATGCTATATATAACGAGGAAGATTCCATTTGGTACAAAAAGGGTTAAAGAATACACAATGTAAAAAATCTCGAGATCAATGTGTATGTTCCAATGCTCTGAGATTGTAACAGAGCAAAATTCAAACAGTTTCACTTGCCCTACACCAGTAGGACGTTCAGCACTGATTTATATCTCTAGTTAAACCAGATTAAAAAAAAAAAATAGGCAATGGTCATTTAATCGATACAAGTAACCCACAAGCTCCCATCAGAGATCCTATGTAAGTCTATGTAAAACCAGTGGGTCCCTTGGCGTAGCCATTTTTGGCCCTAGGGATATAATTTGAACAATCTTGGTAGAGGTCCGAGGTTGAAGCATCATACCAAATATCCAAGACCTGGGTCCTACAGTTCCAGAGAAGAAGATTTTTAAAGGATTTCCTTATACAAGCACATGAAAAACGGGTCAGCCAAAGGGCAGGCCAATTTAGGTCCCAGTGCTATAATTTGAACAATCTTAGTTGAGCTCCACTAGATGAGGCTTCATACAAACTAATAAAGACCTAGGCCCAGTGGTTTCAGAGTAGAAGATTTTTAAAGAATTTTCCCGATGTAAGTATATGTAAAACCAATGGGTCCCTAGGCGCGGCCTTCTTTGGTGCTAGGGCAAAAAATTGAACAAACTTGGTAAAGGTCCACTAGTTGAAGCTCCATACCAAATATCACAGACCTGGGCCCTGGGGTTCCAGAGAAGAATACAAAATAGGCATTTTCAGCAATCAAGGGGACATAACTATGATTAATGGGCTGACTTAGCCAGTTTGCAAACTCATCCGAGTTTTTATCCACATTTACCTTACATATATGTCTTAAGAAAGATAGGATCAAAACTCAAGACGCTACAGTGATGACGAGCATTTGCCCATTGTAAGTATGGGACCTTGTGGTTGCCATAGCAACCAAAGTTTTCATTTGAATTTGAAAACAAGCTTAAGTCAACAATGCCACACCTGAGCCATGCTACAGATGAGAAACGGTACAGATCACCCTGCAGTGGGCCCCGGGGCAGATCCATTTATTGGCCCCATGGGGTTATAATTTAAACCATCTTGGTAGAGGGCCACTAGATGAAGCTTCATTCCAAATATCAAAGACTAGGGCCTTCTTTGTTTCAAACAAGATTTCTAAAGTTTCCCCTATGAAAATATGTACAACCGTTGGGCCCTTGGGTGGGTCATTTTTTTACCCTAGGGCTGTGCTTCGAATAATCTTTGAATAATCAAGCAAAATATCCCTACCTGGGCCTTTTGGTTGTAGAGAAGACTTAAAAGGTTTTCCATATATGTCTATGTAAAACCGGTGCAGGGCAAGTTTTGGCCGCAGGGCTATAATTTGAACAATCTTGGTAGAGGTCAACTAGAGGGCTTCATTCCAACTATCAAAGACCTGAGCCTTCTGGTTTCAGATGAGAAGATTTTTAAAGGTTTTACGTATATAAGTTAATGTTAAACCAGTGGGCCCCGGCA
This sequence comes from Lucinisca nassula, assembly GCA_963580285.1. Lineage (NCBI taxonomy): Eukaryota > Metazoa > Mollusca > Bivalvia > Lucinida > Lucinidae > Lucinisca > Lucinisca nassula. The sequence continues at coordinate 110,473,755 of OY757014.1, read as the reverse complement.
CAGGGCAGAAGGGCATTTTTGGCCCCAGGGCTATAATTAGATAACCTTGGTAGAGGTCTTCTAGATGAAGCATCATAGCAAACATCAAAGACCGCTGCATTCTGGTTTCAAACAATAAGCTTTTGAAAGAGTTTCCCTATATAAGTGTGTAAAACCATTGGGCCCCACTGCAGGGCCATTTTTTTGACCGCAGGGCCATAATATGAACAACCTTGGTAAAGGTCTACTAGATTAGCTTCATACCAAATATCAAAGATCTTCTGGCTTCAGACGAAGATTTTTAAAGGTTTTTCCCTATAGATATACAAGTCTATGTAAAACTAGTAGGCCCCAGTGCGGGGGCATTTTTGGCCCAAGGAATCTTGTTAGAGGTCCACTATCCACTAGATGAAGCTTCGTACCAAATATCAAAGACCTGGGCCTTGAGGTTTCAGAGATTTTGTTTTTAAGTTTTCGGTAAAGAAAAAAAATATTTTTGGCTCCCGTGACCTAGATGTGCAACGGACCGGAGTCAAAATCCAATCAGTAGTTTAGGAGATGTCGTTTGAAGATATTGTTTACGCATACACTGAGAAGATATTGTTTACGCATACACTGATGCACAACAGACAAAAAGTGATCCCAAAAGCTCACCTTGTCACTACATGACAGGTGAGCTAAAACAACTATGGTATTTTCCTACAAGTAATCTGTCATCACAAAAACACACCTATTTAATTCTGACCCCCCTTGAACCCTACTTTTATATTGTAAAACTGGGGTTTACAGGGGTAAACCTTATTTTTCTTATTTCTGCTCTAAAATATAGATTGTGGATACTCGTTAGAACCGCCTCGATGCCCACAATCTATATTTTAAGCAGAAATAAGAAAAATCTCACAATTTTTCATCTTAAAATTTTCTTTTTTTCAGCGATGAAGGTGGCAATGTATTTGTATAGGCCTGTTTGCATAATGAATATTTTATTTTGGTTTTTATCTCTTATCTTTATTTCTGAAACCGTTTATTATTATTATACTGTTATAAAAGTGGAGATTTGTAGTGAAACTTTAATAGCTCAAACACCTTTGGAATCTTGAAATTCTTTCTGGACAGGGTACACTGAGCCAATGAAGGTTACTGCTAGACTGCATAAAGAGATGCATATGGACATCTTTTCTACAATGAAAATGTATGCTGCGTTTTCTATTAAAATCACCTCATTGAGGCTATTCTAATGAGTACTCACAGCATACATTTGTAAGATAAAAATGACCAATATCTCAAAATTATCCCCACTATTTATTTTTTATTTCCCTAGGGGCACAAGAACAGGTTCAACTGAAACATGGTAAATTGCTTTAGTTTCTGTTTGTTTGATTTGAGGTTAAATGTCCCCGTCAACACGGTACAGGCAATTTTGGAGACTTTGCTTCCAATTTTGTGGGACTTTTACCAGACATTGAGATGAAATGACATCAAGCCATGTCCCCCAATGAAACCAACAGGGTTAATAGGTATGCATAGTCTGACTCACACTGCTTTGCCAATGACCAATATCCGCCTCTCCATGACCAATCTCTGCCTCTCCATGACCAATCTTCCCCTCAACACTGTATAGGTCATTTTGGAGATGTTGCTTTCAATTTTGTGGAACTTTTACCCGACATTGAAATGAAATGACATGTCAAGCCCTGTCGCCCAATGAAGCCAACAGGGTTTATAAGCATATGGACGGTCTGACTCGCACCGCTTTGCCTGGGCAGGCTTAATTCCTTTAAGCCGTTTACCAGTACACATGTGCAGGTCCTATTCAGCTCTGCGTGGAAGCATTGTGCAGCCCATCTATTTCTTCAAGCCCTGATGGGTGATCACTGCTTTACTTCTATTTTGATAGTTTAGCTTTTGATGCTAACTCCAAATAAACTAGACATGTGTCCAAAGTACGCAGATGCCCCTGTCATATATCTTTGTCAATATGGCTTGTACCCATCCTCTAGAATGGCCCGGTGGTGTCCGGAGGGACCCAAAGTCTGTGTCTTGGAATGTGTCATACCATAAGTTACAACAAGGCATCGCATGCGATACAAATCCCCTCGCACAAGACAACTTTGTGTGTGGAAAACACTGAACTGGCAAAAGCCCAACTTGCTTGAGATATCATATGCAACATTTGTGTAAAGTTTGTTTAAAATCCATCATTAAATGTAGGTTCTAGAGTGCTGACAATGTTTCTCTAAAAATAGCCAAAGTGACCTTGACCACAACTTTTTTTCTAAAGTCAGAGCAAAAACGGTGTAACTGACAAAAAAAATTCCAAAATGCTGAAATAAATCATGATTGAGGCAGATTCCAGCTGTAGAACTTATTTACCAAGTGTGTCGAGTCCTAAGGCACACATTTATGCCAAAAAACTATTTTGGCAAAAATGTCAGTTACATCGTTATATATTGCACTCAGATATTGGGCCTTTTATAGGGCGGAGGGGGGTGGGCAAGGCCCAGGCACATCCAAGGGGACCCCAGGTTGGTGTCACTGAATGCATTTTATCATAAGAAACAATAATACCCCCTCCGCCCTATAAAAGGCCCAATATCTCAGAAACCCCTTCAGATCCCCACCCCATAAACCATATATATTCATGTACCTTATAAGACGCATTCAGTGATTTCAACCTAGGGGTCACCCGGGGCCATAAGACAATTCAGTGACACCAACCTGGGGGTCCCCTGGGATGTGCCTGGGTCATGCTTCACCCCTCCACTTCATAAAAGGCGATATATGTCAGAAACCAGTCAGATCCCCACCCCAAACTTTTTACAAACCGCTAAAAGTGGGCGAGTTTATACGTCTCGGTAAAGATTTTTGACCGTACAGAGAAATTTTCGGGAGTCCGCGGGACGCCTTTGATGTTTAATTTGGGCGTCCGGAAGCGATTTCATGACGTAATATACGCCGTACGTCAGCCTAACGGCAGCCCTGGGAGGCTGAACGATAGATGCTGGGTTCAACTCTAGATGCAAAACTCTGGTATATAATATATTGAGTGATCAGAATCAGTATTGATACTGGTGACACATCAAATGACATTCATACACCAGGACATAAGGCCACATTTCTGGTGTTTGTTTGTTTGATTGGAGGTTTAACATCCCCATCAACACTGTAAAGGTCATTTTGGAGACATTGCTTCCTATTTTGTGGGCCTTTTCCCGACATTGAGATGAAATGACATCTCAAGCCCTGCCACCCAATGAAACCAATAAGGTTTATAAGCATGGACGGTCTGACACTCGCACCGCTTTGCCTGGGCAGGTTTTGATCCTCTATGGGGTTTACCAGTACTTGTTGGCGGGTCAGTTTCAGCATTTTGTGGAAGCATCATGCAGCCTACTATCTATCTTCATATACTGAGTCGGTCATACTTGGCCATTACTTCAGTTGGGTGATGCGCTAAATTTAGAATTTAGCAAAAAAACAAGATAAAAACAAACCCAGTGGATGAGTTCTTAAAACTATTTACAATCTGCTTTCAGAGGTGTACTAAAATGCAATCTACATCCCAATCTACACCATGCGGGCTTTGAACTCCTCTGCAGTTTTGGCATTTACCACAGACGAGGGCTGAGGAATAGTTCTAGTGAAGAAAGAATTCTTCAGGGCATCACTATATGCCTGTTACCAACGATATTGACTGTTATTTAGTTTTGATGCCCTTGTTTGAGTTGAAGTAGTCACAGGGGTCAAGTATTTATCTTTATTAAGAGTGTGTCAGTGTATCTTATACAAGAGGACCGCTCACCTGATCCATAGAGTAACAAGTGGGCCCCGGGGAGGGCCATTATTGACCCCAAGGCTATAATGTGCATAATGTTGAGGGAGGTCTAAAAAGGTGAAGCTTCATACCAAATATCAACAAAGGCTATAATTTTAACAATCTTGGCAAAGGTCCACTAGATGAAGACTGGAAGCTACACACCAAATACCAAAGACCTGTGCCTTGCGGTTTCAGAGAAGAAGATTTTCAAAGAATATCTTTATATAAGTCTATGTAAAACCAAAGGGCCCCCGGGCAGGGGCATTTGTAGCCCGAGGGCTATAACTTAAACAATCTTGGTAAAGGTCCACTAGATGAAATTTCACACCAAATATCAAAGACCTAGGACTTGTGGTTTCACAGAAGAAGATTTTTAAAGCTTTTCCCAATATTTCCGAGGCGGGGGCATTTTTGATCTCAGGGCTATAATTTGAACAATCTTGGTAAAGATTCACTAGATGAAGCTTCATACCTAGTATCAAAGACTTAGGCCTTGTGGTTTCAGAGAAGAAAAGTTTCCCTATATAAGTCTATGTAAAACCAAAGGGCCCAGAGCCGAGGCATTTTTGGTCCCAGGGTTATAATTTGAACATTGTTGGTAGAGGTCCACAAGATGAAGCTTCATCAAATATCAAAGACCTGGACCTTGCGGTTTCAGAGAAGAAGATTTTTAAAGATTTTTCCTATATAAGCCTATGTAAAACCAAAGGGCCCCCAAAGTGGGGGCATTTTTGGCCCTAGCACTATAATTTGAACAATCTTGGTTGGGGTCCACTATATGAATCTTCATACCAAATATCAAAGACCTGGGCCTTACGGTTTCAGAGAAGAAGATTTTTTAAGGTTTTCCCTATAAAAGCCCATGTAAAACAAAAGGGCACCGGGGCGGGGGGGCATTTTTGGCCCTAGCACTATAATTTGAACAATCTTGGTTGGGGTCCACTAGATGAAGCTTCATACCAAATATCAAAGACCTGGGCCTCGCGGTTTCAGAGAAGAAGATTTTCCCTATATAATCCTATATAAAACCAAAGGGACCTGGGGCAGGGGCAGGGGCATTTTTGGCCCCAGCACTATAATTTGAACAATCTTGGTAGCGGTCCACTAGATGAAGCTTCATACCAAATATAGACCTGGGCCTTGTGGTTTCAGAGAAGAAGATTTTTTAAGTTTTCGGTGAAAAAAATCTATTTTTGGCTCCAGTGACCAGTTGGCTTCATCTTGTGCAACGGACCGGAACCTTTTGAACAACTTTGAAAGGGGACCACCTAAGGATCATTCCTGTGAAGTTTGGTCAAAATCCTATCAGTGGTTTAGGAGATGTCGTTTGAAGAAATTGTTTACGGACGGACGGACTGACGACTGACGAAAAGTGATCCCAAAAGCTCACCTCGTCATTACATGACAGGTGAGCTAAAAAGAAGGTTTAACCCTTTACCACTCAGAAAATTATCCAATACAGCATCTTAACAGAACACTGATATAGGTAAATCAATAACCAATAGTCCATATATGGCTGATAGGCCTGACAGTCTTATCTGAACAGAGATATTGGCATTTTTGTGTGATTTTCACCCTTATGTTACAAAAATGATTATTTTAGTATTTTCTGTACATTTGACAATATTTATGTAAATGTAAAGTTTCTAGGAAATTAAATTTTCTTTCCAATGGTACTAAATTTATTATAGTTTCTCTTTGCGTTTTGAAAATATGAAGTGTCAAAGTAAGCAAAATATTTTCTTTAGCAAAAATTTCTGTTTTGGGTTGGTCAGAGAAAGTATTTTTAACCACCATAGCCCCAGAAAAGAGGGGGTATCCGCGTATTATTTTTCTTACTTCTGCACAAAAACGCATTTGTAGGTAATCATTAGGGCATGTCACTGAGGGTCTTCCAACAAGTTTCCATAACATACTTTTTATGCAGAAATAAGATCATGTTCATAAGTCTGTGAAATGAACATCTATCTGAACCCGGTATACATTATTTTACTTATTTCTGCACCAAGACCAAGGTTGTGGGTACTCGTTAGAACTGCCTCAATCGGCACCCACGACCTATGTTCTGAGTATAAATAAGAAAAATATAAAAGTTTTCAATGGAAAAGTAGCCATTTTGGAGAAATTAAAGAATGTGCTATGACACATGGGTGTGAATGTGCTATGACACATGGGTGTGTTTTGTTTATGAAAAAATCAGTGCTTTTGCATAAGATTAAAATAACTATTACAGCCTATCTATCCTTTTTTGAACCCCCATCCCCAACTTTACCTTTTTTTTTTTGAATGAATGTATCAACCACCCCATAGCCAGCTCACCCCAAAGAGCCGTCTCTGTATTTTTTTTTTTTTTATAAATAAGATTTGTTTGATTAGAGGTATAACATCCCCATCAACACTATTTAGGGGGAGCCGGACAAAACGTCCCATGGACAAAACGTCCCATGCCATTTTTGACCAGGTGGACAAAACGTCCCACATCATTTTGTCAGGGTGGACAAAACGTCCCACATCATTTTTGCAGGGTGGACAAAACATCCCACATCATTTTGACAGGGTGGACAAAATGTCCCACAAGGTTTTGACAGGGTGGACAAAACGTCCCATGCTATTTTGACAGGGTGGACAAAACGTCCCATATTCAATTCAAAGGGAACCATTATACCTAATCTAATCTAATCTAATCTAATCTATCTAATAAATAACTAATTGTTGTTTGTTGAAATGATGTAATTGCCTTCTAGTGTCATGCATTTTGCCCCACCATGGGACGCCCCAAAAATAATCCCCCCATCCCCGGGCAAAATCCCCTCTTTTTGTAAAGGCTTACAATATCCCTCCACATGCACAATTACTGATTTTGGAAAATCAGTATGTATAAACATGTGTTGAAAACTGTAGATTACAATACTGTCCAATCTATTTTGGTGCTCATGGAGAAATTATTGCAACAGGCAGGTAGTACTGCACATGGTGGAGTTATGTTACATAACTGATAATTAAGTTGAGGGTTCGGCGAACTGTCTTATTCCCCGCTGTTCTGTCTTATTCGTTCTGTTCGGTTCTGTCAGGGAATCCTATACTGGGTTATTTTTATGAACCCATTGATTGGCCAGTTATTACACAATCGCGCCTTCTGACGTCATTATGAATCTCTTATAACGTATTTCATTGGTGGCTTGTTGGAAAACCATCATAATCAAAGTAATTTGATTGGCTTTGCTCGTCTCACGCGCCAAATGCCGAAATTATTCCATCCTTTGTCATTATTAGGCTACTAGCTGAAGGACCACCATTATGGAAAATGGACCTTGATATACATTCAATGTTTTATATGTTTTGATTTCAAGTTCTATGAAGAACTTTCCAGTCCTTGGAACACAATATGTCATTGTTTTAGTGTGGATTTGCCACATAACCTTCTCGGACATTGGTGCGAACGTTGAACATCAAACAGCAACATCAAAGTTGATGAGTGACGAAGCCGGCCAGGGCGCTAATCCGAGATCCTACTCGCTTCGAGAGGGTCGAAAAAAGGATTATAAAAAGATGAATCATGGCAAAGATACGTCCGTTGATGATGAGATGGGCGCTCGGCCCAAAACACCTATGCCGCCGCTCCTCGTGTTACCCGAGGGGCCGGAAAAGGAGGACGTTGCGAGAAAGAGCAGCAAAGTTACATCCGGGGCTTCAAATTTGACAACCAAAGAGATTTTGGATCTTGATCGGGAAATCGACGAGTTAGAAACTTCGATTGTGCAAGTTAAATCCCGTTTGAAGGAAGCTTCATTGCGGAAGGAGCGAAGGGAACGTTCGGACAGAGTGACCAGACTGCGACGAGAGCTTTTCACAGCAGAACAGCAGCTGCAGCAGGCAGCTGAAGAAGAAGCACGAGCCATCAGGGTTTCCATAGTGTCTGATTCCATTGCCAAGTACGTTGACCAGATTAGGCAGTGTGAAGTGATCAGTTTCCCAGGTATCAACATCAACCAAATGGCCTGTAAAATCCAAACCAATTGCAGGAGAGACAAATTAACTCTAGATAAAGAATTCACAATTTTCCATGTAGGAACTAATGATTTAACTAGGTTGTCAGTGGAACAAATGATGAGTTGTTATAACAATTTGATAACATTGACACGTCAGAACAGCAGTACGATAATAGTAGTATCGGCAATCCTTCCACGTCCTAAGGATCATAATAGTCTAGGCAGCAAGGTAAAGGATGCCAATAAAAAACTGAAACTTTTGTGTAAGGATAGGCATGTGCAGTTTCTTCACACCTATCGCCCTTTCCTTAAGAATTGCGAGCCAGTTAGGGAATTGTTCGCTGTAAGGGATCAAGGTCTGCATCTGAATTTGGAGGGTGTCAGGCGTTTACGTCAGTTTTTCATCAACTCGGTGGCACATTTGCTGAGGGGTTAGTTGGTATCTGAGTCTGTTGGTGCCTCCCGCTGCCTGATACCTTTAAAGCTCATCCCGGGGCGCACGTCTCCCCGTGGGGCTGGTTGGTCCTTTCAGGGAATAAGTTCTCCCTGTGGACTGAAGCTCATCGGTCTATTGGGACTGGACCGATCGGGCTTGTTGGGCATTGGGTGGCATTATGCAAGGGCTGATGTAATTTGGGCTTTCCCTTGTAGCTGCCGGGTTGGTGAGGAGTTTCCTCGTCCGATCACCCTTTTGGTGGTAATTTTTATCATTGTTGATACTTATTATTTGGAGTCAGTCATTGCACATACGTTTTCAGAAGCAGGCAAGGAACTATTCTAGATTAAAGAATAATCAAGTAAGCAAGGGGAAGACTAAAGTAAGTCGTGTTGTTCGCTTGATGTCTTTGCCTTTTGTTGTGTTGTCCGTGTGTCTGCTTTGTTGCGCTGTGTGTTTTGCATGTTCAGCTTTGTGTGTTTAAAGCCTTCCTCCTGCAGAGCTGTAAAGGGACTGTTGTCCTGGCAGCATCACAACGTTCAGTATAGCTGAACGGGTGATGAGGCATGGTATGTGAGGTTTGCAGGAGGAGGTTTTTTGTTGTTTCCGAGTTTCCTCTTTATGGACAGTGAAGCGTTTTTTGCACAGTGACAGTGGGGAGTAACAGCAACGCCGGTTCTTCCCTCTCATTCTTGTAATTTCCGGTTGGTGTTTGGCGGACCTTCGGTTTGGCGGCCTCCTCGTGTGAGGAGGTTGTCGTTTTACTCATAATGGCAGGATTTGTGTCCACCGGGTACAATACATGAAACAAATTCAGTGCCTGTTAAGCATTTATTCACAAATCCTGTCATTGGTTTGTACATAAAAATGTAAATATATTCTGACCGGCAAACATCTAATCAATAAAATCCAATATATTTTAACTTAACATTCTTGGCTTTCTTTTGACTCCGAAGATTAATTGTGAAGTTATGTTACATAACTGATAATTAAGTTGAGGGTTCGGCGAACTGTCTTATTCCCCGCTGTTCTGTCTTATTCGTTCTGTTCGGTTCTGTCAGGGAATCCTATACTGGGTTATTTTTATGAACCCATTGATTGGCCAGTTATTACACAATCGTGCCTTCTGACGTCATTATGAATCTCTTATAACGTATTTCATTGGTGGCTTGTTGGAAAACCATCATAATCAAAGTAATTTGATTGGCTTTGCTCGTCTCACGCGCCAAATGCCGAAATTATTCCATCCTTTGTCATTATTAGGCTACTAGCTGAAGGACCACCATTATGGAAAATGGACCTTGATATACATTCAATGTTTTACCCACCCTCAGCCACCCTATAGATGCTCTAAAGGTGGTACGATTTGGTTGACCTTTAAATTGCACTCCAGGGCGTTTAAAGGTTATATCCTTTATAGGAGATTTATAATGACTGTCTTATGCTGGCGGCCTCCTCGTGTGAGGAGGTTGTCGTTTTACTCATAATGGCAGGATTTGTGTCCACCGGGTACAATACATGAAACAAATTCAGTGCCTGTTAAGCATTTATTCACAAATCCTGTCATTGGTTTGTACATAAAAATGTAAATATATTCTGACCGGCAAACATCTAATCAATAAAATCCAATATATTTTAACTTAACATTCTTGGCTTTCTTTTGACTCCGAAGATTAATTTACAAAAGGTGAAAAAATGTATAACAGTGAAATCATCAATGCAAAAATTCTAACAATGAATAAGAAAATTACAACCTTAGATTAAATTCATTGAACTGACTTAATAATGTTTGTTCAATTATGATCAATTTGATAATCACCATTAATTTTCATCATACAGATTATAAAGACTCTCCACAAAAATCAATCAGAATTTTCAAAAGTTATACATTTTCCTATCAACAAATTAATTCTGTAATTAGCAGCTAATCAAAGAAAAAACCTTTGTTAGATTAAAGTGAAAAGGGCATAATTACCTGTAATAACTTTTTATAATTATACATGTGTGCTTAGGGGTTTTATGGACCTCTCAACCCATTAGGATTATATTTGGCATGATCAGTAGTTCCAGGCATACTTGTAAAGTGGGTTCTAATGGGGTCAAAATTATAAAGGCATGTTTTTCGTGATGTTTTCAGTATTTTATACAAGATACCTTTTAGTATTTTTATACAAGATATATCCAGTAATGAAATAATAGGTGAAAACTGTATTTCAGATAGGGATTTCAGGATGTGTTCTGTTTAAAATTAATTGGGAAAGTGGCTTATAGTTTTGCAAACAGTGTAGGCCCTGATTAGTATGTTCTATAAAAGGGTTATCCTTTGGAAGCAAGGAATACACCACAGAACTGAAAAATATGGGGTGTATATGTTTTCTGGGCCAGACTAGCTAGTTTCGGCCAATTAGGCCTCATCAGTGACCCTCAGACCTCGTGTTCTGAGGCATCTGATCTTGGCCTGCACTGTTTGCCAATTACCCACTAGTACTATTTTTTTTTTTCAACAGAGTAAGTTAAGTTGTACACATTTTCTTGTATGTGCTATCATAAAAAAAAATTCTTTTATGTAAAAAATGCTCTTTAAACCATGAGCTCTAGTGATTGCGTTTGCATATTCATGTTTTGTAAATAAAAGCATCAAACTATATTTCCACATTCTTTTTTGTAGTTACAGTAAAATTCATATATTAAGACCACCCTTGAGACTGTTCAGTAGTGGCCTAAAAGACCACTTTTGAACAGTCCCAAGGGTGGGCTCCAACTAGAGCAAACACAAAGAAAATGTAACTGAAACCTTCTAAATATGCTTTTAAAAGCATAATTTGTCTTAATTTAAGGTGGTCTCAATAGTGAATTTTTACTCTGTATTGTCACATACCCTTCCGAATCCCATCCGCCTCCCTTACACCACCTCAAGATTATGGGACGTTTTGTCCACCCTGTCAAAATAGCATGGGACGTTTTGTCCACCCTGTCAAAACTGTGTGGGACGTTTTGTCCACCCTGAAAAAATGATGTGGGACGTTTTGTCCACCCTGACAAAATGATGTGGGAAGTTTTGTCCACCCTGGAAAAATGATGTGGGACGTTTTGTCCACTTGGTCAAAAATGGCATGGGACGTTTTGTCCATGGGACCTTTTGTCCTACATTCCTATTTAGGACATTTTGGAGATATTGCTTCCAATTTGGTGGGACTTTTACCCAACACTGAGGTGCAATGACATCTGATGCGCATGGTCATTGTACAGCGTCTGGTCTGGGTCTGTGCTATCGCATGTGCTGTCTACAACCCTGTAGACCCTGATCAGACGCCTTATAATATTTGTCTGGGCTCTGATCCCGATCTGCACTGTTTGCACCTTTGTGTTCTGTCTATTGTCATACAGACTAACGGGTGGATGACGTCAGGTTGATAGCTACTGGTCTGGGTCTGTGCCGTCTACAATCCTGTAGACCCTGATCGGACGCCTTATAATAATTTTCTGGGCTCTGATCCCGAACTGCGCTGTTTGCACCTTTGTGTTCTGTCTATAGTTATACACACAGACGGGTGGATGATGCCAGGCTGATCGCTATATCCCCCGAACATGTTCAGACTAGGGATAAAAAACACCACCGTCGGAAATGAGTCCCTGATCAGACGCCGCATTACCTTTGTGCAGCGTCTTGTCCGGGTCTGCGCCGACCCATATGCCGTCTACAAACCTGTAGACCCTCATCAGACGCCGTTTAATAATTTTTAAAGTCTGATTCGAATCTGCATTGCTTGCATCTGTCTGTTGTGTCTACGGACGGACGGACATGTGAACGGACGCCAGACTCAATTTTGTTCGCGGACGGACGGACGCCAGGCTGATAGTTATATCCCCGAACCTATTTGGTCAGGGGATAAAAAATAAAAAGCACCGGCGGCGGTCAGACCATGATCAGACGTCGCATGGTCTGTGTCGTCGCATATGCCATCTTCAAACCTGTAGACCCTATCCAGACGCCTTATAATCATTGTATGGCGTCTGATTCAAATCTGCACTGTTTGCACCTTTGTGTTCTGTCTATTGTTATACAGACGGTTGAGTGGATGCGACGCCAGGCTGATCGCTATATCCCCCGAACATGTTCAGACTAGGGATAAAAACACCACCGTCGGCAATTAGTCCCTGATCAGACGCCGCATTATCGTTGTGTAGCGTCTTGTCCGGGTCTGCGCCGATCCATATGCCGTCTACAAACCTGTAGACCCCCATCAGACGCCGTTTAATAATTGTACAGGTCTGATTCTTATCTGCATTGCTTGCATCTGTCTGTTGTGTCTACGGACGAACGGACGGACATGTGAACGGACGCCAGACTCATAATTTTGTTTGCGGACGGACGGACGGACGAACGCCAGGCTGATAGTTATATCCCCGAACCTATTTGGTCAGGGGATAAAAATAAAACGCACCGGCGGGGGTCAGACCATGATCAGACGCCGCATGATCATTGTACAGCGTCTGGTCTGGGTCTCTGCCGTCGTATATTCCGTCTACAAACTTGTAGACCCTATCCAGAGGCCGTATAATAATTGTATGGCGTCCGATTCAAATCTGCACTGTTTGCACCTTTGTGTTCTGTCTTTTGTTATACAGACGGTTGGGTGAATGACGCCACGCTGATCGCTATATCCCCCGAACCTGTTCATACTGGGGTTAAAAAAAACACCACCGTTGGCGATAAGACCCTGATAAGACGCCGCGTCGTTGCGCAACGTCTTGTCCGGGTCTGCGCCGTCTCAGATACCGTCTACATACATGTAGACCATCATCAGACGCCGTTTAATAATTGTACATCTGATCCGGATCTGCATTGTTTTCATATGTCTATTGCGTCTACGGACGGACGTTTGAACGGACGCCAGGCTCCGAACCTGTTCAGACTAGGGATAAAAAACACCACCGTCGCCGATAAGACCCTGATCAGACGCCGCATAACCGTTGCGCAGCGTCTTGTCACTCATAATTTTGTGTCTACGAACGGGCGAATATACGGACGCCAGGTTCCGAACCTGTTTAGACTAGGGATAAAAAACACCACCGTCGCCGATAAGACCCTGATCAGACGCCGCATAACTGTTGCGCAGCGTCTTGTCCGGGTCTGCGCCGTCTCAGATGCCTTCTACAAACATGCTGACCCTCATCAGACGCCGTTCAATAATAGTACGGCGTCTGATCCGAGTCTGCATTGTTTGCATCTGTCTGTTGTGTCTACGGACGGACGGACATTTGGACGGTCGCTATATCCTCCAAACCTATTCGGTCGCGGAAAATAAAATAAAATGAACCGTCGGCGGTTGGAGCTGAATCAGACGTCGCGGCAATAATTGTGGAGGGTCTGATCCGGGTGCCGTAGCATTATAAGGTCCAAAAACCTGAAGACCCTGATCAGGTGCCGCTTAATAATTGCATCTGTTTGTTAACGTGTCGGCGGTGAGACCCTGATCAGACGTCGCATATTTTTTTTTTTTAGAAATTAATATTCATTAAAGGGGCTGAAACTATTGACCAATGAAAGGCCTTCTACCCATCTGTGGGTTTTATTGCCCTTCCGATGAACACCTGGGTACACTTTTGGGTACTGTTACGTAATTTATTGCGGCTCAAAGCTCGGCACGCTGCGGGTGGCATCCGCTGTATAAACATTCCTAGGGTATCATAATCCCCAATTAACTAATTATCTTGAACCATAAATCCCTTGAATCTAACTGATTATACAGCACTAATTGTCTTTACCTAAATCATGCAAATCATGCGCGACCAACACACAAATATTGCGTCATTCAGTAACTCAACCCAGTAATTTTCCATTCCGGTCAGGCAAGGTCATCGTGATTCAGTAGAAGAAACCCCTGGTGTGTTTGGTTGTAAATTACACAAAAACTTTGTATAGAAACATATTTGTTTCTTTCGAAAATATTGTTGGCAAAAGACCAAACTTAACATTAATAAACATCCGGCGTTTTTATATTTAGGAAAAAGGTAAAAATAACGCGATTGATTTTGAGACACAGGCAAACACGTATTTGTTCAAATGGCGACACACGGGGATATACGTATCTGTACGTTAATCGATAAAGTCGTAAATATACGGGTCTGAGTGGTAATGGATCAAGTCGGGAATATACGTACCTGAGTGGTAAAGGGTTAAGAGGACTGCTCGGGACGGGCCTCCAACGATGGCCACTCCAGCTCATCGAGCATTTCACCAACACTACTTCTGTTCCGCCATCGCCTGCAGGTCCATCAGGCAGCCGTCCTCTAAACCTTTTCAGCCTGTTGAACCCGAGTTTTAACATGGGGATGCCAAACAGGTGATGCATACTCTAGTTGAGGTCTAACCAAGGTTTTGTATGCAACATCCTTTGTCTGCCTAGGTGCAAAATCCAAATTGCGTCTAAGAAACCCTAATGTCCTAGTTGCCTCAGAGGTGATCTCAGAAATATGTTGAACCCAATCAAGATTTAATATCAGTAATGGTGATACCAAGATATTTTGCAGATTGGACATGTTCCCAAGAATGCTGATGCAATGAGTAGTTGAATTTAATCTGCTTGTCTGGAGGGTGCCATGACACCCTCATTGAATGACATTTGGCCACATTGAACTTCATTTGCCAATCAGCCTCCCAACGTGCTAGGCTATCCAGGTCTTCTTGTAAGATAAGACAGTCAGAAGAAGTATATATATTACATATACAAAACACAATCATCAGCAAACAAGCGAACAGATGACCTGATATTGCGGTTAATAAATATCAAGAAAAGGACCGGTCCAAGTACCGAACCTTGTGGGACACCGGACAAAACTGACTGGATCCAACGCTTGGCCGTCAAGTACAACTTGTGTGCGTCCAGAGAGAGAATCCGGGACGTTTTGCCCCCAAACTGTTTCCCCCCTAGTCGTTTCGCCCCCCAAGTCGTTTCGCCCCCCAAGACGTTTTCTCCCTGGTCGTTTCGCCCCCTAGTCGTTTCGCCCACTTTTCACTGTAAGGCTAATTTTCAATGTTGAACTTTTATTAGAGGTGAGAAGAGGCAAATTAATATTTAAGTAGCATCATCGCCCTGTAACATCAGCCTTAGTATCTGTAGCTGTTCGTTAAGGGACATCATTCATACTTGAACAGTATGCCTCCGATGGCGCGTGAAAAAGAGAAAGTGGGAAATATTGGAAAGAAACACCTAGCTGAGGATAGACAAGAATGAAAATGAAAGATTCCTGCCGGCTTTTTCAAATCATTGGAAACCAGACCTCTCCGGCTACAGTAGCGTCGCCCAACCGGCACAGGTTAAAAAATCAATCAGACTTTACTTACAGACCGGCCCCTACCTAGCTGTTAAAACGAGAGAGTAGACAGTCCCTGCTTGAAGGATACCAAGTCAGGGGCCTCAGAAACAGATGCTGGTAAAGAATTTCAACCGGGTATAGTCCTAGGGAAGAAGCTGTACTTGAATGCATCAAGCTAACCGCGTTGCCTGATCAGTGTCTGCACTATTTGCTTACAGTTCAGGAATTACTGGGTCGGACGCCGCAAATCTGATCAGAGTATACACAAATTGCTGACAGAACATTGATGAAAGGAATCGACTTGATCATTGCTTCAACTATTTATTACATCAGGTGAACAAGTCTGTGAAATTAAGTCCCCTCTAAATGGTAAAACCCCACTTTATATAGAGAAAACTGGGGTTAATGGGCGTCTTCATTATTTTTCTTATTTCTGCTCCAATACATAGGTTGTGGGTACTTGTTAGAACCGCCTCAATGAGGCGGTTCTAACGAGCACACACAGCCTATGTTATGAGCATTTATAAGAAAATTATGACAGATTTTCATCAGAAAAGTAGCCATTTTGGAGATGTTAAAAATGCACTATGTCGTATGGGTGTGTTATCGTAATGACGTTGCATCGGCACTGACGAGTCGTTACGTAGATGACATTTGCGGCAATACTCAATCATGTATTACCTAGTGGACACACAATGTGTATGCAACGTTGACGCGATGTTGCGTAGACGGCATTTGCCGCAATCTTCAACAATGTATTACTGGCCGACTCTGTTAACGAACCAACCGACCAATTTAAAACAAAACTGGTAAAGGTGCTTAAGCGATAATTAAAGACGTTTAACATTGCAAAGAGCGCATGTTTCAACACCTTATCATTAAGGGCATTAATTGCGTGATTAATGTGTCAAATCAAATAAACAATGTGAATAAAGGTATTGATCAAAACAGGTAAATCCTAATTAACATTTTCATTCAAAGAACAGGTTCTTCTCTCTCTGTCTCTGAATTTATCTTTTTTACATAAAATATAGTAAAACAGTTTGGGGTGGGGGGGAAACGACTAGGGTTAGGGGGCGAACCGACTAGGGGCCAAAAAAGGGGGCGAAACGACTAAGGGGGAAACGACCAGGGGGGAAACGTCTTGGGGGCGAAACGTCTTGTTACCCAGAGAGGCACGAGTTAACACACTTAACTTATATAATAAGTGTGGATCCTCTTGTCTTGTGGAGCGCTTTGGTGCAGTGGTAGCGCATCGGATTTGTGATCGAGAGGTTCCGGGTTCGAGCCTCACGCTGACCAAAGTGTTGTGTCTTTGAGCAAGGCACTTCATCCACATTGCTTAAAAAATAAAATAATTAAAAAAAAAGTACTGGTTACCACCCAGGAAATCCTGCTCGTAATGCTCAGATGTGAGCGAGTAGCAGTAATAGGAGAGAAAGAAAATAATGATCCAGTTAATGCAATAGCCTCCTGTGAGGTACCATGTCGGAGGCCTTGGCAAAATCCATGATAATCAGGTCAGTCTGTGGCCACGATTAATGGCCCCATCCAGATTGCTCACTATGTCATGGTAGAACTGAACTAATTGAGTTTCACAAGACCTTCGACTTCGGAAACCATGTTGACAGTCAGCAAGAATGCTTTCAGAGGCTAGGTGCTTGTCAATGTTGCTAACAAATATATTCTCCAGGGTTTTGCAACATATGCATGTGAGCGACACCGGTCTGTAATTCGAAGCATCAGATTTTTCTCCTTTCTAAAAGACCGGGGTTACGTTTGCTTGTCGCCAGTCTTCTGGTACAGTGCCCCGAGCAAGTGATTCATTGAAAATAAAGAGCAGCAGGGGAGATATTTCAGCACTACATTCCTTAAGCACCCTGGCATGCAGACCGTCAGGCCCAGATGCCTTATGTATGTTGAGCTTGTCCAACAGTTTTGCAACCCCGATGGGCGGGGGCACATTTCTGGTGTGTGGGTGTGAATTCGTGTTTAACGTCGCTTTCAACAATTTTTCAGTCATATCACGACAGTGTCTGGTTGCGACTGGGAGCTCAATGCTCACTTTTATAGTGCTGCCTCACTGTAGTATGTCCCAGGCACATTACACGATACCACACCCGGTCACATTATCCAGACACTGGGTCGACCAGTCCTAGCTCTACCCCGTAAATCCGAGTGCCAAGCGAGGAGCAGCTAGAACCATTTTTAATGACTTTGGTATGTCGTGGCCCGGGATCGAACCCATGACCCCCCGTAGCGGACACTCTACCGAGCTACAGGGCCGGTACATTTCTGGTGTATGAATGTCATCTGGTCATTTTGACGTATCACCAGTAAGTCTTAACCTGTTAACCTTCACATGGACTCACTTTGCCTGGGCAGGGCTAGATCCTTTGGGATTTACCAGTCAGAATTGTACCAGTACTCGTGTGCGGGTCAGTTTCAGCTCTGCGTGGAATCATCATGCAGCCCATTTCTTCAAGACCCGAAGGGCGGGGGTCCTGGTTCTGAGAGGAGCAAGTTTTAACATCTTCGCGCTTCTTCAGTCTTTTCTTACCAACAAAGAAAAAAATTCTGGTAGCAAAAATAGTACGATAGCGCACAAGTTCTTCAGCTAGTAGAAAATACGTGAATCTTCTTTCAGGCTTTTTGAAAGCGTGAAAACTGTGTTTGGCTCGTCTATACTACACGTTCAGCGATTGGTCAATCTTCAACTGCCGACAACAAGATATATATACTGTCTTATTGGACAGTCTCGACAAATATATTTTTTTAAAACATTTACAAAAAAAAATCAGCAGACAACATAGCCTGAGCAGACGACATTTTCAAATTTTCTCTGCGTCTTAAGGGCTAACATTTCCTTGAGCCATTAGCTTTTACCTTCCTGTAACCTACGCCCCCCCCCCCCCATCGGGGCTTGAAGAAATATATGGGCTGCACGATGCTTCCACGCAGAGCTAAATCCGACCCGCACACGAGTACTGGTAAACCGCTTAGAGAATCTAAGCCTGCCCAGACAAAGCGGTGCGAGTTGGACCGTCCATGCTTATAAACCCCATTGTTTGAATTGGGCGACAGGGCTTGAGATGTCATTTCATCTTAACGTCGGGTAAAAGTCCCACAAAATTGGAAGCAACGTCTCCAAAATGACATTTACAGTGTTGTTTGTTTGTTTGATTTGAGGTTTAACGTCCCCGTCAACACTGTAAAGGTCATTTTGGAGACGGTGCTTCCAATTTTGTGGGACTTTTACCCGACATTGAGATGAAATGACATCTCAAGCCCTGTCGCCCAATGAAACCAATAGGGTTTATTAGCATGGACGGTCCGCCTCGCACCGCGGTTCCTGGACAGGCTTAGATCCTCTCAGCGGTTTACCAGTACTAGTGTGCGGGCCAGATTCAGCTCTGCGTGGAAGCATCATGCAGCCCATATATTTTTTCAAGCCCCTATGGGCGGGGGCTTCATTTACAGTGTTGATGAGGACGTTAAACCTCAAATCAAACAAAGAAAAAAACAACCCAGCAGACACACGTCGCTATGGCAACGTCAAATCAACGTCGGTGCAACGTCATGACGTTGCACCGACGTTGATGTGACGTTGCGTATAGGTCATGACGCTGTATCGACGTTGATTTGACGTCACAATTACGTCATGTGCCTGCTGGGAATGTGTACACCGTGATCAGACATTGTTTTCATGGGCTTCTGACTCTTAAATGCCTACAAGTACCGTAGGCAAACAATGTAGATTTTGATCAGACAACGCGTTCTGCGTCTAAACTGTTTGCCAAACCCAACCCATAATTCCAGAAGAAATAAGTTACTTACGGGTTTAACGTCCCCGTCAACACCATTTAGGTCATTTTTGAGACGTTGCTTCAAATTTTGTGGGACTTTTACCGGACACTAAATGACATCCCATGGACAGTCCGGTCCGACTCACGTACAGTGCTTTACCTGGGCAAACTTAAACGTTCAAAGAGGTTTACCAGTACTCATGTTCGGTCGGTTTCGGCTCTGCATGGACGTATCATACAGACCAGTCCCGATGGGCGGGGGTCAATAAATTACCAGGATTTCCTACAAAATTAGTGATAATCACGTGGACTTTAGCATTGAAGAGCAGCGAGTCCTTTATTGATAAACAAGGTAAAAAAGAAAGAAAGAAAGAAAAAAAAAACTCAGGACTTGACATGGAATACTTGGAAAATTAAGGCGAGGGCAACTTAATAAAAAAGGACAACCCTTCAACACTCTTATGTGTTTGTTGAGATTTTACGTTCACGTCAACACTGGTGAGGTTAAACACTGTTGGGGTTATTTTTGTGTCTTTTCATTTCAATGACCTAAATAGTGTTGACTGGGTCTTTAAAACTCAAATCAAACAAACAAATACGCGTTCTGAATGCGCCTCTGCGAAGCTACGAAGTGGGGATGTATCACATATTTGATTCTGGTGGTTGCCGGTAATCATTTTTGTGGTCACAGACTTAATGGGTCGCCGACAAGGCAGTGCCTGTGAAATCACATGCGGAGGCAGCAAAGACACTGCACAGACTGTGTGGCTTGATTCTCCTTTGTTTTATCTAAATCACCAGTAAACATATCAAAACAACGTCGGTGCAACGTTGCACCGACGTAGATGTGACGTTCTATAAATGCCGACAATGCATCGAAGTGGGTGTGACGTTGTGGTAATGTCATGACGTTACACATACACGTCGATCCGACGTCCCATTAACGTCATGTGCCAGCTGGGATGACCGCGTATATGTGTTTTTGTTTGAATTGAGGTTTAACGCCCCGTCAACACTATTAAGGTCATTTTGGAGACGTTGCTTCCAATTTTGAGGGATTTTACCCGACAATGAGATGAAATGACATCCCAAGCCCTGCCGCCCAATGAAACCAAAAGGCCTTTGTACATTGACCATCTAAGCGGTTTACCAGAACTCATGTGTGGCCAGTGTCAGCTCTGCTTGGAAGCACCATGTAGCCCAATTTATTTCTTCAAGCCCCGATGGGCGATTGGGGGCGGGGGGGATGGGGGAGAGATTGTGTGTGTGTGTGTGTGTGTGTGTGTGTGTGTGTGTGTGTGTGTGTGTGTGTGTGTGTGTGTGTGTGTGTGTGTGTGTGTGTGCGAAGTTGTATGGTAGCTCGGCAGGTGACCATAACTCACACAAAGCAACCAACAAAGCAAACCAAAAAGCCTACCCGATTATGTAAACCTAGAGATTGGTTAAACAATGAACGAACCCCCGAGGAATGCACGCACGGATAGCAGCAATACTGAGCTTACTCAGGCTGCGAAATTAAGTTTTTTCTTCTTCTTTCTTGGTTTTACGACCTTCAAGATTATTACACTTATTTCGAGCCGATTGCTAAGCTGAGGTGTAGCAGTAGAAAAACACGGATCCAACAATTACACCCAAATAACCTGCACATCATTATACTATGAAACACGCACACACACGCTCGCATACACACACATGCAATGTTTAACTATGAGCGGTTTGATCAGCATCTACACTGTCTGCCTTCACGTAATTTTTTTTTTTAAGTTTGAAGTTATATATAAAGCAGACGACATAAACAATCGCATACGGCCCCGCCCATCGGGGCTTGAAGAAATAGATGGGCTGCATGATGCTTCCACGCAGAGCTGAAATCGATGTTAAACTGCTTAGAGGATCTAAGCCTACCCCAGCAAAGCGGTGCGAATCGGACCGTCCAAGCTTATAAACCCTAATGGTTTCATTGGGCGTCAGGGCTTGAGAAGTCATTTCATCTCGATGTCGGGTAATAGTGCCACAATTGGAAGCAACGTCTCCAAAATTACCTATATAGTGTTGACGCGGACGCAAACAAAACAATCGCATCTTAACCCATTTTGTGCCGAAAACCAAACACGGGTAGTTGGCAAACAGTACAGGCCCAGATCAGACGCAACAGAACGCGGCGTCTGATCATGGCCTACACTATTTGCAAAACATTCAGCCAGTTTCCAAAGAGATTTCGAAGAAAACACAACGTGAAACCTCTAAATTTTGAATATGCAGGAAGCAGGAAGATTCCATTTGGTGCAAAAAGGGTTAAAGGTTATAGTGACAGCAATGATTTCTTATACTGTTCCCAATGCCGTGTTGTTCGCGTTTGACCGGGTCCCATTTGTCAAACTCAACACATGATTCCTTTCCAGATCCAGACTTACCTGGGCGTGCACTGATTGCCTAGACCGTAGCCTGGACCTGTATGTCCAAAAAATAAAATAAATAAAATATAAACGTAAAGGATCATTTCTATGTGAAATGAACAGCTGAATTGACTTATTTTCTTCGGGCCTCCGTGGCCTAATGGGTAAGAGCGCTGACTCTTCATCATTAGGTCGGCTACATGTGAGAACGTGAAGTTCGGATGGGTTTTCTCCTCCGGGTGCTCTGTTTTTATGCCCCGCCAAGAAGTGAGGAGAGCCACATAGTTGTCCTCTGTACGCCACACTTTGTAGTATTGTTCTCGTCTCCGCAACC
The DNA here is from genome assembly GCA_963580285.1 of Lucinisca nassula. Lineage (NCBI taxonomy): Eukaryota > Metazoa > Mollusca > Bivalvia > Lucinida > Lucinidae > Lucinisca > Lucinisca nassula. The sequence continues at coordinate 110,451,678 of OY757014.1, read as the reverse complement.
CCTCGTTCATTGTTTTATGTAGGGCACACAGTTCAGACATGCATTGAAAATATGCATATAGCAAACAGGATTCTGATTGCATAATTATGTCCCCTTGAACGACACACATTTTGGTCATATGTGTAGCAGAAGAGGTTAAATAGTACTGTTCGTGTCTCCGCAACTCCTCTTACAGTTTTAGTGCAGGACATTGAAACTTGCTACACAAGTATATATCTGACCATGTTTGTGGTTTTACGGACCAGTCAACAGCGAAGGTCATGTTGGGTCGGTCAGTTACCTTCACTGTTCCAATACAAGCTAAGACCTTATAAACTACTAAGTGAAGCCCTACCCCACCCCTCCCCGACAATAACTGTCAGCAGCCGATGAGTCAACTGCCGAGTGATCATGCAACCGTCCATCTGAAGCCGTTGCCAAGCGATGAGGTATTAGAACTAGGAAAGATGGTATAGAGCAGAAACAAACAAACAAACAAACCGAAGAGCCCACCGAGTCTTGAAAAAATAGATGGGCTGCATGGTGCTTCCACGCAGAGCTAAAACTGACCGCAAACGAGCACTGGTAAACCGCTTAGATGATCTAAGCTTGCCCAGGCAAAGCGGTGCAAGTCGGACCGTGCATGCTTATAAACCCTTTTTGTTTTATTGGGCGACAGGGCTTTAGATGTCATTTCATCTCAATGTCGGGTAAAAGTCCTACAAAATTGGAAGCAACGTCTTCAAAATGACCTATACAGTGTTGACGGGGACGTTAAACCTCAAATCAAACAAACAAACGAAGACCGCCCCGACACTGAAAGCGTCACAGCGTCTTCACACATACACGTACTTCGCGTAAAGGCGCAGTGGTTTAAGCACTTATTTCTAAAGCTAGAGGTTACAAGTTTGATTCTCGACAAAGGTTGATAAAATTATTGTGCAAGAACATACTTAACTGCCATCATTTAATGGAATGAATGCCATTACGTGCGTCATCATTCTGTACAGGACCACAGCAGGGGAGCGTACGTGAATGGACAAATCCGATTGAACAGGACTTGTGATTTGCACAGTGGGCGATCAGTCACTTGTGGTATCAAATATTCATTTTTGTTCCGATAAAATAAGGATTATACGTGATTTACATGTCTTGTTGATAAGTTACATCAAAAGACACTCACCTGGTAATCTCTATATATTAGCTCACCTGTCCAAAGGCTATAGTGAGCTCTTGTGACCGTAAATTGTCCGGCGTCGTAGTTCGTCCACATCGTCGGACGTGCGTCGTGTGTGCGTTAACTTATCTTCTTAACATTCTAGATGACACCGTTTTGATCCACTCATGTTCAGACTTGGTCAGAATGATCACCATGACAATATCTCGGTCAAGTTCGAATAGGGGACATATCGGGTCAAAAAGTAGGTCAGTGGGTTAAATCATAAAAAACTATTAACACTTTAGAGGCTACAAAGTCAAACTTGCCCAGAATGCTCATCCTGACAATATCTCAATCAAAGTCGAATATGTTTCCTGTTGGGTTAAAAGTAGGCCATTAGGTCAAATCAGAGAAAATAGAAGTGGAGGCCATGATCCGGAATCGATACAATCAACCCACAGCTCCCACCAGAGACACCAAAGGGAAAGACAAACAAACATGAAACAACAGACCCTAATGGAAACACCAACAGCGGAAAGCCAAAAGGACCGTTACTTTCCAACAAAATGGCCAATAGGCTATCCAAAATAAAATAACATAAGCGACACAAACACCCAAAGACAAACCATAACAAAAATAAACCGCGACAGAAGAACCGCCTTGGAACGGTCAGCGGAAACGAATTCCACTGGGGGGCTTAAATCGATTTTACGTGGTCACAATCCTCGCCCTTACTTCCGTCGCGATTGAGACAAATAATTTGTGCAGTTCGCATGAAGGCCTCCTAACTACTAAGCCTACTTAGCACTGTAAAGGCTACAGTCGTGGTGCAATCATCATCAATCTTGTTCAGAATGATTATCTTGATAATATTTCTGTCAAGTTCGAAATAGGTATCATACCTGATCAAAAAGTAGATCACAAAGTAGAAAAAACTTGTTAACTCTCTTGTTGGCATGGTTCTGGAACTGGCTCAGAATGATCAACTTGACAATATCTTGATTAAGTTCGAAAATGGATTATGTCTGGTCCAAAAAGAGGGTCAGTAGGTTAAATCATACAGAAACTTTGTTACACCCTAGCAGCCAAAGAATAGACCAGTCATTATTGCTCAGAATGATCATCTTGACAATATCTCGGTCATGTTGAATATGGATCATGTCGGGTTAAAAGGTAGGTCAGTAGATAAAATTATAGAAAAAACCTTGTTTACACTCTAGAGGCCACGGATTTTATCCAATCATCATTAAGCTTAATCAGAATGATAATTTTGACAATATCTCGGTCAAGTTCGAATATGAGTCATGTCAGGTCAAACCATAGATAAAACAGAAATGGAGGCAATGATCAGGAATAGATACAATCAACCCACAGTTCCCATCAGAGACACCAAAGGGAAAGACACACAAACATGAAACAACAGACCCTAATGGAAACACCAACTGCGGAAAGCCAAAAGGACAGTTACTTTCCCACAAAATGGCCAATAGGCTATCCAAAATAAAATAACATAAGCGACACAAACACCCAAAGACAAACCATAACAAAAACCAGTGCTTCAGCTGAAGTGCACGACCCGCCGGATGCTTTTAGCTTTATGAGTGTTACCATATATGGGTATGGCGGCCATTTTGGTCATGTGACCTGGACCTAAAACGGTTCCCCCAATAAATGCGCCTTATCGTAAGGAGCAAAAATATATCTTATACTTTAGTACTGTATTCTGAATCGTTTGCAGGATAAAATGCATTCTCACTTTTCAAATACAAAAGCATATGTGTCAAAGTTTGACCTAGGCACAAAGAAGGTCAAGGTCAACCCAGGGTCACCATTTTAGCAATTTATGATGGGCCTACGTCCCAGATGCTATTTATCAAGTTTCGTGGAAAACTGCCCAGTGGTTCTGGAGAAGACTATTTTTGAAGGATTTTTACCATATATGGCTTGGCGGCCATTTTGGTCATGCGACCTGGACCCCATGAGCAAATTTTGGGTTCCCCCATCCCATAGAGGCTCCATATGAAATTTGACTTCAATCGGCCCAACGGTTTCCGAGGAGAAGCAGTTCGAAAATTTTCACATTTTCGCCACGGCGAGGCTATACTAAATGGAATGTAATATTTCGCAAGTTCACTGGTAAGATCTCATTGATATCTATCAGTATGCCAAAAATTGTTTAAATATTCCAAGCGGTTAAGTCACTATCACCAATTTTCACAAACGGGTTACGGACGGACAGACAGACATTCCATATATGGCGTGGCGACCATTTTGGTCATGTGACCTGGACCCCATGAGCAAATTTTGGTTTCCCCCATCCCATAGAGGCTCCATATGAAATTTGACTTCAATCGGCCCAACGGTTTCCGAGGAGAAGCAGTTCGAAAATTGTCACATTTTTCGCCTCGGCGAGGCTATACTAAATGGAATGTAATATTTCCAAGTTCATTGGTTAGATCTCATTGATATCTATCAGTATGCCAAAAATTGTTTAAATATTCCAAGCGGTTAAGTCACTATCACCAATTTTCACAAACGGGTTACGGACGGACAGACAGACAGACCATATATGGCTTGGCGGCCATTTTGGTCATGTGACCTGGATCCCATGAGCAAATTTTGGTTTCCCCCATCCCATAGAGGCTCCATATGAAATTTGACTACAATCGGCCCAACGGTTTCCGAGGAGAAGTAGTTCGAAAATTTTCACAATTTTTCGCCTCGGCGAGGCTATACTAAATTAATGTTATATTTCGCAAGTTCATTGGTTAGATCTCATTGATATCAATCAGTATGCCAAAAATTGTTTAAATATTCCAAGCGGTTAAGTCACTATCACCAATTTTCACAAACGTGTTACGGACGGACAGACTGACAGACTGACAGAATGACACGGTGATTTTAGGACACTTTTTTTTTTTTTTTAGTTTTGGTTTTACGGCCCTTTCAAGATTATTTCACTCATATCGAGCCGATCGTTAATCAGAGGTGGGCGAAAACTGGAGTACCCGGAGAAAAACCACCTGACCTTCCGTTGCAGAACTTGGCGTCTCACATGTGACCCGAGCGAGGCACGAACCACAGCGGTGAGAGACCTAATGATCAAGAGTCAGCGCTCTTAACCACTAGGCCACGGAGGCTCGTATTTTAGGCCCTTTCAAGATTATTTCACTCATATCGAGCCGATCGTTAATCAGAGGTGGGCGAAAACTGGAGTACCCGGAGAAAAACCACCTGACCTTCCGTTGCAGAACTTGGCGTCTCACATGTGACCCGAACGAGGCACGAACCACAGCGGTGAGAGACCTAATGATCAAGAGTCAGCGCTCTTAACCACTAGGCCACGGAGGCCCGTATTTTAGGGCACTTTAGAAAATCAACCGACTTCAGTCGGTCGCTTTTTCTGCGGGTCGTGCAATAAACCACGACAGAAGAACCGCCTTGTAACGGTCAGCGGAAACGTATTCCACTGGGGGGCTTAAATCGATTTTACGTGGCCACAATTCTCGCCCTTACTTCCGTCGTGATTTAGACAAATAATTTGTTCAGTCCGCACGAAGGCCTTCTAACTCATCAGTGCAACATCTCCGTGAACACAAATAATCAAACAACCACTGAGGTGAGACAACGTTGAGGACTCGACAGCAAGAAACCACTGAAATGCTGGAGCAAAAGAAAACCAACAGTTAGACACCGATGGGCCCGACCAGAGACAGAGCATCAGGCACCAACCAACATTACCTTGAATTAGATCTCTCTAATTCTCAATAAGCCCCTTTACGTTGGAACCGTCATAGAATCTGAGGCCTGGCCCACCGGCGTGCAATTAAAGAGGGAAGCAAAGTTGTCAACCGTGATTGGGTTAACTACCATGCATGCACTCTGTCGTATAACATTTATGTTTTACCCAATCTTTTTATATCGAAAAATGATTTTAGAGGCTTCAGATTTGGTCCAATCATCATCAGACTTGCCTAGAATGATCTTGACAATATTTCTCAAGTTTGAATATGGGTCATATGGAAGTAAAACGTAGATAAGTAGGTCAAATCGTAGAAAAACCTAGTTAAGACTCTAGAGGCAACAGTTTTGTTCCAATCATCATTAAACTTGCGCAGAATGATAATCATGAAAACATCTCCGTCAAGTTAGTATATAGGTCATGTTGGGCCAACACTTGTTAACACCCTAGAGGTCACAATATTGTTCCTATCATCATCAATCTTGCTCAGAATGATCATCATAGCAATATCTCTAACAAACTCAAATATGGGTTATGTCGAGTTTAAATTGGGTCAAATAATAGGAAATCCTTGTGAACACTCTGGAGGCCACATTTTTTGTCCAATCATCATCAAAGTTGCTCAGATTGATCATAGTGACAATACCTTTGTCAAGATTGAATCTGGGTCATGTCGGTTAAAAAAAGTGGGCCCAGAAATCCCTTGTGAACACTCGAGGCAACAGTTTTGTTCCGATCGTCATCAAACTTGCTCAGAATGATCATCTTTACAATAGCTTGGTCAGGTGGGATATTTGATGAACAGAATGGTGCCTTTTTACACGAATATGTAGGAGTCGTCAGACCGACTTAGTACGGGGTATAGGTGGAATGAAAATCCGTTCTAGCAACCGCCCTTTGTCACCACAAGGCATTTTAAGTTAGACTGGGTCGGTTTATCTCCATTTGCTGCGCTAGGACCTGACCCTCAATGTCTACAAGGTGCCCAGATAGTTAAATACAAGTCACTTTTGTATTGTCAAAGGGAACCCCCGACTAATAAGTCTAGCTTCTGATGCCACGTCCCATCCGCATCCCCTTTGTCACGACGAGGCATTGTTAGTGAGACTGAACCATTCATCTCCGTCTGGTGCACTAGAACCTGACCCTGAATGTCTACAAGATGCCCAGATAGTGACATACAAGTCAGCGTTGTATTGTCAAAGGGAACCACCGACGCATAAGTCTTACCTCTGATGTCAACTCTCTCTCTTCCCCTCCCATCCGCGCTCCTGCCCTTTGTCACCACAAGAAGTAATATATGCAATGGGGATTCTAGGGGCCACTTTTGGAGTTTCACCTATAACCACCCGGGACGGCACCAACCCTCGCCGGCCTAGGGGGCTCCACCGAACGGATTCATACAACGACAGGGTCTGTTTTTCTGTTTTTGGCGTGTCGTCATCACCGTCGCCAACATTCGAACACGCCGGAGCATCGGCTCGTCTGTGAGCCTCGCGGGCATTTTTCTGGTACTAAAAGTGGCACAGGATGGATCGCCTCACTTGGACCGACCCCCACCTTCCGCCGGCTTATACATGACGGAGGTTCTGGGCCACCCAGCTCCACGGATAGTTCTGGACCCAGGGGTTCTGGCGCACCCTCCCCCAGTATACCATACGAGGCCCACCCACCCCCACTCGTAGGCCCCCCACCCAAGGGTTTAACATTGTGAGGAAAAGAGAGCCAGTCCGACTCCCATAGTCCCGCTATAAGACGGCCCCTACTTCGCCGGACCTGGCATTGTCGAACATTTGTTTGAATAAATGCTCACCCAGAGTATATCTACAACATGGCAGTTCAACGAGTGTATGTGGTTAATCGTCGGACATAACATGCATTGCGGAAAGCGGTGCGTCTATGACTTGTGTGGCATCCACTGCGCACAGTTACGCAAGAAGCATAGATGTGGAAGGGAGACCAAGATAGAAAGTCGGCTGTGTAGCAAGGTTTGTAGTGCTGATGTGGTACAGTAAGAGTGCAAGTGGCTTGTCGTTAGACGTAGTGAGCGGTGCGGAAAGCGTTGCGTCAATGACTTGTGTGGCATCCACAAAGCTCAGTTACGCAGAAGGCCGGGAACGGAGCCTCATCCCTGCCGAAGATGCGAAGGAAACCAAGGCAGAAGGTCGGCTATGTAGCAAGGCCTGCTGCGCCGACAACGCACAAAAGTCCCTTCATCACTTATGCACTGGCTTCTGTACATGACACACCGGCATTTAGAGAAATGTTCGCACATTGGATACTCACATGATATACCCATCTGACAATATGACTTCCATGGACGAATACATCGACGAGCTGCTTGCTGAAATGCAAATGTCCGAGCCTGCCCAGAAAGTTGTAAGAAACATTCTGGATAAGCCCATTCCTGAAACTGTGAAAACCTTTGGATTCAGAAAAATATCGACCTCCACGAGCGCCTCGCTCATGCAAGAACCGGAAGAGGAAGGCGCTCTTGGGGGACTTGACCCACTTCCTCTTCAGAAGGCGGTTTGAAACAATTCAGGACTACTAGCAAGAAATTCTGGAAGTGCTCGAAGAAGCGCAGAAGAAGAGACACGAGCAAGTCTTCTACCGAACACCCTGGGTAAAAGGGAATACCAGGTGAGTGTCTTTTGATATCGAGTTTATCAGGCAAGTCTTCTAGAACGCTTGTAGAATCGCGAGGCTTGCCGAGCGACTCTACATGCGTTCTCGAAGCCGAGCCTGATAAACTTGATATTAAATGACACGAATCTGGTATTCTATTTATCAGTTTATCCTCTGGTGCACTCTTAAATCAGCAATTTACGATCAGTAATCGAGGATCCTCAGTGCGCCCCAACATTCCGGCGGTCGATATATTTTGTATCAGCCTGACCATATTTTTCTTATAATATCCTTTTTCATGTTATCTTTCCATTTTTTCCAGTAATAATACAATTTTTGCCATTTTTAGTAGTCCGGTTCATTCATAAAAATGCAATGTCACGTTGACGTGATAAAGCTCACTTGACCTGAGAAAGCATATCTTTATCAGGTTAATGCGTTACAATGCAATATATATAGGGGGTATCTGATAAAATAGGGAATTATGCGAGGTCGGCAGATGAACGTGCCCCCATGGTGCAGACGCCAGGGATTTCTTTAAGGAGGTGGAACTCCAAACCCATGACAAGCTCGAGGAAGAGCTTTGAATGGGTTTAAGTTCCAGCCAGCTCTCAATGCCCAGCTTCGGAAGGACATGCCAGATGGCAGTGAGGAGTACACAGCTCCTGTGCTGCGCCACGGGCAGGAGGCTATTTTGCAGAAGAATGAATCTAAGGGGATTTCAACAAAGTTTTCCAGGGATTCAAGAAACACTCGAGAAGTGGACACAGAGAGGGTCTGGCTGGGTAGAAAATCGGGTACAAACCATTTAGCTTGATATTGCCAGATATCCGCCTCTTCGGAGCGGGTCATACATCACACTCCCAGCAGCTGTAAGGTTAGAGGAGGCAGTAATCAGTGTAAAGAATAAGGATAACCACCGCCTGCGAAGTGCTCTTCGATCGGCTCCGTTTTCTGTTGCCCATTGGCAGCACGCCTATAGGCCTAGCAAACATTCACTGCAGGACGGTGTAGATTTCACAGGAATGGATGCGCCTACACCAATCTCTCAGGTGCCCAATGTTAAGCTACAAAAGGACCTGGGATAAGGGCGTGACAATTCACCGACTCAGTACCCAGACGGAGGGCATGTCCCACATTAATCTGCTGCTGATCGAGAAAACTTACCAGCTTCACCCGTACCGCCTGCAACCTCAAGCTTCGGTTAAACCCCAAAACCGCCACCATTCACGCTGTAGTGTATTTCTCAACCTACGGGACAATGATCCCTACCTTCTGATGCTGGCCATCTCTAAGGTGAAGGACAGGGTGATCTGTATCCCAAAAAACACGGAGAAGTACACCTCTTCTCCCTTTTGCAACTGCGCTTCTTTGACAGCGCCCAATTCCTGCTGGCCTCCCTCGACCCCCGCCCATCGCCCAAAGGTGTGTACCTCTATGAGTACAAGGACACCTGGGATCGCTTCACTGAGCCAAAACTCTCCCAAAGGAAGTCTTCTACAGCAAGCTCTCTGATGCGCATTTCAGTGACGAGGACTACACCCATGCACAAAAGGTCCGGGGGATGTTATGGCGTCTCTCTCTGGGGTATTACAGTGACCTCTACTGCCAGACAGACATGCTCCTACTGGCAGATGTCTTTGAAACATTCCGAAAGATCTGCCTTAGCAGAATGGCCTAGGACCCGCACACTACTACACCAGTCCGGGCCTTTCATGGGACGCCCTTCTCAAGAAGACAAGAGTGGAGCTCGAGCTGCTCACAGATTATGACAAGCACATGCTCATCGAGAATTGGATGCGTGAATGTATCTCAATGGTCTCAAAGCGCCATGACAAGGCCAACAATTCTCTGGTCGAGGGCTATCACCCAGAAAAGCCTAGTACACGGGTGGTAATCAGGGGAACTAGCTCGAAAATGAGTCAATGGAAATTTGTTCCCTCGACAAATCCGGGAACTCTCGAGCTAGCTCCATCACCAAGAAACTCGAAAACAAAGGTAGGTCTCGAAGAGTTTTATCACCATTTTTTTCTTTGTAAGCTATGTATAAAAAAATCCGTCAATGCAGTTCCACATAGAAATGATTTAACTTTGTACTCCGCTAGAATTTGCCATGGAAATTTGCAGCGCTGGAGTATGAATGAAACCCAAACTTTTTATCACGGACCGGACAAATTGTCAATTTATGTCATTACGGAGATTTTGGCCGACGATTTTTCATTATCCGTCAAAAGTACGTCCTTCACACCCACAGAAACAACATCCCTGGTGAAATGGAACATGGACAGTTTGAAATAAGCAAAAAAATTTTTGCCGTGATTACGTAACTTGCGACTTATTACGAAATTACTGTCCGAGCTAGTCTTCTCGACAAGGAGCTAGTTCACTCGACATAAAAAAGAAAATGAAACATTCATCAGATTCGATGTCTTTCTATGGTCCCACCCAGGTTATCCAACTGGTTTCTTTACCACTGGCTAGTTGGGTAACAAGATGCTATGCCCCAAAGGCGTCTCCCAGTCGTTTCTCCCTGTTCGTTTCGCCCCCATTTTACACCCCTGTTTTGCCAACAGAGCCTGGTCTTTTCGCCCCCCTTAGTCATTTCGCCCACCTAGTTGCTTCGCCCCCTCCCATTTGGAGCGGATCAATGGATGTTGGATGGATGGATGGATGGATGGATGGATGGATGGATGGATGGAATGATTGATGGATGGAAGGGTGCACAATAGAAAGGGATGAGTGGGTATTTGGAAGGATTGGTCAATTGGAGGACGGATGGACGAACGAACATATAGACGGACAGACAGACGGACGGATGGATGGATGGGTCGGTGGGTAGATGGATGGAAGGATGGATGGAAAAAGAGAGAAAATATATATGCACACAAATGTCAGTGTCGTGTAAAGGTTTGATTAAATAAATGAAGTATTTGATTCCTACCGGTAATCTTTTTGATGATTTTTGTTTCACTCAGAAATCACATATTGTTCCCGCAGGTGATCTGATTATTTTTAATAAACCTAAAGTCATCGTTTATACAAATTATGTTGTGCTGCAGTCCTAGGTACTACAAGTTTCTTGAAATCAGCCCACTGGTTCTAGAGAAGATTTTTAATGGTTTCACCATATATGGGCATGGTAACCACCTTGGTCATGTGACCCAGATGCCTCGAACAAACTATCGTTTCCCCTATACCCATAAATGCTCAACACAGTTTTCGACTAAATTGTTGAAAGATAAGATGGTGCTTATTAGTTGCTTAATATATCACAGACTGGAAGTCAGTCGTTATAGTGAATAGATCATGAGCGCGTAGCGCGAGTGATCACGGGCGCGTACCGCGAGTGATCTCTGCACTTGTGCCCGACAGACAGTGATCTATTAAGCAACTAATCACCTAACAACATGAATCTATGTCGATTAGGTATCCTGTCGGTGTGGTTCGAGCCTCTCTTGAGTCATATATGGATGTCCTAGTTCTGCAATGGAAAGTCGCGTTCATAAACAGTCTAACAAATTTCGAAGTTTACGTCTGCATTTCTCTTGGAGCCCATAACTTCCATTTATGTTATACTACAAAATTGAAAATCGGTATGACGCTTACTCAGACCGTGACCTTTCTGTTCATGATACGATTGTCCCAGGGCCATGCTCCTGAGCGTGTCCGAGTGTCAGATGCCATTGCCCAAGAGTCCTAACCAGAGTCTAACAAACGTTAAAGTTAACGTTCGCGTTTCTCTTGGAGCCAATAATTCCCGTTTCTGTTATGCTACAAAGTTGAAATTTCGCATGACACTTACTCAGCCAAAGAACTTTCCGTTCATGATACAATTGCCCCTGGATGGGCCTTGGGGTAAAATTACATAAAACGTAAAATTGACATATAGGCATTTGTATGGAAAACTCAAAATGTCTAATATTTTGAAAATAATTCAGCTCCCAACCCCTAAACCATATATATCATTGTTCCTTATGATAAGACTCTGTTTTATTTCACCAGGAATGTTGTTTCTATGGGTGTGAAGGGCTTACTTTTGACGGAAAATGAAAAGTCGTCGGCCAAAATCTCCGTAATGACATTAATTAACAATTTTTCAGGTCCGTAATAAAAAGTTTACCTTCATTCATGCTCCAGCGCTGCAAATTTCCATGGCAAATTCTAGCGGAGTACAAAGTTAAATCATTTCTATGTGGAACTGCATTGCCGGATTTATTTTATAAATAGCTTACAAAGAAAAAAATGGTGATAAAACTCTTCGAGACCTACCTTTGTTAGCCAGAGGTAAAGAAACCAGTTGGATAACCTGGGTGGGACCATAGAAAGACATCAAATCTGATGAACGTTTCATTTTCTTTTTTATGTCGAGTGAACTAGCTCCTTGTCGAGAAGACTAGCTCGGACAGTAATTTCGTCATAACTCGCAAGTTACGTAATCACTGCCATATTTTTTTGCTTATTTCACACTTTCCATGTTTCATTTCACCAGGGATGTTGTTTCTGTGGGTGCCAAGGGCGTACTTTTGACGGAAAATGAAAAATCTTCGGTCAAAATCTCCGTAATGACATAAATTGACAATTTGTCCGGTCCGTGATAAAAAGTTTGGGTTTCATTCATACTCCAGCGCTGCAAATTTCCATGGCAAATTCTAGCGGAGTACAAAGTTAAATCATTTCTATGTGGAACTGCATTGCCGGATTTTTTATAAATAGCTTACACAGAAAAAAATGGTGATAAAACTCTTCGAGACCTACCTTTGTTTACGAGTTTCTTGGTGATGGAGCTAGCTCGAGAGTTCCCGGATGTGTCGAGGGAACAAATTTCCATTGACTCATTTTCGAGCTAGTTCCCCTGATTACCACCCGTGTAGTAGCCACATCCTCTACAGAAGTGCGAACAAACTTGGGGTATGAGTCAATATCTCCCCATCGGTAGTTTTCGGTGGGTGGATGATAGCCAGCACCTCGTAAAAACTATTACAGAACAGCTGGCTGACGACCCTGAGGACTACATACTCAAGGTGGACCTGGAGTACCCGGAAGACCTACAGGATACGCACAATGCATATCCGTTGGCACCGGAGCGAATGATGGTTCAGATGTCGGAGTATCAGCACAACATCGTCGCCGTTGGGGCGGCGCCTGCGGAGGTCGAGAAGCTGGTCCCAAATCTCCATCAGTAAAATTCCTATATTAAGACCACCTTTGGTGGTCTGTCAATCAGAGACACTGGGTATAGCAAAACAAAGAAAGAATAACCAAAACCTTCTCAGTAAGCTTTTAAAAGCAGATTTTGTCTTAATTTTAGAGGAATTTTACTGTACTTCCCTGTTGGACTCTGCAGCTATACATGCCTCTGGGCATGCGTCTGACTAGGGTCAATCGTGGACTCCGGTACGACCAAAGCCCTTGGATGGAGCAATACATCCGGCAGAATTCAAAGCTCCGGAAGAAGGTCGCCAGCGGCTTTGAGAAGGATCTCTACAAGTCGATTAACAAGTCGGACTTCGGGATGACCATGGAGAAACTGCGGAAACGAGTTGATGGCTCGCATGGGAAGGACAAACTCACACACATCTTCGTCAGCCCAGCATTTGCTCGAGCTAATATATTCGATGACAACCCGGCAGCTATTCAGGTCCATCAGAGCCGCCTAGTGCTTAGTCGTCCAGTGTAGGTTGGGATGAGCATTCTAGATCTCTCAAAGCACCTGATGTACAAGTTCTTCTGCAACCAGCTCCAGATGCAGTACGGAGACCATTGCCAGCTCCTCTACACCGACACAGACAGCTTGCTCCTAGAGATCGAAACACCCAATTGCTGAATATGTCCATTTGCGCCCTAAGATGTACTCAATCCACGAGGCCTCTGGTGACATAAAGAAGGGTAAAAAGAGCGTTGTGGGGAAGCACATTCGCCAGGAGAAGTACAAAGAGGCTCTCTTCGAAAGGAAGAACCGACATGGTATGGATTTCCTGCGATCAGTAGTCATCGCATCTATGGCTGAACAAGCCATTACTCTCAGCTTTCGAATTCAAGCGCTGGATAGCTGAAAATGGGGTGGACACGCTGGCCTATGGGCACAAAAACACCCTCGCAGACGTTACACCTCAAGAGATCATACAGGGTAGCGTGTCGATGGCCACCTTCCAGTTGGCCAGACTGCTATAGAAAGCAAATGTCAGTTCCCGAGGAAACTTTCCGTTCCTTGAGACCAAGAGGGCAGGCAGGAACTACAGAGGAGGGCTTTAGTGCTACAGTCTTGGTCTTGATGGCATCTAAAAAGTAGAAGTAAAACAAAGATCAGGAATCGATACAATTAACTAACTCTACCCACCAAAGACACCAAAGGGAAAGAAACACAAACATGAGGCGACCAGACCATAATGGAAACCATAACAAAGGATGGCCATAAGGACAGTTACTTTCCCACAAAATGGCCAAATGACCATCCAAAATAAAAAGACACAAGTGATACACACAGTAAGTAGTAACAAACAACAACATAAATAAACCGCCACAGAAGAACCGCCTTGGAACAGTCGGTGGAAAGAATTCCACTGGGGGGGGGGGGACTTTAATCGATTTTACATGGCCATAATCCTCGCCCTTACCTCTGTCGCGGTATACACTAATTTTTTTAGTCCGCATGAAGGCTTCCTAACTCATCAGTGTAACATCTCCGAGAACATGCAAATAAAAAAACTACAGAGATGAAACAAGGTTGAGGACTCGACAGCATACAACAACAGAATTGCTGGAGCAAAAGAAAACCAACAGTTAGACTCCGAGGGGCCCAACCAAAGACGGAGCATCAGGCGCCAACCAACATAAAGAATACTAAAATAAAATAAAATTCCATTTATGTTTTTACGCTGGAACCGTCATATAATCTTAAGCTCGACCCACCGGTGTGCAATCAAAGAGGGAAGCAAAGTTGCCAACCGTGATTGGGTTAACCACCATGCATGCTGTCTGTTTTTTAATATTGATGTTGTACCCAATCTTTATATATCGACGAACGATTTTACGAAATTGGGTACTATAGTTATTACAGGCATGTATTTTTCTAAATTAATATACTCACCATAGAATTCGGGTTCCGAAAGGCCTTGTAGCAGAAGTGTTTTAAGTCCAACATTGAATTTTGAAACCACTTCAAAATGACGTCTATAAAACTTAGAAAAGGCTTAGTATGGCCCATCTTTCTTATGAATGTTTTCATTGCTCTTAAAGGAACTCATTTTTGATTTTTATTTTCCTTCACTGCAGCTGGTGTTGTGCCGTGTGGCGGCCGTAAAACGTCTCCCCGTACATCAACCATAGTGCAGTTTATATTTTACTTTTGGTCCTTTGAGATCATCGTAAATATTCTGAGAAATCAGAAATAAATTATTGATCCAGACTCATTCTAGACAGGTTTTTAATTATTTGGACCCCATTTTGATTTATATCAGTCTTTGAATCGACTGCCTATTCGAAATTCGCAAAATTGCAGTATGTTTCCTCTGGCTTTCTTTGCCGGATCATTACAGGGTCACTGATGAGGCTTTATTAGCCGAAACTGCGTAGTATGGCCCATCTTTCTTATGAATGTTTTCATTGCTCTTAAAGGAACTCATTTTTTATTTTTATTTAAGTAGTTTATGATACCGATACCCCTGATTAAGAAGTTTAGCGATTAATAAAGTATTACGAATGTTGAAGTCGGATACATGACAAGACACTCTACCGAATCGAATTAACTGCGAAATATAAACCCCATACGATGTCGCACGAGGAACATCACCATCCAAAAAAAAAAAAAAAAGGAAAATTTACAATTTCGAAATCAAAATCATCACGTTTATCATAAATTTTGCAAGAAACAAATCCATCTACAATAGATAAATGTAAATCCAAAAAGGGGGCCTCGGTGTCAGAGGAATTTGCCTTGTTTAACTGAAGTTTTAGGGGATAAATCTGACTGATCAAACCATCAAAGTAAGTATTGTCAATATTTAATAAATCGTCTAAATATCTAGAAGTAGAACTAAAAGCTTCAATAATTTCAGATTGGTTATCAATGGAAAGCGACAACATGAAGTCTCTTTCATAACAATACAAGAACAGATCAGCCACAAGAGGTGCACAATTCGTACCCATCGGAATACCCACAATATGTCTAAATAACTTAGTACCCGAATCTAATACAAATATTGTCAAGTAGAAAGGTGAGGGCATTACACACTTTCTGACATGACCAAAGTGTATAATTCTTATTGCTCTTTAGAAGTGAAAAATGCATTTCTGACATTACATACAAGATAGAGGGAATCTTCTCTGCGAAAAGTCCATTCATTTAAATCGTTTAGCTTTTCTTTTATTAGATTATGAAGAAGTGTAGTGTAAAGAGTGGAAAAATCGTAAGTAGACAGACTTGTAGCACGAAAACGTCTGGATTTCAATTTATTTAAATAAAAATAAAAAATGAGTTCCTTTAAGAGCAATGAAACCATTCATAAGAAAGAAGATGGGCCATACTTCGTAGTTTCGGCTAATAAAGCCTCATCAGTGACCCTGTAATGATCCGGCAAAGAAAGCCAGAAGAAACGTACTGCAAGTTTGCGAATTTCGAATAGGCAGTCAATTCATAGACTGATATAAATCAAAATGGGGTCCAAATAATATAAAAACCTGTCTAGAATGAGTCTAAACCAATAATTTATTTCTGATTTCTCGGAATATTCACGATGATCCCAAAGGACCAAAAGTAAAATATAAACTGCACTATGGTTGATGTACGGGGAGACGTTTTACGGCCACCACACGGCACAACACCAGCTGCAGTGGAGGAAAATAAAAATCAAAAATGAGTTCCTTTAAGAGCAATGAAAACATTCATAAGAAAGAAGATGGGCCATACTACGTAGTTTCGGCTAATAAAACCTCATTCGAATTTTTTATAGACCAAATTAGATTTCTTCCTGATCTTTCAAAGACTTTATCACAATATTTAATCACATGCGTTTTAATAGCAGTAAGACAGGAAGTTATTATTTAGAAAGTTCAGTGGTAGCGCAAGACCTAGCATTTGCAATAAACCGTGCTTTGTAAGGTCTTTTATGAAGTTTTGGTAACCAGTATAGCGTAGGAAGCTTGTCTTGGCCTTCTGTAACACACACAGCAAACTTGTTGGCTGAATGTCAACTATGTTCATCTACTATAGCTCTCTCTTCAGCTAAAGGCTAAAGTTCATAGGCCTTAGTACCACCAAGCTCCTGCTTAAGCGTGTTAACATAGTGGAGCCGTCACACAACGACGACGTTGTTAGCGGCCTTGTCTGCAGGGGCCAAAACAAACTTCTTATGAAATTCATGAATACCTAGTTTAAGATGACGTAAAGACGTCTTAGGCTTAGGAGGTAATAAGTTAGTATTTTGAGAATAGAAAGAAATGCGTTTATTCACTAGTTTTAAAATGCAAATTTCCAGTCCTTAAGGGCTTTATGCTCAACATACTCTCGCTTACACCATCTTTTTTAAGGCTTTTTTGCAGTCAACCTGGTCACTTCACCGTTCAGAGCTGCTACGACGCCATACTGGTGTCCAAACAGCCGCTCAACCTGTTCCAGCGTTCTACAATGCCCTGGTCTCGATGGGTATCCGTACGCCCACATCGAACCCCATGTTCCTCCATCACCTGACTGACAGCGCCCATTAATTCTCGCCCCGGGTCGAACTGGAGAAGCTTAGGCCTCTTCAATGGCCTCCGTCTTTAGATCCGAGACATGTATGCTTGTAGGTAGAACGCCAAAGGTGGCCCAGAATCCCATTGTATATACTATATGTGCACTAAGTCCTGACTCTCAATGCCCACAAGGTGCCCAGATAGTCTCAAACAAATCAGCTCTGTATTGTCAAAGGGAACTGTTAGAAGACGTCATCCTCAAAAAGAAAACAATTTCGAAGGAATGTTCCATGGGTGACCCTCTGACAAAATTGCTCAAAATCCTTTCGCTTCACTGAACACGATAGCGACCAGAACCCAAAAGTATACAACCCTTTAAATGACTTCTTCTTCTAAATAGTTAGACTGGTTTTGAAACAATTTCACAGAAATGTTCCTTGAGTTACTGTCAACTATAATTGCTTAAACTCTCCACTCCACCTTATATTACCCACCATTGCATTTATACAATGGGGATCAGATGAGCAATCAATTGCCATTATGGCCCTCTTGTTTATAATTAACATGCCATATATTATATGGGCCCCGTCAAGCGATTTTGGTACTTATCGCCTATGCGAGCAGCGAAGGTTCAGGCTAGCCTGCGCATCCGCGCAGTCTCGCCAGAACCTTCGCTGCTCGCTCAGACAAGCAGTGAATCAAGAGGAACCTTCAGACAGAAAGCCACATCCCTGGTCCCTCTGAATGGCTGGGCATGCACAGTTAAAATTTGTCATGACGGAATGCTCGAAGACACAAATTCGGTTGGCGGGGCTCATATGCTGCTTTATAATGGACATGCCAGGCTTTAAACAGCGTTTTCGCAAACTCTAAAACCCGCTGATAGTACCCATGATCGGTTGTTCGCCCCGTTTAAGACATTACGATAACACACCCGTGCGACATAGTGCATTTTTCACATCTCCATAATAGCTACTTTTCTGATGAAAACCCTTGATTTTTTTCTTATAAATGCTCATAATATAGGTTGTATGTGCTCGTTAGAATCGCCTCATTGAGACGGTTCTAACGAGTACCCAGAACCTATATCTTGCAGCAGAAATAAGAAAAATAATGAATACCCCCGTAAACCCAACTTTTTCTCTATAGAAAGTGGGGTTTAGTGGGGTCTTCATTTCACAGACTTGTTCACGTGATGAGTAATACGACACTTGTTTTCTGAGAATACAGATGCCCCCACCCCTATCCCACAAACACATACCATATACCCCTTTCAAAAAAGCTTAATTTAAAAGCACCGCTGTGACCTTGAAATTGAAGTCAAAGTCAGGAAAACCTGATCAGTTTTACATCCTGACCAAAATGGTATATCCATGCAAATATGATTAAAATTCACTAGCTGAGTAGTTCATGCGATATACTGCACACAACCTAACTTTGGACTAAATGTGACCTATTTAACAAGGCTGTGACCTTGAAAATAAGGTCAATGCTATATCCATGCAAATTTGATAAAAATCCCACCCATTTGTTCATGAGATATCTTGCACACAAGGAACTGTCACGTTGACGCATACGCCGACATAATTTGAACTATTTAGCAGGGCCGTGACACTTGAAAATAAGGTCAAGATCACCATAACCTAACCAGTTCTCCATCCTGCCCAAATGTTATATCCATGCTCATGAGATATCTTGCACACAATACACAGTTGACCATCGTACAGTATCTGAAATCGGAAGCTGCTGATACTGTACGCTCAAAAATCGTTAGCTGCTTTACACGATATTTATTAAAAACGCTAAAAATCAATAAAATTCGGTATTAACACCCGGAAAGGACACATGCTTGGGAAGGTAAGAGTCATCCCTTTTCAAATTTGCTTCGATTTGGAATCATAAGGTACCCTGTTCTGCACAGTAAAAAGATTCTGGTGCTGCATCAGTGATTTTTTTCATTATCGCTCGCAGCGACCATTATTTTTTTCACATTTTATCTGTCTTATGGCCAGTTTACACTTATTCTAAATAAGCGTAGACATAAAACAATCATTAACCATCACATCTCAGCACCCATTTGCTATTTCTGCCTGCCTCCCTTAAAAAACTTACTGCTTTATT